>CM038674.1:337402359-337912482 GCA_021605145.1 Aegilops bicornis
CCGCAACCCAAGTCACGCCAGCCATCGCGCTGCAGCGAGCCGCCCGGGCGGAAGCCAGCGGTTAGCCGTGACGTGGAAGTTGGAAGCGATTGCGGCAAAGACTCTTGACGGTTTCGCGAACTCAGCGACACACCTCGGCCGAAAGGAAGCGTGGCAGGGAGAGAGCCCCGCGCCACCATCAGCGCCTCCCCTCGCCGGCTAAGCCACCATGGATGGGGCGATCCCCTCCAGCGATACATGGCGCCCACCTCGACGGTGAGCCCACAGCAGTGGCGTGCTGCGTGAACTGACGCTGACTGCGCTTGACGCGGAAACCGGGCCCTCGCGAAGGCCTTTTCCTTTCTCAGCGGCGAAGAACTTTCTTCGTAGGCGCCATCAATGGCACTTACCAAGCAATGGAGCGTAGAAGCAAGCAAGGAAGGGAAGAGATGGGGCAACGTGGGGCAACTGTCCCCTCCCCATTTATAGCAAGAGAAGGCCAACTTGGCGTCTCCCACGATCGCGGTAATGATGGTTTTCCTTGCATGTCGCGAGAACTTGTCCGTCGATGCGATTCAGCTGCCGAAAGACGGCGTAAGCGGAGACGCCCACGTCCAATCAACATCCCACGCGATCAACCGAGGTCGCGAGCCTTTTAGAACCAGCGGTGTTCGAACTTGACCCTTGGCTTTCGCCAGAAAGCCAAGCCCGCTGAGCGCATCTTTGGGCCCGGGGAGCTATCACGGCTATGCTTACGGGAATGGGGGTCCCTAGATTTTTGCCGACCAAGGCTCCACGGCAAGTGGGCTAAGCAAAGCAGGTCGCACGGCCCATCTTCGTCAGCAACAAGGCACCTAAGACCTCGCGAAAGTCCAAGCTCGCGATGGTAGACAACATAAAGACTCCCTACTGGAGGGTTTAGCCCTGCCGAACAGGCTCACGAGGAGCCGGATATATCAAAGGCGAGGCAAACCTCCACGAGGCTCTCGTGGCGTGAGCTATGACGAGCGGTACCAGCGAGCTAGCCGGTAGTCACGTAGCGTCACTATTTCCTCTTTGGTGCTAAGGAGGCGGTAGCGGTGCGAAGAGTACCGAGTATCGGGCAGTAATGGTTGCCATATTGGTGCGCAGATCAAGACCAGGAGGACTACATGAGGTCATCATGGAGCCCAAGACGGCGCCACCCAAAGCTTTTCAGTGGCAAAGGCAGCTTTTGTCGAGGATAGCTTGTACATATTTGTCCCCCCTTCAAATTTGCTCCGCCATTGTTGGCTCCTCTTCCCGCTTCGATATTTGGGTAGAGTGACCAGGGCACTCTGCTATAAATGAGGACTAGCCACCATAACAGTGGAGGCAATCGGATCCCTTAATCGATGGAATCATCTCAAGCATACAAGCACAAGAACACTCCCAACCTTCGGAGGCTGTTCTTCCTTGTATTGTTCATCATCATTGAGGCAATCCAATACCACCACCACCTTTGGGTAGGGTATTACACCACAACGGTGGCCACCCAGGGTCTGAATCCAAGATAAACCTCGTGCAGTCTTTCCATTGTTGCGAGTTCGATGAAGTCTGTTCGAGTTCGTCTGAGATCTTAGCGAGCTAGAGCATGGACTGGTAGGAGGGAGAGACTTCGCCGCACCCCGTGATGTTCGAGCCTTGGGGTTTGCCGGAACCCCCACGTAAGCCGGCTGCAGATGGGGGTACCATTCTCGATGTTTCAACTACCATGATAGTTAAATAAAACATATTCCTTTGTTGTAGGGAAAAAAATTGGCTTTTCCATGAAAACAATATAACCATAGAGCCTCCACCAGCCATATTTGCATGTAGTGATAGCATTTATCTGTTCATTGCTCTACTGTGTTATATTGCCAGCATATTCCATGTGTTGACCCATTTTCGGGCTGCAACGTGTCATGTTGCAGAATTTTTAGACGGGGACTAAGGTGCGCTAGGTCGTTTTTCGTGCACTAAGCTATGCCGTTGAAGTTGATGGACTCACTTTATCTTCCAAAGCCTTCCGCTGTTATCTTATTTAGATGGCCTTAAGCCATATTTATTGTAATAAGTTCTCTCTTGAGACATTCGATGTAATAAGTGTGTGATTGCTACACTATTATAAATCCATTCAAGTACTATGTGTGTCAGCATTACCGATCCAGGGATGACACTTTATGCACAGAGACTTGACCGCTAAATACGAAATTCAGTCACTACGGATTTATTTTCTTATACTAATGGAGCTTCACGAAGTTTACGTTAAGTTTTGTGTTGTGAGTTTTTCAAGTTTTGGGTAAAGGATTCGATGGACTATGGAATAAGGAGTGGCAAGAGCCTAAGCTTGGGGATGCCCAAGGCACCCCAAGGTAATATTCAAGGATCACCAAAGCCTAAGCTTGGGGATGCCCGGATGGCATCCTCTTTCGCGTCTTCGTTCATCGGTAACTTTACTTGGAGCTACATTTTTATTCACCACATGATATGTGTTTTTTCTTGGGCGTCATTTTATTTTGCTAGGATTTGCTTGCTGTTATTTAGAATAATGTTTTTTCATCTTTATTTTCAATAAAATGTCAAGGATAGCCTTTTACCATGCTTATTTTGTAAGTATACATGTTGCTTTGTTTCAAAGCGGAAAGTTTATGTTGTTGCAAAATTCCCTAGAAAAGCCAGTATGATAAAATGTTGAAACTTTTGCATAATAAGCTCTGATAAATTTTCTATAGTGTTATAGAATTTCATAATGTTTGGAGTTAGGAAGTATGATGAATCTTGCATTCTTTACAGATTTTTATCTTGTTTTGTGTCTTGCTGTATATTTGCATATGTTTGCTTGTTTAGTGATTCTATTTGAGGATAGGAGTATTAAATATGCAGGAGGCATTTAGTATGCAATGTTGAATAATAATTTTAGTGATTTGTTACAGTAGAAAATGATAAGGTTTTTTCATTGGTTTATACTAACTTATCTCACGAGTTCTTGTTGAGTTTGGTGTGGATGAAGCTTTTGAGATTTAGGAAACCGAGATATGAGAGGAATTAAGGAGACACAAAAGCTCAATCTTGGGGATGCCCAAGGCACCCCAAGATAATATTTCAAGATGTCTCAAGCATCTAAGCTTGGGGATGCTTGATGAGCATCCCACCTTTCTTCTTCAACAATTATCGGTTAGTATCGGTTGAGCCTAAGTTTTTGCTTCTTCACATGATGAGTGCTATCCTTGAAATGTCATTTTATTTTGTTTTGCTTGTTGTTTGAATAATATCCCAAGATCTGAAATTCTTAAATGAGAGAGAGTCTTCACATAGCTACATAATTATTTAACTACTCATTGATCTTCACTTATATTTTCTTGGAGTAGTTTGTCATTTACTCGTGTGCTTCACTTATATCCTATGAGTAAATGGTTGAATGTCAGAAATCTGAAATTATATATGTTTCATATGCCTTTCCCATAGGGAGTAATGCCTTCACATATAAGAAGTAGAGGTGGTCAATTTATTGAAGGTTAGCAAACATTGTATTGGTCACTTGAACAATTCATGAAAGAATATTGAAGGAAGAGAGATTTCACATATAAATATACTATCTTGGACATCTTCTATGATTGTGAGCCCCATTAATTATTTTTCAAACCTGAGCAAATTAGTTGAAGTTGGACAAGGAATACAACATAATGAGTTATGCTTGGGTATATTTGTATAGAAGTTATATTGTTATGGATCCTCTAACATGTGGTGCTTGCTATTTAGAATCATTTGCTAGCCAAAATATCTGTACTATAAGCAGAATACGCTTGTGCATCCAAATTCCTTGAACCAAGTTTATTCCATGAGTGTCCACCATATCTACCTATATGTGGTGTTACACCGCCTTTCCAAGTAAATTTGCATGTGCCAAACTCTAAACCTTCAAATAATAATATGTTTTGTATGCGAATCGCTCATGTGGCGACTAAAGGGGCTGTCGATATCTTCAATGCTAGGTGGGTTATTCTCACGATGAGTGGACTCCGCTCATCATTCACGAGAAAATGGCTCGTAACTGGGATGCCAAGTCCTGTGATCAAAAGATCAAAAAAAATCGCAAATAATTTAAACAAACTTTGGACGGCACCCGTTGTTTCGGACAAGCCGTGGAGTGTTATTGTTGGTGGAGGGGGAGTAAAATCTTTACCTTTCTGTTTGGGAACTGCCTATAATGTATCTAGTATGGAAGATATTGGGAACTCTTTGTCGTTATGTTGATAATGAAAGCATACCTCTCAAAATTATTTTCATCTCTGTTTTGCTTCGAGCTCGCACCTCTGCCAAATCCACTCGCTTCCTCTCTGCGAAGGGCCTATCTTTTACTTTTATGCAAGGGTCAGTAGTATTCCTTCTCATTCGAACCTACTTTTTAGTTGGCAAGCATCATGTGGTGGAGAAAGATCTAAGCATATATGGCCATTCAAATATTTTTGATCATGAATTATTATTGTTGACAATTATCTATATGATAAATAAGTTGGGAGGCGAAACATTAAGCCCCCATCTTTCTCTGTGTTCGATGGATGCTATTTGTTCTAAAAATATGCTTTGAGTGGTAGCAATCATGGAAGACTATATGATAGTTGAGTATGTGGGATTTCTAAATCAAAGCTCTTACATAGACCCTTCCTGAAAAAAGATGAATTGCAATTGTTTGATGACTGAGAACTGTTTGTTAGTTTTCAAGAAAGTTTATGATCTATACTTTAACATGTGAATAGGTTGTTACTTGATCTTGAGAAGCTTTATAATATGAGCTATTGTTATGACATATAATGATGCTAGAAAAGGTGATTGAAATTATCATTGATCAAAACTGTGCACCTGCTAGCATTCACACTTCATAAATTATTTCTTTTATCATTTACCTACTGGGGACGAGCAGGAATTAAGCTTGGGGATCTTGATACGTCTCAAGCGTATCTATAATTTATGAAGTATTCATGCTATTATACTATCCTTCTAGATGTTTTATATGCTATTTTATATGATTTTTGGGACTAACCTATTAACCTAGAGCCCAGTGCCAGTTTCTGTTTTTTCCTTGTTTTTGAGTATCGCGAGAGAAAAGGAAAACCAAGCGGAGTCAATTGACACTGAAACTTTCACGGAGCTTATTTTTGGACCAGAAGAAGGCCACGGAGTAAAAGAGTTGGGCCAGAAGAGTCCTGGGCTGCCCACGCGGGTGGGAGGCGCGCCCCCCCCCGGGGCGCGCCCCCGACCGTGTGGACAGCCCGGAGAACCCCCAGACGTGTTCTCGACGCCAAAGACTCTTATATATCTGAAACCTCCAGGAACATAACCTAGATCGGGAGTTCATTGCTGCAAACCTCTGTAGCCACCGAGAAACCAATCTAGACCCGTTAAGCGGCACCACGCCTGGAGGAATCCTCTCCGTGGCCATCTTCATCATCCAGGCGCTCTCCATGAGGAGGAGGAGTAGTTCACCGTCAGGGCTGAGGATATGTACCAGTAGCTATGTGTTTGATCTCTCTCTCTCTCGTGTTCTTGAGGTGGCACGATCTTTATGTATCGTGAGCTTTGCTATTATAGTTGGATCTTATGATGTTTCTCCCCCTCTACTCTCTTGTAATGGATGAGTTGTCCCTTTGAAGTTATCTTATCGGATTGAGTCTTGAAGGATTTGAGAACACGTGATGTATGGCTTGCATGTGCTTATCTGTGGTGACAATGGGATATTCACATGATCTACTTGATGTATGTTTTGGTGATCAACTAGCGGGTTCCGTAACATTGGGAACTTATGCATAGGGGTTGGCACATGTTTTCGTCTTGACTCTCCGGTAGAAACTTTGGGGCACTCTTTGAAGTACTTTGTGTTGGTTTGAATAGATGAATCTGAGATTGTGTGATGCATATCGTATAATCATACCCACGGATACTTGAGGTGACATTGGAGTATCTAGGTGACATTAGGGTTTTGGTTGATTTGTGTCTTAAGGTGTTATTCCAGTGCAGACTCTATGATAGATCGAGCGGAAAGAATAGCTTCGTGTTATTTTACTACGGACTCTTGAATAGATCGATCAGAAAGAATAACTTTGAGGTGGTTTCGTACCCTACCATAATCTCTTCGTTTGTTCTCCGCTATTAGTGACTTTGGAGTGACTCTTTGTTGCAAGTTGAGGGATAGTTATATGATCCAATTATGTTATTATTGTTGAGAGAACTTTCACTAGTGAAAGTATGAACCCTAGGCCTTGTTTCCTAGCATTGCAATACCGTTTCTCACTTTTATTACTTGTTACCTTGCTGTTTTTATATTTTCAGATTACAAATGCTCATATCTACCATCCATATTGCACTTGTATCACCATCTCTTCGCCGAACTAGTGCACCTATACAATTTACCATTGTATTGGGTGTGTTGGGGACACAAGAGACTCTTTGTTATTTGGTTGCGGGGTTGTTTGAGAGAGACCATCTTCATCCTATGCCTCCCACGGATTAATAAACCTTAGGTCATCCACTTGAGGAAATTTGATCTTTGTCCTACAAACCTACTGCACTTGGAGGCCCAACAACGTCTACAAGAAGAAGGTTGTGTAGTAGACATCATTCACTCGGATGAACTGTTATTGATTAGGCAACACAAAAGAAACGGTCAGCCAGATCAAAGGTGTGTGTGATGTACAACATACGGTTCACTCGAATGAACTGTTTGTGATTAGGCAAGAGAACAGAAATGGTTCAATATAACAAGATGTGTGTGATACGCGGCAAACATGTCTATAATCAGAAATGTGTGCGAAGACCGATAATAACACAGATGATTGCTTCTAATAAGACGTATGTGATATGCTCTGTCTACACAACATCTATTAGCCATTGTGGGACGGGTGGTCTTTCAGATACGCCATAAGGATGCGAAGAGGCATTCCTATCAGCAAGGACTAGTTGTTTCACCAGTAGCTTATGTAAGAAAACTATCAAGTTAAGTGTGCTTAGGCTGGAGCAGCCATCGGATGGGTGACTGGATGGGAAGTTGTGTCGATGTTAAATTTGGTGATGGGATGGGTCATTTCAGTCAAATGACCAAAATGCCCCATTCCCTCAGCTAATTTAACCTCGAGGTCCTTGTTTTTTTATTTTTTTCATTTTTTAACACGTGTTAAAGAAGGTCTACCGCATTACTTTTTGACAATGTGTGATACGTGGCATACTGTTGATCCATCTGACCTATTTGTGATGGAATAGGCCGTGTGTGTTGTGGGCAAACGCTTGCTAGTATTCAACCGTTTGGGATTGATGAATTCACCACCGGCGGGATCCCTAGTGTGGTCCGTGTTCATCTGATCATCATCTACTTCTTGTGCTAGCTCGATGCTAAGTTTCCATGAATTGATGGCGTTTTATGAACACGCCACCATTTCCCACCATTTCCTCACCTGCTTTTACGCCGCCACCTCGCTATATATTATAGCGCCGTTGGGCGGCGCATCGCCGAGGCGCATAAAGCGTATTCCTCTGTGAGCACATCCACCTTTTCTAAGCATGCCAACCCACCAAAGCGCCGCCTCTGCCATCAACCTCGTCGGCGAGGGAAAGCGAGCGATTCGCCACGGCCCGCCGAGGCCCGGCGCTCCGGCAACGCGATGGGCGATGTTGTGATGCGCGTCATTGCCGAGGAGTTGAGCGGACCTTTGGTGCATGGCCCTTGGCGCCACCGCAGGATCAAGATAGGCATGTCGAGCGCCCGATAGGCTACATTTCGCCGCGCACAACATGATCGATGGCGCACCTTGAAGCAAACTAAGGCGCATACTGCCGATAGGCTGCAGCTCACCGCACGCAATGAGACCGTTGGGCGCCCTTGAGCGAGAAGCGCGGCGTGCACCGCCTGATAAGCGGATCCGCCGGTGCTTGCTTGCCGCGCCTTGCTGGGTACACGTCCGTCAGTACCCCCATTCCTCGCGAGGAAGTGGGCGAGAGGCCCTCGGTGTACTTGCACGGATGCACGAGTACGCCAGAAGTACTTGCACGGACGCCACGCCAGCGGCGTTCGCGCCGTCTTAGGTGCTGCCGTTCTCCTTGTCCGTGGCCCGGCGGATGCTGGTAGCGCTGGTCCGTAAACTCGAACGCCTCCTTGGCCTAGGTGTCACCTGGGCGAAGTAGTGAAGAACATGGCCGTCGCATCCTCGAGCTGGTGATCTCCGATGAAATAGACAACTTGGAGCTCGAGATCGGCGCTCGGATGTACCGCCAGCGTGTCGACCGCTTGGACGAGCGAACATGCTGCGAGTTCGAAGCAGAACCAAAGAGCTACCCTAGGCAAGGGCTGCTGGTCATGGTCTCATGGGCGCGTTTTATTTTGAGAAAAGTTGTTTAAACATGGATAGCTTTGTATTCACAGCAATCATAGTATTGCTCTATTTATTACTTTCTGTTTCAATGTGTGTACTCTGTTTTCCATTCTTATATGTTTTGTTTCAATGTGTGTGTATACGCTTTCCATTTTGTATATGTGGATGATAACAGCTAGATTCAAATTAGTATACAAAAATAGATAGAAAATGGAATTCATAATATATATATATAAATATATATTAATTGTTCATTAGCTCATCACAGAATATGTGTGTGTGTGTGTATATATATATATATATATATATATATATAATATCATCACATATACGTGATGATACTTAACTACTAGGTACAATGCATAAAATTGAAAAGCGAACAATACTAAAATAATAATCTCTCCTAGGGCCACTATTAAGCAGCCCCTACTTGACGACTCCCCTGGTGCCTGGCGTCTTCCCGATCTTGAGGCAAGACTCCGAACTCCTCCATACTCATGGCGCTTCCAGCGTGCAGATCGCCTCTTCTTTGGCATGGCGGGCGTGCGGCGGCCGATCTTGCCATTTGTTGGCGCCCACGAGCTCCTTGTGCGGTGGCATGCAGGAGCTTATCGGCCCACCTCCATGCAGCGACAAAGGCGCCCAGGCGCCTATGACCTTCCTTAGGAAGTACCCGTCTTCAGACACCTCCCTCGGTAGCG
The DNA here is from genome assembly GCA_021605145.1 of Aegilops bicornis. Taxonomy (NCBI): domain Eukaryota; kingdom Viridiplantae; phylum Streptophyta; class Magnoliopsida; order Poales; family Poaceae; genus Aegilops; species Aegilops bicornis. Next base: position 337,411,400 of record CM038674.1, read on the forward strand.
ACGGCAGCGCCCGCCCCCAAAGCTCCGCCGCCTCCTTCTTCCAGGCGGCATCACAGGCTTCACAGGCCGCCTGGTACCTGGCGTCCTCCTCCGCCATCACCTTCTTGAACGCCACTTGCCTGGCTTTCTCTCCGGCCCGGCGACTTCCTGAACAGACAAAGGTTATGCGGCCCCAAAACCAATCCAAAGTTGGGGGTCCCGGCGTAACCTTCTCGTCGGCTGACACGTAGGGGGTCCCTAAATCGGCTGCCAATCGAGTGGCGTCCTCGGCGGCTTCTCCTCGTCGGTCGTGCGTGGCGGAACCGGCGGCGCCATGGCGAAGATTTGAGAGAAAGAGAGAGGCGGCGAGGAGAGGATGTAGATGAGAATGCAAGCGGGACGATGTGAGCAAGGTAGTATTTATTGGTGGGCGGAATCTAGATCGACAAGGGGACGGTACACGCCCGCTTGATCAGCGGAATTCTACGAAATCACGTAGTTTTGAATTTACACACAATTCCTCGGCAAATCAGTGTGTGAACATAATAGCGGCGGCAGTTTCCAATACGAGCGATTAATACGATTAATGACCCCCACCAATCACCTACCAAACCTCGAGCAGCGAGATAGAGTGCCAATCGTGTGGGGGCGGTTGTCTTGCGAGATCTTTACATTTTCTTTTTGAACACGAGATATTTACATCATCCGATGATTTTTTAACTACTTCATACAAGTACACAAAATATGATTTTTCAAATCGTTTTGGTTAGGCGTTGCATGTAGATGTAGTTCAAATTTGAATAACGGTCATTAAATGGTTAGAAAATCACTTAAATGTCTTTGAAAGGTCAAATGACCCTTGAAAATTTTCAAATTTTGGCATGACAGTTGTCTTAGTGCACGTTAAACGTAGGAAAAAACTTGAAGGTCGTAAGAGGAAGCTATCTCCCCTCCGTCAGCAAGCATGCATTGTTCCATCTCGGAACCACGAACCTTCTAGCGAGTTGCTCTGGTTTGTGAGGGGCGTGTGTCCAAACGTTTGTCAAACATGCCAATTTCTATACCACATCATCTTGGTGGCATGACATTACATCAACCAAGGTTTCACGTGTTTCTGGTCATTTTCTATTTTTTTGAATTAAAATGCCATGTCACTCCGTGCATACGCATGCATGTGTCCATGTCGTGAGACCAATATGTTTGAAAATTCCTTCTAATTTACTGCACATGGAATTAACTCGCACAGAAGTACACATTTATGATTTTTCAAAACGTTTTGGTTAGGCGTTGCATATAGATGTAGTTCAAATTTGAATTACGGTCATTATATGGTTAGAAAATCACTTAAATGTCTTTAAAAGGTCAAATAATCCCTAGAATTTTCCAAAATTTCACATTATAGTTGTAGTAGTGCATGTTAGACGTAGAAAAAATTTCAAGGCCGTAAGAGGAAGCTATCTTCTGTTCCTCGTCAAACATGCATTGTTCCCTCACAGAACCACGAACCTTCTAGCGAGTTGCTCCGGTTTGTGAGGGGTCTGTGTCCAAACTTTCATCAAACATGCCAATTTATTTACCACATCATCTTGGTGGCATGACATTAAATCAGGCAAGGTTTCATGTTTTTTTATGATCTTTTAATTTTTTGGAATTAAAATTCCATGGCATTGATGACCCACAAGTATAGGGGATCTATCGTAGTCCTTTCGATAAGTAAGAGTGTCGAACCCAACAAGGAGCAAAGGAAATGATAAGGGGTTTTCAGCAAGGTATTCTCTGCAAGTACTGAAATAAGTGGTAACAGATAGTTTTGTGATAGGATAATTTGTAACGAGCAACAAGTAACAAAAGTAAATAAAGTGCAGCAAGGTGGCTCAATCCTTTTTATAGCAAAAGACAAGCCTGGAAAAACTCTTATATGGAGAAAAGCGCTCTCGAGGACACATGGGAATTATCGTCAAGCTAGTTTTCATCACGTTCATATGATTCGCGTTCCGTACTTTGATAATTTGATATGTGGGTGGACCGGTGCTTGGGTGCTGTTCTTACTTGAACAAGAATACCACTTATGATTAACCTCTATTGCAAGCATCCTTAACTACAACAAAATTATTAAGGTAAACCTAACCATAGCATGAAACATATGGATCCAAATCAGCCCTTACGAAGCAACGCATAAACTAGGGTTTAAGCTTCTATCACTCTAGCAACCCATCATCTACTTATTACTTCCCAATGCCTTCCTCTAGGCCCAAATAATGGTGAAGTGTTATCTAGTCGACGTTCACATAACACCATAGTGACTAGACAACATACATCTCATCAAAATATCGAACGAATACCAAATTCACATGACTACTAATAACAAGACTTCTCCCATGTCCTCAGGAACAAACGTAACTACTCACAAAGCATATTCATGTTCATAATCAGAGGGTATTAATATGCATAAAGGATCTGAACATATGATCTTCCACCAAATAAACTAACTAGCATCAACTACAAGGAGTAATCAACACTACTAGCAACCTACTAGTACCAATCCCGGACTTGGAGACAAGAATTGGATACAAAGAGATGAACTAGGGCTTTGAGAGGAGATGGTGCTGGTGAAGATGTTGATGGAGATTGCCCCTTCCGATGAGAGGAAGCGTTGGGGATAGCGATGGCGATGATTTCCCTCCTCCGAGGAAGTGTCCCCGGCAAGTAACAGCTGCACGGGAGCCCTAGATTGGTTCCGCCTCCTGGCGGCGGAGTCTAGTCCCGAAAGGTTGCTTATGATTTTTCCCTTGACGAAAGACTTCATATTGTAGAAGATGGCCACCGGAGAGCCAACAGGGGGCCCATGAGGCAGGGGCGTGCCCTGGGGGGTAGGGCGCACCCCCACCCTCGTGGCCAGGTGGGTCCCCCTCTGGCGTACTTCTTCTGCTCAATATTTTTTATTATTTCCAAAAATAACTTTCGTGGAGTTTCAGGACTTTTGGAGTTGTGCAGAATAGGTCTCTAATATTTGCTCCTTTTCCGACCCCTGTAATTCCAGCCTACAGCATTCTCCCTCCTTATGTAAACCCTGTAAAATAAGAGAGAATAGGCATAAGTATTGTGACATAACGTGTAGTAACAGCCCATAATGCAATAAATATCAATATAAAAGCATGATGCAAAATGGACGTATCAACTCCCCCAAGCTTAGACCTTGCTTGTCCTCAAGCGGAAGCCGATAACGATAAATATGTCCACATGTTTAGAGGTAGAGGTGTCAATAAAAATAAAATACGGACATGAGGCCATCATGATTATTCTCATAACAACAACATATATAGATATTGTCATATGATTTCTTATGCTCAAGTAGTAATATATTCACAATGCAAAGTATGAATCAGAAACTTTATTGAGAACTAACAAACTATAATCTCAGTCATTGAAGCAATTGCAATTTATCATAACATCGGAAAAGAGTCTATGTCAGAGCTTTCTAGCAAGTCCACGTACTCAACTATCATTTAGTCTTTTATAATTGCTAACACTCACGCAATACTTGTGGTTACGGAGTTTTAACCGGACACAGAGAAAGATAGGGGCTTATTGTTTCGCCTCCCAACCTTTTACCTCAAGGGTAATGTCAATAATAATAACTCATGCTGACTTACATCCAATTAGATATATCTATCAGGATATTTCCAACATACTGTGCTTGCCAAAGGATAAAGTATAAAAAGGAAAGGTGAAGATCACCATGACTCTTACATAAGGTAGAAGATAATAATAAAAGATAGGCCCTTCGCAGACGGAAGCAGAGGTTGCCATGCGCTTTCAGGGTTGAATGCACAAAATCTTAATGTGAAAGAACGTCACTTTATATTGCCACTTGTGATATGAACCTTTATTATGCACGGTCAAATCGTCGCTTTTATTTCTTCCACATCACAAGATCGTATAAAGCTTATTTCCTCCACGCCAATCAATCATACATATTTAGAGAGCAATTTTTATTGCTTGCACCGATGACAACTTACTTGAAAGGATCTTACTCAATCCATAGGTAGATATGGTGGCCTCTCATGGCAAAACTGGTTTAAGGGTTTTTGGAAGCACAAGTAGTATCTCTACTTGGTGCTAAGAATTTGTCTAGCATGAGGGGGAAAGGCAAGCTCAACATGTTGGATGATCCATGACAATATACTTTATCTCAGATATAAGAAAACATAACCCATTACGTTTTCTTCCTTGTCCAACATCAACTCTTTAGCATGTCATATTTAAATGAGTGCTCCCAATCATAAAAGATGTCCAAGATAGTTTATCTATATGTGAAACCTCTCTTTCTTTATTACTTCCTATTAATTGCAACGATGACCAAAGCTATGTTTGCCAACTCTCAACAATTTTAATCATCATACTCTTTCTATGTGAAGTCATTACTCTCAATAAGATCAATATGATCTCTTTGTTTCTTTTATTCTTTTTCTCTTTTCTTTTATTCACTCAAGATCATGGCAAAATAATCAAGCCCTTGACTCAACACTAATCTTTATTATATAGCTCACGGACTCGATTACATAGAGGGATCATAAAGCAAAAACTCAAAACTAGATCATACCATAAACTTCTTTCTACTAGATCAAGATACTACTAATAGGATCGAACTAAGGAAAACGGTAAAGATAGGAGTGTGATGGTGATACGATACCCGGGCACCTCCCCCAAGCTTGGCAGTTGCCAAGGGGAGTGCCCATACCCATGTGATTATATCTCCTTCTTTGTTGGTGAAGAAGGTGGAGGTGGTGATGTTGATGATGCGGGCTTGTCGTCCATCTTCCAAGGCATAGGCTCGCCATCATAGAAGGATGGTCGAGTCTCCGGGATCCTCAAATCTGCAGCCAAACTCATCCTTTTGAATCTATATTCATACTCACAGTTTTGGTTTTGCAGGTCATAGATTTGGGCTTGAAGGTGCTCGATCTTCTCGTGAAGCTTGAAGATGGTCTCCCCAATGTTGTTGGCATCCAGCTTGTGATTGTTGGTGAACTCCGCGATCATCATGTGGTTGGAGTTGAGTCCACGTTCCACCATCCCCTGGCACTTGAAAACTTGTTGCTTGATTGCTTCGAGCCTCGTCTCCACGCTTCCGGTCCCCTTCGGTCCCTCAACATCACGAATGTGCAGCAACCCATCACGCATCTCAATGGTTTGAGGGTGTCGCAGCACCTCCGCGAGGTAAGGGTTGATGACCTTCTCGAAGAACTTGTCCTTGGGGGCACTTGGAGCGTCATGATAATCTAGATCTGTCGGAAAAACAGCTCGAAACAAGAGCAGGAGGATAATTGCGTGATACGAGTCAAAACCTTCGGAGATTATATAATGAATTTTTACCAACCAAAATCGTATTGTGCAAGAAAGCGGGTCCGGAGAGCACCACGAGGTGCCCACGAGGTAGAGGCGCCCTCCACCCTCGTGGAGGCCTCGTGTCCTTCCGGACTGCTTCTTATTTTCTATTTTCTAAATATTCCAAAACAGAAATATTGCCTTAAAAACTGTTTTGGAGTCAGTTTACTTACCATACCACATACATATTCCTTTTCGTAGTGCAGAAGCGTTAGGAAAGTGTCCTTATGTATTCCTCGAGTTACGGTTTCAATAACATTGGTTTCAACATTTGTAGGATTACCTAAGATATAATGTTTAATTCTTTGACCGTTCACCACCTTGGTTGTACCTTCGATGTTGATTTTTATGGCACGAAACGATAGACCTCTGGATAACGTAGAGGCCTTCCCATTTAGAGAGAAGTTTTCCTGCAAAAAATCTTAAGCGAGAGTTGTATAGTAATACATAATCACCTACATTAAACTCACGCTTTTGTATCCTTTTGTCATGCCATCTTTTAACTTTTCTTTAAACAACTTGGCATTTTCATAAGCTTGGGTTCTCCATTCATCAAGTGAGCTAATATCAAATAACCTCTTCTCACCGGCAAGTTTGAAATCATAGTTGAGCTCTTTAATAGCCCAATATGCCTTATGTTCTAGTTCGAGAGGTAAGTGACAGGCTTTTCCATAAACCATTTTATACGGAGAAATACCCATAGGATTTTTATATGCAGTTCTATAGGCCCATAATGCATCATCAAGTTTCTTGGACCAATTCTTTCTAGACCTATTGACAGTCTTTTGCAAAATTAATTTGAGCTCTCTATTACTCAATTCTACTTGACCACTAGACTGTGGGTGGTAAGGAGATGCAATTCTATGATTAACATCATACTTAGCAAGCATTTTACGGAGAGCACCATGAATAAAATGTGAACTACCATCAGTCATTAAATATCTAGGGACTCCAAACCTCGGAAAAATAACTTCTTTAAGCATCTTAATAGAAGTGTTATGATCAGCACTACTAGTTGGAATAGCTTCTACCCACTTAGTAACGTAATCAACAGCAACTAAAATATGTGTATATCCATTAGAGGTAGGAAAGGGTCCCATATAATCAAAGCCCCAAACATCAAATGGTTCAATAACAAGTGAATAGTTCATAGGCATTTCTTGACGTCTACTAATATTACCAATTCTTTGACATTCATCACAAAATGAGACAAACTTACGGGCATCCTTGAAGAGAGTAGGCCAATAGAAACCGGATTGCAATACCTTATGTGCAGTTCTATCTCGGCGTGGTGTCCTCCATAAGCTTCGGAGTGACACTTGCGTGAGATACATCTGTTCTGTTCATGCTCGTGTACACAACGTCTAATAACACCATCTACTCCTTCTTTATAAAGATGTGGGTCATCCCAAAAGTAATGTCTCAAATCATAGAAGAACTTTTTCTTTTGTTGGTATGTGAAACTAGGTGGTATGAATTTAGCAACAATATAGTTAGCATAATCAGCACACCACGGAGCAGTACAAGAAGCATTTATGACATTTAATTGATCATCTGGAAAGCTATCACCAATAGGTAGTGGGTCATCAAGAACATTTTCTAACCTAGACAAGTTGTCTACAACGGGGTTCTCAGCTCCCTTTCTAACAACAATATGCAAATCAAAATCTTGTAGAAGGAGAACCCATCTAATGAGTCTAGGTTTAGCATCTTTCTTTTCCATAAGATATTTAATAGCAGCATGATCAGTGTGAATAGTTACTTTAGAATCAACAATATAAGGTCTGAACTTATCACAAGCAAATCATTTGCTAAGAAGTCTTTTTCAGTAGTAGCATAATTTCTCTGAGCATTGTCTAGAGTTTTACTAGTATATTGAATAACATTTAATTTCTTATCCACTCTTTGCCCTAGAACACACCTACAGACATAATCACTAGCATCACACATAATTTCAAAGGGTAAATTCAATCGGTTAGCTGAACAATAGGTGCAGAGATCAATGCTTTCTTAAGTATTTCAAATGCTTCTACACAATCATCATCAAAGACAAATGGTATATCTTTTTGTAATAAATTAGTCGAGGCCGAGAAATTTTGAGAATTCCTTAATGAACCTCCTATAAAATCCGGCGTGACCAAGGAAACTTCTTATACCTTTGATGTCCTTGGGACATGGCATCTTTTCAATAGCATCAATCTTGGCTTTATCAACCTCAATACCTCTTTAAGAAACTTTATGCCCCAAGACAATACCTTCATTAACCATAAAGTGGCACTTTTCCCGATTCAATACAAGATTAGTTTCTTCACATCTCTGCAAAACTCGATCAAGGTTGCTCAAGCAATCGTCAAAAGAGGATCCATAGACGGAAAAGTCATCCATGAAAACCTCACAAATCTTTTCACAAAAGTCAGAGAATATAGCCATCATGCATCTTTGAAAGGTAACAGGTGCATTACATAAACCAAAAGGCATATGTCTATAAGCAGAAGTACCAAAAGGGCAAGTAAAAGTAGTCTTTGATTGATCATTGGCTGACAAAGGTATTTGAGAGAAACCAGAATAACCATCTAGAAAGCAAAAATGTGTATGTTTGGATAATCTTTCTAGCATTTGATCGATAAAAGGTAAGGGGTAATGATCCTTTTAGTAGCCTTATTTAATTTGCGGAAATCAATTACCATCCTATAACCTGTAATAATTCTTTGCGGAATCAATTCATCTTTATCATTAGGAACAGCGATAATACCTCCCTTCTTAGGGACACAATGGACAGGACTTACCCTTGACTATCGGCAAGGGGATAAATTATACTGCCTCCGAAGCTTTAGTATTTCTTTTCTTACCACTTCTTTCATCTTAGGATTCAGCCTTCGTTGATGATCAACAACTGGTTTGGCATCTTCTTCCAAATTTATTTTATGTTGACATAGAGTGGGACTAATGCCCTTAAGATCATCAAGAGTATATCCAATGGCAGCACGGTGCTTCTTCAGAGTTTCAATAATCTCTCTTCTTCATGCCCTGAAAGGTTAGCACTGATAATAACAGGATATATCTTATTTCCAACAAGATAAGCATATTTAAGAGTATCAGGCAGCAGTTTAAGCTCAAACACGGGATCACCCTTGGGTGGAGGAGGATCCCCTAGGATTTCAACAGGCAAATTGTGTTTCAGAATGGGTTCCTATTTAAAGAATACTTCATCTATTTCCCTTCTTTCATTCATAACATATCGTTTTCAAGGTCTAGCAAATATTGTTCTAAAGGATCACTAGGAGGTACTGCAATAGAAGCAAGACCAATAATTTCATCCTTACTAGGCAATTCTTCTTCACGGTGTTGTCTACTAAATTTAGAGAAATTAAACTCATGGGACATATCACCCAAGCCAATAGTAACAACACTCTTTTCGCAGTTTATTCTAGCATTGACAGTGTTCAAGAAGGGTCTACCAAAAATAATGGGACAAAAGCTATCTTGTGGGGAACCAAGAACAAGAAAATCAACAGGATATTTAGTTTTCTCACACAAGACTTCAACATCTCTAACAATTCCAATGGGTGATATTGTATCTCTATTAGCAAGTTTGATGGTAACATCAATACCTTCTATCTCAGCAGGTGCAATTTCATGCATAATTTCTTTTGTATAGGTCATGAGGTATAGCACTAGCACTAGCACCCATATCACATAAGCCATGATAACAATGATCTCCTATTTTAACGAAATAACGAGGCATGCCTACCACGGTCTATGTTTATCTTTAGCACAAGGTTTGGCGAGATCTAGTAGTTTCACCATGAGAAATAAATAACATACCCATCAATATTATCAGCCAAGAGATCTTTAACAATAGCAATATTAGGTTCAATTTTAATCTGCTCAGGAGGTGTATAAGTTCTAATATTGCTTTTACGAACCACAGTTGAAGCTTTAGCATGATCCTTTATCCTAACGGGGAAAGGTGGTTTCTCAACATAAGAGGTAGGAACAACAAGATCATTGTAAGTGACAATCTTTTCTTCAACTTTAATAGGTGCAGCTACTCTTACTTCTATGGGAGGATGATATTTAAACCACTTCTCCTTGGGGAGATCAACATAAGTAGCAAAAGATTCACAGAAAGAAGCTACTATCTCAGAGTCAAGTCCATATTTAGTGCTAAATTTACAGAAAATATCAGTATCCATAAAAGATTTAACACAATCAAACTTAGGTGTCATACCTGACTCCTTACCTTCGTCGAGATCCCAATCTTCAGAGTTCGTTTAATTCTATCCAATAAATTCCATTTGAATTCAATAGTCTTCATCATAAAAGAGCCAAAGACAAGAAGTATCGAGCATGGTGCGATTGTTATCGAGAAAAGCCGAACATAAAAACTTTGAATAATTATTTCTCTTGGGAGCTCATGATTGGGGCATGAATATAACATTGATTTAAGCCTCCCCCAAGCTTGAGCGATGCTTTCTCCTTTGTGAGGCCAAAAATTATATATATAATTGCGATCACGATGAACAAGATGCATGGGATAAAACTTCTGATGAAATTCCAGTTTCAATCGTTTGTAGTTCCATGACCCCGTATCATCACATAGCCTATACCATGTCGATGCGTCTCCCTCCAAAGATAAAGGGAAGACCTTCTTCTTAACAACATCATCGTGTATACCTGCAAGCTTAAATAATCCACAAACTTCATCCACATAGATTAGGTGCTCATCGGGGATGCTTTGTTCCACCTCCTGCAAAAGGATTAGCTGCTAGCAGTTTTCTAACATACCGAAGGAACTTCAAAGGAACATTTTCATTTTCAGTAGGTTCGATGGGTTGAGGAGCAACTCTTTCCTCTCTTTTGGTGGAGGTGAAGATACCCCGAACAAGCCCCTCAAAGGATTACTTTCCATAGTAACAAGTGACAGTAAATTTCAGCACACTACATAAATTTTTCCTTACCAAATTCCACCTACCAAAGGCGCTTCACTCCCCGGCAATGGCACCAGAAAAGAGTCTTGATGACCCACAAGTATAGGGGATCTATCATAGTCCTTTTGATAAATAAGAGTGTCGAACCCAACGAGGAGCGAAGGAAATGATAAGCGGTTTTCAAAGAAGGTATTCTCTGCAGAAATCTTTGAAATAAGTGGTAGCAGATAGTTTTGTGATGGGATAATTTGTAACGAGCAACAAGTAACAAATGTAAATAAATTGCAGCAAGGTGGCCCAATCCTTTTTTATAGCAAAGGACAAGCCTGGACAAACTCTTAAATGGAGAAAAAGCGCTCCAGGGACACATGGGAATTATCGTCAAGCTAGTTTTCATCACGTTCATATGATTCGCGTTCGGTACTTTGATAATTTGATATGTGGGTGGACGGTGCTTGGGTGGTGTTCTTACTTGAACAAGCATCCCACTTATGATTAACCTCTATTGCAAGCATCTGCAACTACAACAAAAGTATTAAGGTAAGCCTAACCATAGCATGAAACATATGGATCCAAATCAGCCCCTTACGAAGCAACGCATAACTAGGGTTTAAGCTTACATCACTCTAGCAACCCATCATCTACTTATTACTTCCCAATGCCTTCCTCTAGGCCCAAATAATGGTGAAGTGTTATGTAGTCAACGTTCACATAACACCACTAGAGGCTAGACAACATACATCTCATCAAAATATCGAACGAATACCAAATTCACATGACTACTAATAGCAAGACTTCTCCCATGTCCTCAGGAACAAACGTAACTACTCACAAAGCGATCTTCCACCAAATAAACCAACTAGCATCAACTGCAAGGAGTAATCAACACTACTAGCAACCTACTAGTACCAATCCCGGACTTGGAGACAAGAATTGGATACAAGAGATGAACTAGGGTTTTGAGAGGAGATGGTGCTTTGGTGAAGATGTTGATGGAGATTGCCCTCTCCCCCGAGAGGAGGCGTTGGTGATAGCGATGGCGATGATTTCCCCCTCCGGAAGGAAGTGTCCCGGCGGAACAGCTCTGCCGGAGCCCTAGATTGGTTCCGCCAAGGTTCCACTCGTGGCGGCGAGTCTCATCCGAAAGGTTCCTTATGATTATTCCCATGACGAAAGACTTCATATAGCGAAGAAGATGGCCACGGAGAGCCAGCAGGGGCCCACGAGGCTGGGGCGCCACAGGGGTAGGCGCGCCCCTGCCTCGTGGACAGCCCAGAGACCCCCCCTTGACTTGTTCTCGACGCCAAAACCTCTTATATATACAGAAACCTCCAAAACATAACCTAGATCGGGAGTTCCGCCACCGCAAGCCTCTGTAGCCACCGAAAACCAATCTAGACCCGTTCCGGCACCCTGCCGGAGGGGGGAATCCCTCTCCGGTGGCCATCTTCATCATCCCGGCGCTCTCCATGACGAGGAGGAAGAAGTTCACCCTCGGGGCTGAGGGTGTGTACCAGTAGCTATGTGTTCGATCTCTCTCTCTCGTGTTCTTGAGGTGGCACAATCTTGATGTATCGCGAGCTTTGCTATTATAGTTGGATCTTAGGATGTTTCTCCTCCTCTACTCTCTTGTAATGGATTGAGTTTTCCCTTTGAAGTTATCTTATCGGATTGAGTCTTTAAGGATTTGAGAACACTTGATGTATGTCTTGCATGTGCTTATCTGTGGTGACAATGGGATATTCACGTGATCTAGTTGTTGTATGTTTTGGTGATCAACTTGAGGGTTCCGTAACATTGTGAACTTATGCATAGGGGTTGGCACATGTTTTCGTCTTGACTCTCCGATAGAAACTTTGGGGCACTCTTTGAAGTACTTTGTGTTGGTTTGAATAGATGAATCTGAGATTGTGTGATGCATATCGTATAATCATACCCGCAGATACTTGAGGTGACGTTGGAGTATCTAGGTGACATTAGGGTTTTGGTTGATTTGTGTCTTAAGGTGTTATTCTAGTACGAACTCTATGATAGATCGAACAGAAAGAATAGCTTCGTGTTATTTTACTACGGACTCTTGAATAGATCGATCAGAAAGAATAACTTTGAGGTGGTTTCGTACCCTACAATAATCTCTTCGTTTGTTCTCTGCTATTAGTGACTTCGGAGTGACTCTTTGTTGCGAGTTGAGGGATAGTTATATGATCCAATTATGTTTTTATTGTTGGGAGAACTTGCACTAGTGAAAGTATGAACCCTAAGCCTTGTTTCCTAGCATTGCAATACCATTTATGCTCACTTTTTTTACTTGATACCTTGTTGTTTTTATATTTTCAGATTACAAATACTCATATCTACCATCCATATTGCACTTGTATCACCATCTCTTCGCCGAACTAGTGCACCTATACAATTTAGCATTGTATTGGGTGTGTTGAGGACACAAGAGACTCTTTGTTATTTAGTTTGCGGGGTTGTTTGAGAGAGACCATCTTCATCCCTCGCCTCCCACGGATTGATAAACCTTAGGTCATCCACTTGAGGGAAATTTGCTACTGTCCTACAAACCTCTGCACTTGGAGGCCCAACAACGTCTACAAGAAGAAGGTTGTGTAGTAGACATCAAGCTCTTTTCTGGCGCCGTTGCCGGGGAGGTGAGTGCTTGAAGGTATATCTTTAGATCTTGCAATCGAATCTTTTAGTTTCTTGTTTTATCACTAGTTTAGTTTATAGAAGAAAACTACAAAAAAATTGGAATTGAGAGTGCCTCATATGCTTCATCTTTTTAATGTCTTTCGTGAAAATGATGGGAAGGAAAATTGTTCTCAAGTACTAGAAGAAGAATTACATAGAATGCTTGGCATAAAATATGTGAATGATGAGCATGATTGCCATGTTGTTAGTATGAATTCCTTGAATATCCATGATGCTAATGATATGCAAAGCCACAAGCTTGGGGAAGCTATGTTTGATGAAGATGATATGTTTTGTCCCCCAAGTTTTGATGAGCAAATTTATTATGATGATAGCATGCCTCCTATTTATGATGATTATATTAATGAAGGTGGATTTGGAGACGTCATGACTTTATTTAGTGATGAATCCACTATTTCGGAAGAGGTTCCAATTGATTATGAGAATAAAGTTGCTATCTATGATGATTATTGTGATGACTTGTATGCTATTAAGAATAATGATAACCATGAAACTTGTCATCATGATTTTAGTTTTCAATTGGATTATTCCTCACATGATAATTATTTTATTGAGTTTGCTCCCACTATTATTCATGAGAAGAATTTTGCTTATGAGGAGAGTAGTAAAATTTCTATGCAAGTAGGTCATGAAAAGAATGCTTTATGTGCTGATTATATGGTTGAATTCATTCATGATGCTACTGAAAATTATTATGAGAGAGGATCATATGCTTCTACATATTGCAATAATATCAAGTTTCCTCTCTATGTGTTGAAAATTTTGAAGATTTGCTTGTTTTACCTTCCTATGCTAGTAGTTTCATGTTCCCATAAGTTGTTTTCTCAGAAAATCCCTATGCATAGGAAGTGGGTTAGACCTAAATGTCATAGTCATATTATTCATGATGCTCTCTTTATGTTTCAATTCTTATCTTTTATGTGAGCATCATTGAAATCATCATGCCTAGCTAGGGGCGTTAAACGTTAAGCGCTTGTTGGGAGGCAACCCAATTTTATTTTGTTCTTTGCTTTTTGCTCCTGTTTAGTAATAAATAATTCATATAGCCTCTGTTTAAATGTGGTTTTATGTTTTAATTAGTGTTTGTGCCAAGTAGAACCTTTGGGAAGACTTGGGTGAAGTCTTTTGCAATCTTGCTGTAAAAAACAGAAACTTTAGCGCTCACGAGATTAGCTGCTACTTTTTACTGGAGAGTGATTTTAGGTTGATTCTTTTTGCATATGATTAATAGACAAATTCCTCAGGTCCACCAATTTATTTCAGAATTTTTGGAGTTCCAGAAGTATACGTTTGATACAGATTACTACAGACTGTTCTGTTTTTTACAGATTATGTTTTCATTGTGTTGTTTGCTTATTTTGATGAATCTATGAGTAGTATCGGAGGGTATGAACCATATATAAGTTGGAATACAGTATATATTACACCAATATGAATTTAGAATGAGTTCACAACAGTACCTAAGTGGTGATTGTAACATCCCAAATTTTCAATTTGGAATGTTATACATAGGTCATTCATGCATATCATATTTTATTGATTCGCGATCCTCGCAATTCTAAGCAACTCAAGGACCCACGGAGAGAGTTGGGGATTTCATGTTTTTCATATTTGAATTTTCTCAAATATTGAAACAGGGATCACTTTGATTTTAATAATTCTTCTCTCTGAAAATATTTCATATTAAAATATATGAGAGGAGATAATATGACTTCTCCAAAATAAAAGGAATATTGGAGGAAAAATATTAAAATAAAATAAAAAATGTTATTTGAATTTTATTGCAATTTTATTTGAATTAGAAAAATATGCATTTTTCAAAACTGCATTTTTAGGGCCAAGAAAATGTTCATCCTGTTCTAAATATTTAGTTAGACGGTGAAAATTTGTTTTGGCATTTTTAGATTTTTATTTTATTTTCTAGGATTTTTTTCAGCGAAATCTGTTTTTTTAACAAAGAAAAAGTGAGCTGACAGGCCCGTCGGCCCAGTAAGCCAAGCCCACGCCGCCCGCCGCCTCCCTCACGCCTTGGCCCGTGCAGTCGAAGGTCAGACGCCGAGTCCGGACGCCGCCGTCCGGGTTGCCCCGCCCAAAGCCGAGTCACCCTCCCTTTATAATCGCACTCACGCCGCCCTCAACCCCACCTTGCCTCGGCCTCCGGTAGCGACCGCGGCAGACCGGCGGCTTCCAACCGCCGCCACGCCGCGTTCCGCCGGAGCCGCTGGTCCCGATCTGATCCGTTCGCCGCTTTTTTTGGGTTTTAGGTAAAAAAACCCGGGTTTTTTTAAAACCCTAGTTTCGTTTTTTTTAGATCTGTTCATTTGGTTTTACGTCGGTTTATTTATTTAGCGGACGTTTGTCCCTACGTTCGTTTTAACGAACGTTGTTCGTCAGTTAGCCGCAGACAGCGAACGTTCGTTCATTAGCCTGTTCGTCTTGTTTTATTTTCCAGGGTTCTTCCGTGATTATTTTTGTTCGCGATTTCTGCCCTGATCTTTGTTTTAGTTTATCTTTTCGCTCGTTTATCCAAATCAGGTGAAACAAGCGCCTAGATCTTTTTCTTGAAGCCCTCTTTCTGTTTAACCAACTTGAACAAGATTTTGGTACTGTAAAAAATGACTTTAGTCCAGATTAGTAAACAAATCTTGTTTCTTTCGTAGATTGAGTTTCGTTGCTCCGTTTGATTTGATTCTTTTTGCAAACCAGAGTTCTTCAGTTGAACTTTCTGGTTAGATCTTCTTATTTGAGTTTTACCCGTGCATCTTTGCTTGAGTGCTTATGTATGCTATTGTTTGTTTGCGATAGAATTATCGGAGTGCGAAGCGTGCTACTACGAGTCACTAGGTTTTGCGGATCGTCAGCAAGGCAAGTAACACATCGATCATACTCTCTTCATACCCAGTTTTTATGCATTAGTTACAATCCTCAAACACTGCATGATTAGGATGTGATTAACTTGTGGGTATTGGGAAGTAGATGATGAGGTAGAACCTATTACCTGTTTTATTATCAAACGGCACATTAGGGGAGTACTTGCCCGGGTTTCTCAGCCTGGTATCCTTATCCTCGCGTTCATGATATCTACATTCAACTATGCCCCGGAGACACGGTCGAAGCATGCCCGCCCCGTGTGCGTCTTTCACGACATGCTCTGCAAACCCTTGGGAGTTACTTCTACGTTATGCTTATATTTCTATGCTATGCTCGTAGACGTGGATTGGGTTTGAGTGTATCCATGACAGATGTGAGTTTGTTAATTAATGGTTCAACTTAAGGTGGCAACTTTAACACACATCTGGGTGGATTGATGGTTTTGGGTACCTGGGGTTATACCAGCGTTGTCCTAGGAGATCCCGGGGTTATACCGTGTGATCCTCCTATGGTCCGCCACCCAGGCTCAAAGGGATCATAAGATTATTCATGCTAGAAATTTCCGTGTGCAGCCACAAGCTATTATGGGCTCTACCATAGTTGAGTAAGATGCATGACCTCTTCAAGTGGTAGGCTAGCAGATGTAAGGGATGAGGTTGGTACTGTCTACCCAGGGTTAGAGTTAATGTTTCTGAAAGGCTGTGTCTTGGTCATCTGTTTCTCAAACACCATGTAATGCGAGAAATCCAACGGAGGAGATCAAGTCTTGTGGGGAAAAGTGCGCAAACCTCTGCAGAGTGTACAAACTAGTCATGGTTAGCCGTGTCCCCGGTTATGGACGACATGAGTATCTGGTACTTGAATTATTGGATAGATCTCATCACTCTAAATTAATTTGTTGGGTTGATAATTACTTTTTAATTGGGATTGAGATGGCGGTACCATTCTCAATGTTTCAACTACCATGCTAGTTAAATAAAACATATTCCTTTGTTTTAGGGAAAAATTGGCTTTTCGCAAAACAATATAACCATAGAGCCTCCACCAGCCATAGTTGCATGTAGTGATAGCATTTATCTGTTCATTGCTCTACTATGTTATATTGCCAGCATATTCCATGTGCTGACCCATTTTTGGGCTGCAATGTATCATGTTACAGACTTTTCAGACGAGGAGTAAGGTGCGCTAGGTCGTTTGTTGTGCACTCAGCTATGCCGTTCGAGTTGATGGACTCACTTTATCTTCCAAAGCCTTCCGTTGTTATCTTATTTAGATGGCCTTAAGCCATATTTATTGAAATAAGTTCTCTCTTGAGACATTCGATGTAATAAGTGTGTGATTGCTACTCTGTTATAAATCCATTCAAGTACTGTGTGTGTCAGCATTACCGATCCAGGGATGACACTTATGCACAGGACTTGACCGTCTGGTCGAATTCGCTGTTGATTTATTTTCTTATACTAGCAGACTTCTGAGTTTTTCTGTTAAGTTTTGTGTTGTAAAGTTTTCAAGTTTTGGGTAAAGATTCGATGGACTATGGAATAAGAGTGGAAAGAGCCTAAGCTTGGGGATGCCCAAGGCACCCCAAGGTAATATTCAAGGACCACCAAAAGCCTAAGCTTGGGGATGCCCCGGATGGCATCCCCTCTTTCGTCTTCGTTCATCGGTAACTTTACTTGGAGCTACATTTCTATTCACCACATGATATGTGTTTTGCTTGGAGCGTCATTTTATTTTGCTAGGATTTGCTTGTTGTTATTTAGAATAATGTTTTGCATTTTATTTTGAATAAAAATGTCAGGGATAGCCTTTACCATGCTTATTTTGTAAGTATACATGTTGCTGTTTCAAAACAGAAAGTTTATCGCTGTTGCAAAAATTCCCTAGAAAAGCCAGAATATGATAAAATGTTGAAACTTTTTTGCACAATAAGCTTTGATAAATTTTCTACAGTGTTGTAGAATTTCATAATGTTTGGAGTTAGGGAAGTATGATGAATCTTGCATTCTTTATAGATTGTACTATTTTGATAGATTGCTGTTATGTTTGCATTGTTTGCATATGTTTGCTTGTTTAGAGATTCTATTTGAGGATAGGAGTATTAAATATGCAGAGGCATTTAGTATGCAATGTTGAATAATAATTTTAGTGATTTGTTACAGTAGAAAATGATAAGGTTCTTGCATTGGTTTATGTCGGTGTTCTGGGGACGGGGGTCCCCAGACTTGCTACTACTGACCTGACATAGCCAAGCTAGCGGGCCGTATGGCCCATCTACATCAACAAGGAATCCAAGACCCTCGCGAGGGTCCAAGCCTCATGGTGAGACGGCATAAGACCTCCTCTGGAGTGGCCTAGCCAGGCAGGCTCACGAGGCGGAGATATCAATGCGGGCAAATCTCACGAGACTCTCGTGGCGTGAGCCATAATGACGGCAGCACCGGTGGCGCCAGTAGCCTTGGCCGTCCTTGTTTCCTCTTTGGTGCTAAGGAGGCCGGTAGCGAAGAGTACCGAGGCATCGGGCAAAGGTTGCCATATTGGTGCAACGAGACCAAGACTAGGAGGAGACAGCAAGGCGGAGGTCATCGTGGAGCCCAAGGCAGCGTCACCCAGAGCTTTTCGCGGCGAAGTACGCTTTTGTCAGGATAGCTTGTACTAGCTGTCCCCCTTCAAATTCGCCCGCCGTTGTTGGCTCCCTTCCCGCTCGATATTTGGGAAGAGGACCAAGGCCTATATAAGTAGAGCTAGCCACCATAGTAGGGGCAATCTAATCTGATCTGATCTTAGCTTGATCCAACCCGATCGAGAGCCTAGCCACAAGAACACCCCAACCTCAGGAGGTTGTTCTTCCCTTGTACTATTCATCATCAGCCCAAGAGGCAATCCACCACCACCACACTGGAGTAGGGTATTACACCACAACGGTGGCCCGATCTTAGCGAGCTAGGGCGTAGATCGGTAGGAGGGAAAGACTTCGCGCGCACCCTAGTGTTTGAACCTTAAGGGTTTGCCGGAACCCCACATCCGACATTTGGCGCGCCAGGTAGGGGTGCGCCGTAGTTTCCCTTCCATCAGTTTGTCGCTCCATCTCTCTGTCGTGTCCATGGCGGACGCTCGCCGTGCTCGAGCTGAGCGTCCGGCTGCCCTCACCGCCCGCGTCGCTCAGACGGCTCCCGTCGGCGGGCCACCTCGTTGTTCTCCGTCTCCCGCCGCCAACGCTGCCACCGGCCTGGCGGGGAACGAGCAGCAGGCGTCCTCGCTCCATCCTTCGGTGCGGCAGGACGGCCGCACCGCTACTCCATCGCTGACCCCTGCCAGTTCTTCGTCTCACGCGCACCGCGCTCCCATGGAGGCATGGGCCGCGCTCCTCGCGGCGAACGAGCTCCTGCACTACCGCCCCATCGATGACCTCTATGAGGAGTGGCTCGACCGCGTCGCCGAGCTCGTCCGCGCCGCAGGGGGCTCTCCGGCGCCGTCCCACTGTCTGCCTCCACCTCAACCAGCCACGGGCGACGGGGCTCATGGCGTGCCTCCTCCACCTCAGCCCCAAGACGGTGTCTTGGCAGCAAGGCGCGCAGCTCCGCGGCGTGATCTGCCGCGCCCGGTGCCCGCGCGGGAAGAGAGAAGCTGTCAAGAAATCTCGCGGCCGCGAGAAGCCGCACCCGCGCCCCCTGCACTGCCTCGTCAAGACCACGCACCACCAGATGGCGGCGCGAACGCGAACCTCGTCAAGACCAAGCTCCACCTCCGAACCGAGCCCCGGCACCCACGGCCAGCTGCCGCGCCTTCACCCCCGAGCTGCGTAGCGTCGCCTAGCGTGCAAGTTCAAGCCGAATCGCCTCCTCGCTTCTGACGACACCGCCGACCCAGCGGAGTTCCTGCAGCTCTATGAGGTGAGCATCGAAGCGGCCATGGCGATGAAAAGTCATGGCGAACTGGTTTCCCATGGCTCTCAAGGATGGAGCCGCTCCACGGCTCTTGAACCTGCGTACGGCTCGATCTCCTCCACAGGGGCCGAGATGCCGACAACCGTCGGCAACTTCGAGGCACTTCGCGACCGCCCGCCCGGCCGCGAGTGACTACTACCGCATCAAGTAACAACCAGGAGAGACCCTCCAAGTACATCCGGCGCTTCAACAACACCCGCCTCAAGATCCCCAAGGTTACGGACGAAGCCATCATCTCCGCGTTCTCAGACGGCGTCCGTGACGTCAAGATGAAGGAAGAGCTCGCCATCCACGAGGAGCTCTGCACCTCTCAGGACCTGTTCAACCTGATGACCAAGTGCGCAAGAGCTGAGGCGGGGCGCCTCTCTCTCCTTGAGCTGCCGGCCGTGGAGTGCGAGAAGGAGAAGAAGGCCAAGGCCAAGGGCGTGAAGCGCAAGGAGGCGATTGTGCTTTCGCGGCGGAGCCCGGCGTAAGCGGGCGAAGATCAGCCGAGTCATCCAAGAACGGCCGACCGTTCTGCGCCTTCCACAACACGAACACCCACAACACCAAGAATCGGCCAAGAGCTCGAGCCATACGAGAAGGACGCTCACGCCCACGCCGAAAGAACGACCGGGGCTACGGCCTTGAGAAGGACATGGACGCGACGGCTGGGGCGACCATGGCCAGCGCCAGGAGTGGCGCAACGGACTCGTGAGGACGCTGGCGAGACCAACCTCGCGAGGCGCTGGAGGGACCCGCCTCGTGAGGATCGCCCCCAGGGCAACACCGGTCTTCGCCCGCTGCCGCCACCAAGAAGGAACGACGACCACCACTAGGACGAGGGGGCTGGGGGCTTCCAGGAGCTACGTGCAATCGCCTGCATCTTGGGAGGTGCCCAGGCCCCAGCCTCTCAGCGCATCTTCAAAAGTTTGCTCATGAGGTGAACGCGGTGCTCCCCAAGCTTCGAAGCCACGCGCCGCCAGATGGTCCCAATGCGCCATCACTTTCAACTCGGCGAGATCAGCTCAAGTGCAGCCACCTCTGGCGCCCTCCCTATGTTGTGCTCTCCAGTCATCAGCAATGTGCAGGTCACCAAGACCCTCATCAACGGCGGCGCAGGGCTCAACGTCCTGTCCGACGACACATTCGGCAACCTCCAAGTGCCATATGAACAGCTCCAGCCAACCAAGCCTTTCTCAGGAGTGACCGACGGTTCCACCACACCGATAAGGGCAGATCCGCCTTTGTCACCTTGGGGCGCAAGAACTACCGCACCGAGCTCATCGACTTCCACGTCGCGCACATCCGCCTACCGTACAGTGCTATCCTCGGGTATCCAGCCCTGGCCAAGTTCATGGCAGTCACTCATCACGGCTACAACGTTCTCAAGATGTCAGGAAGCGGAGGAATCATCACGCTCCCGTGTGAAGAGAGGGATGCGGTGTGCTCCCTTGAGCGCGCCTTTCAAGCCGCAGCGATTGACGACCCCGACAGCAGAAGTGAAGGCCCTCCGGAGACCATCCCCAAGAAGAAGAAGCCGCGCCGCACAGGACCTCAGGAGGATGGCGATGCGGCAGGAGCCTCATCAGGATTTGCGCCCGTCCCAGGGGTGCCTCCCTTCATCGCATAGGAAAGCGCGCCTGGCGCCCTCCTCAGGCAGGGTTCGGGGGCTCTCTTCTGGAGGGCCTCAGACCTTGCCAACCTCACGAGGGAGGCGCTTGGGCACCACTTGGAGGCGTGCTTCGCGGCACGTGACCCTCAAGAGAGCACTGGGAAAGGAGTGCCCACCACTCGAAGTTCATTACCAAGGCTGCTCGAGGAATCGCAAGACGCAGAGCCATGTGGCGGCGACGGCTTCGTGAAGCGCAGCTCCGCATCCTGGCGAGGATGCTGGGCTGCGTGTCTGCATCGACGTCCCGGGCTCAGCGGGCGCATCTCGAGGCGCTTATGGCCATCACGTGTGGGCGGCTGTGAGGGCCCACCACACGCCTACGTTCGCATGACCTTGACTTGCGGCGTGGCGTCGACCTATCAATGCGACTGCGGCGTGTCTTGGCGGCTCAGAGGCGTGTACCACGCCGCCCCGGAGGAGATGGAGACGGACTTGAGGAACCTCCGAGCCCCCAGCCTCCCCGAGGCTCGGGTTCCGGTGGCTCATGAGGAGTCATTTCTTCAACGCATGCCTTGGTGCACCAACTCTACTGCCGTCTCTGAACTGTGACATCTTCCAAGCTTCGTTTTAAGCTGGGAACGCCCCTCGGGCTGCATTATTCCCAGGCCACATGGGTCTGTCCCTGTGGCATGTATCCCTTTTGCTTATGTCTTTAGCTTACCTTGCTGGGGGCGCCCCTTGGGCTGCATCATCCCCAAGCCGCTCGGGCCGGACCCAGTGGCATGTATCTTCCTACATTTGTCCTAGTTGATCTTCTCTTCATGCTTAAGCTGCCAACGGCTATCGCCTGCCCGATCATCGCCTCCCCCGGGGCCTCCACACAGGCACGGCGCTGGTGCATGGGTCCGTCCCTGCCACGCCGACAAATCTGAGCGGTCGAGCTCGCTCAGCTGCGCACGCTTCGCATGTCACCTCACCAGCCCTCAATGCCTTCACCTCATCCAGAGCAACCAGCGGTGCGAGGCTAAATTGCAATGGCAAACCGTGTTTCTTCTTGTGCACTGTTCACGAGGGATCCCGAGGAAGGATAGCGGTGACCTTTGCGAGTCTCCTTTTCTCCCGTGCAATTTGTTTTGCTTGGCGTTAAAGGGGGCTCTGAGCATCGCGACTCAGAGCTCCTCACGGCTCTCCACCCTGCGACACAGCATACCAAGTGGCTGAGCTCGCTCGAGGGCCGGGACACGAGGGCGTAGATCACTAAGGAGAGCATGAGGGAGGGAACTTCAGATGGGCCGGCCTAGCTATGCCGCACGAGTTGGCGCGCAGCCCTAGCGCGACATCAGGAATCGCCGTGAAGTCAGCAAGATAAGTTTCGCCCTAGGATCGGCTAAATATCTGGGCCTAATGGTCACTCACACCATGAGCGACCTGGCATACCAGCGACGGCTGTAGCCTACCTGGGGACCGGGACCTGTCAGCGTAGAGCAACAAGCCGTCGCGAGGAAAGAAAGGGGGGACCGAGCCTTAACGGGACATGCGCTCACCAAGTTATCATAACAAGGAAGATAAGCACAAAAGACATTATAGACCCTTACATGCCCCCACGGGGTGATTCATGATTCTTTGCAGGAAACAAAAGTTGATACTAAGGGGAATCCTATCTACACCCTTCCGTGGCGGACGCCATCATCAACAGTGGGCCATGGGAGGCCGGCGCCAACCCCATCCAGATCAGCGGCAGCGACGGCCGGACGCCGCAGCTCTGCTCCGAGCATGGCGAGAGCTCGAGGGTACGTAGCTGTCGTCGCTCGTCTCCGGAGTCTCGTAAAGCTCAGGAGAGCTGCTGGACTCCCAAGGGCTACTGCTAGAGTAGCCGCGAGCAGGGCGCGCGTCGGCTTGGCGTTCCTCTCCAGGGCAGCACTCCAGGCGGCGGCCCTCGGTGTCGAAGACCTTGAAGAAGAGCGTGGAGGCACCGTCGTACTCGAAGTGGATCGCGAGGGCTCCCCTCGCACGGCAGACCCGCGCGATCTTGCCCCAGCCGCGAGTCATGAAGATCTTGCCGGTGGGGACCGCTTCGATCTCCGCTCCGATCGCCGGAGCTTTGCGATCGGCGTCTTTGCAGCCAGAGCTCGAAAGGCCCCCTCGGCGGCATCACGTCGGAGAAGAACCACGAGAAGCGGATCCAGGAGCTTGGAGGCATCGGTGCCCACAGCACCAACTCAAGCGAAGAGTCCGCGGCATGGACCCCGGGGGCAATGGCACGCGTCGCCGTGGCACGGCGACCCCGGACACAGCATGGGTGCCGCTGCTCGTCGCTCCTACCTCCCGAGCCCTTGGCTCAGGCGTACAAGGGTAGCGGGTACCCCGGAGGAGGCCACTCGCACCAGGGCCTCGACACCACCTGCATCACTGCTTCATCACGGCGATGGATCGACCTCTTCTTCGGCGGAAGTGGCACCGGATCATCACGGGGAGCCTTTCCTTTCTCTTCAGCAAAAAACCTTCTGATGGGCGCCATTGTTGTCAGCAATGGAGCAAGGAGGAAGAAGCAAGCAAGCGAGGAAGAGATGGGCGACGGGGGCTCCGCCCCCCTTCCCCATTTATAGCAAGAGAAGGCCAACCGGCGTCTCCCACGATAGCAGGTAATGATGGTTTTCCTTGCATGTCGCAGGGACTTGTCAAGTCGTGCAGCCGCCGAGGCAGCGTGGGGAAGCGGAGACGCCCACGTACAATCAACCGCCACGCGTCAACCGAGGCCGCAGGCTTTTGGGGCCCGCGGTGCTCCGAACTTGACCCTTGGCCGCGCCAAAAGCCAAGCCCGAGCGCCTTTGGGCCCGGGGCTACTGTCGACGTTTCAGGAGCAGGGGTCCCCAGACATGCTCTGCATGCCTGACATAAAGATGCTAGCTTAGCAGCCGTCGCCCATCTTCATCAACAAGGCATCCAAGACCCTCGCGAGGGTCCAAGCCTCGCGAGGCAGACGACGCAAGACCTCCTGCAGGTGGCCTTCCAGCTGTGCAGGCTCACGAGGAGCGGAGATATCAAGCGGGGCAAACCTCACGAGGCTCTCGTGGCGTGAGCCATGACGAAGCGGCACCGAGGCGGGCGCCCGAGCTGAGGCGCCAGCCTTGACATCCTTGTTTCCTCTTTGGTGCTAAGGAGGCCAAATAGCGGCAGGCGAAAGTACCGAGGCATCGTGCAAAGGTTGCCATATTGGTGCAACGAGACCAAGACCAGGAGGGCGGCAAGGCGGAGGTCATCGTGGAGCCCAAGGCGGCGTCACCCCAGGCTTTTAGCGGCGAAGACCGCTTTTGTCGGGATAGCTTGTACTAGTTGTCCCCCTTCAAATTCGGGCCCGTTGTTGGCTCCCTTCCGCTCGATATTTGGGAAGAGGACCCGGGGCCTATATAAGTAGAGCTAGCCACCATAGTAGGGGCAATCTGATCTGATCTGATCTTAGCTTGATCCAACCCGATCGAGAGCCTAGCCACAAGAACACCCCAACCTCAGGAGGCTGTTCTTCCCTTGTACTGTTCATCATCAGCCCAAGAGGCAATCCACCACCACCACACTGGAGTAGGGTATTACACCACAACGGTGGCCCGAACTAGTATAAACCTCGTGTCTTTTTGTGTTGCGAGTTCATCCGCGAGATCTTAGCGAGCTAGGGCGTAGATCGGTAGGAGGGAAAACTTCGCGCGCACCCCAGTGTTCGAACCTTAAGGGTTTGCCGGAACCCCACATCCGACAGTTTGTACTAACTTATCTCACGAGTTCTTGTTGAGTTTGGTGTGGATGAAGCTTTCAAGATTTAGGAAACCGTGATATGAGAGGAATTAAGGAGACACAAAAGCTCAAGCTTGGTGATGCCCAAGGCACCCCAAGATAATATTTCAAGAAGTCTCAAGCATCTAACCTTGGGGATGACCCGGTAGGCATCCCACCTTTCTTCTTCAACAATTATCGGTTAGAATCGGTTGAGCCTAAGTTTTTGCTTCTTCACATGACGAGTGCTATCCTTGAAATGTCGTTTTATTTTGTTTTGCTTGCTGTTTGAATAATATCCCAAGATCTGAAATTCTTAAATGAGAGAGAGTCTTCACATAGCTACATAATTATTTAACTACTCATTGATCTTCACTTATATCTTTTTGGAGTAGTTTGTCATTTACTCGCGTGCTTCACTTATATCCCATGAGTAAATGGTTGAATGTCATAAATCTGAAATTATATATGTTTCATATGCCTTTCCCATGGGGAGTAATGCCTTCACATATAAGAAGTAGAGGTGGTAAATTTATTGAAGGTTAGCAAACATTGTATTGGTCACTTGAACAATTCACGAAAGAATATTGAAGGAAGAGAGATTTCACATACAAATATACTATCTTGGACATCTTCTATGATTGTGAGCCCCATTTATTATTTTCAAACCTGAGCAAATTAGTTGAAGTTGGACAAGGAAGACAACATAATGAGTTATGCTTGGGTATATTTGTATAGAAGTTATATCGTTATGGATCCTCTAACATGTGGTGCTTGCTATTTAGAATCCTTTGCTAAACAAAATATTTGTACTAAGCAGGAATACTGCTTGTGCATCCAAATTCCTTGAACCAAGTTTATTCCATGAGTGTCCATCATATCTACCTATATGCGGTATTTACCTGCCGTTCCAAGTAAATTTGCATGTGCGAAACTCTAAAGCTTCAAATAATAATCTGTTCTGTATGCCCGAATCGCACATGTAGCGACTAGGGGATGTCAGTATCTTCCATGCTTGGTGGGTTATTCTCACGATGAGTGGACTCCACTCATCATTCACGAGAAAATGGCTGGTAACTGGGATGCCCAGTCCTATGATCATAAGATCAAAAAAAAATTTGCAAATAATTTAAACAAACTCCCCCAGGATTGTTGATAGTTGGATGGCACCTGTTGTTTCGGACAAGCCGTGGAGTGTGATTGTTGGTGGAGGGGGAGTAAAATCTTTACCTTTCTGTTTGGGAACTGCCTATAATGTATCTAGTATGGAAGATATTGGGAACTCTTTGTCGTTATGTTGATAATGAAAGCATACCTCTCAAAATTATTTTCATCTCTGTTTTAGCTTCGAGCTCTGGCACCTCTGCAAATCCCTGCTTCCCTCTGTGAAGGGCCTATCTTTTACTTCTATGCAAGGGTCAGTAGTATTCCTTCTCATTCCAACCTACTTTTTAGTTGGCAAGCATCATGTGGTGGAGAAAGATCTAAGCATATATGGCCATTCAAATATATTTGATCATGAATTATTATTGTTGACAATTGTCTATATGATAAGTTGGGAGGCGAAACATTAAGCCCCTATCTTTCTCTGTGTTCGATGGATGCTATTTGTTCTAAAAATATGCTTTGAGTGGTAGCAATCATGGAAGACTATATGATAGTTGAGTATGTGGGATTTCTAAATCAAAGCTCTTACATAGACCCTTCCTGAAAATAAGATGAACTGCAATTGTTTGATGACTGAGAACTGTTTGTTAGTTTTCAAGAAAGTTTATGATCTACCCTTTAACATGTGAATAGCTTGTTACTTGATCATAAGAAGCTTTATGATATGAGCTACTGTTATGACATATAATGATGCTAGAAAAGGTGATTAAAATTATCATTGATCAAACTTGTGCACCTGCTAGCATTCACACTTCATAAATTATTTCTTTT
The DNA here is from genome assembly GCA_021605145.1 of Aegilops bicornis. Classification (NCBI taxonomy): domain Eukaryota; kingdom Viridiplantae; phylum Streptophyta; class Magnoliopsida; order Poales; family Poaceae; genus Aegilops; species Aegilops bicornis. The sequence goes on from CM038674.1 coordinate 337,438,528, forward strand.
ATCATTTACCTACTCGAGGACGAGCAGGAATTAAGCTTGGGGATGCTGATACGTCTCCGACGTATCTATAATTTATGAAGTATTCATGCTATTATACTATCCTTCTAGATGTTTTATATGCTATTTTATATGATTTTTGGGACTAACCTATTAACCTAGAGCCCAGTGCCAGTTTACATTTTCCTTGTTTTTAGTATCGCGAAAAGGAAAACCAAACGGAGTCCAATTGACCTGAAACTTTCACGGAGCTTATTTTTGGACGAGAAGAAGGCCATGGAGTAAAAGAGTTGGGCCAAGAGTCCGGCTGCCCACGAGGAGGCGCGCCCACCCCAGGCGCGCCCCCTACCTAGTGGACAGCCCGGAGACCCCCCCCCCTGACTTGTTCTCGATGCCAAAACCTCTTATATATACATAAACCTCCAGAACATAACCTAGATCGGGAGTTCCGCTGCCGCAAGCCACTGTAACCACCAAAAACCAATCTAGACCCGTTCCAGCACCCTGCCGGAGGGGGGAATCCCTCTCCGGTGGCCATCTTCATCATCTCGGTGCTCTCCATGACGAGGAGGGAGTAGTTCACCCTCGGGGCTGAGGATATATACCAGTAGCTATGTGTTTGATCTCTCTCTCTCTCTCTCTCTCTCTCTCGTGTTCTTGAGGTGGCATGATCTTTATGTATCGCGAGCTTTGCTATTATAGTTGGATCTTATGATGTTTCTCCCCCTCTACTCTCTTGTAATGGATTGAGTTGTCCCTTTGAAGTTATCTTATCAGATTTTGTCTTTAAGGATTTGAGAACACTTGATGTATGTCTTGCGTGTGCTTATCTGTGGTGACAATGGGATATTCACGTGATCTACTTGATGTATGTTTTGGTGATAAACTTGCGTGTTCCGTAACATTGTGAACTTATGCATAGGGGTTGGCTGCGTTTCGTCTTGACTCTCCAGTAGAAACTTCGGGGCAATCTTTGAAGTACTTTGTGTTGGTTTGAATAGATGAATCTGAGATTGTGTGATGCATATCGTATAATCATACCCACGGATACTTCAGGTGACATTGGAGTATCTAGGTGACATTAGGGTTTTGGTTGATTTATGTCTTAAGGTGTTATTCTAGTACGAACACTATGATAGATCGAACGGAAAGAATAGCTTCGTGTTATTTTACTACGGACTATTGAATAGATCGATCAGAAAGAATAACTTTGAGGTGGTTTCATACCCTACAATAATCTCTTCGTTTGTTCTCCGCTATTAGTGACTTTGGAGTGACTCTTTGTTGCAAGTTGAGGGATAGTTATATGATCCAATTATGTTATTATTGTTGGGAGAACTTTCACTAGTGAAAGTATGAACCCTAGGCCTTGTTTCCTAGCATTGCAATACCGTTTACACTCACTTTTATTACTTGTTACCTTGCTTTTTTTATATATTCAGATTACAAATACTCATATCTACCATCCATATTGCACTTGTATCACTATCTCTTCGCCGAACTAGTGCACCTATACAATTTACCATTGTATTGGGTGTGTTGGGGACATAAGAGACTCTTTGTTATTTGGTTGCAGGGTTGTTTGAGAGAGACCATCTTCATCCTACATCTCCCACGGATTGATAAACCTTAGGTCATCCACTTGAGAGAAATTTTCTACTGTCCTACAAACCTCTACACTTGGAGGCCCAACAACGTCTACAAGAAGAAGGTTGTGTAGTAGACATCATTCACCCGGATGAACTGTTATTGATTAGGAAACACAAAAGAAACGGTCATCCAGATCAAAGGTGTGTGTGATGTACAGCATACGGTTCACTCGTATGAACTGTTTGTAATTAAGCAAGAGAAAAGAAATGGTTCAATATAACAAGATGTGTGTGATACGCGGCAAACAGGTCTGTAATCAGAAATTTGTGCGAAGACCGATAATAACACAGACGATTGCTTCTAATAAGACGTATGTGATATGCCCTGCTCTACACAACATCTATTGGCCATTGTGGGAATGAGGCGGTCTTCCGTGATCGCCATCAGGATGCGAAGAGGCATTCCTATCAGCAAGGACTAGCTGTTCCACCAGTAGCTTATGTAAGAAAACTATCAAGTTAAGTGTGCTCAGGCTGGAGCAGCCATCGGATGAGTGACTGGATGAGAAGTTGTGTCGATGTTAAATTTGGTGATGGGATGGGTCATTTCAGTCAAATGACCAAAATGCCCCATTCCCTCAGCTAATTTAACCTTGAGGTCCTTGTTTTTTATTTTTTATTTTTTAACACGTGTTAAAGAAGGTCTACCGCATTACTTTTTGATAATGTGCGATACGTGGCATACTGTTGATCCATCCGACCTATTTGTGATGGAATAGGCCATGTGTGTTGTGGGCAAACGCTTGCTAGTATTCAACCGTTTGGGATTGATGAATTCACCACCGATGGGATCCCTAGTGTGGTCCGTGTTCATATGTTCATCATCTACTTCTTGTGCTAGCTCGATGCTAAGTTTCCATTAATTGATGGTGTTTTATGAACACGCCACCGTTTCCCGCCATTTCCTCACCTATTTTCCGCCACCCCTGCTATATTGCGCATAGAAGCGCGCGCGGCCTGCCGGAGGCGACAAGCGCAGCCTGTAGCACATCCACCTTTTCCAAGAATGCAAACCCACCAAAGCGCCGCCTCTGCCATCAACCTCGTCGACACGGAAAATGAGAAGGCGCCACGGCCCATCGAGGCCGAGGTGCTCCCCGGCAATGCGATGGACGATGCTGTGATGCGCGTCATCGCCAGGGTTGAGCAGACCTTTGGTGCATGGCCCTTGAGCGCCGCGGATCAAGATAGGCATGTCAGCATCGATAGGCTGCAGCTCGCCGCACAACATGATCGACGGCGCGCCACAAAGCAAGCTAGGCGCATCCGTGTTGATAGGCTGCGGCTCGCCGCATGGCGAGACCGTTGGAGCGCCGCAGGCGAGAGCGCGCTGATAGAAGAGCGGATCCATCGGCGCTTGCTTGTCGCCGACACATTGCCGCAGCCTGGGTACACGCCCCGTCAGCACTTCCCCATTCCTCGCCAGAGTGGGCAAAGGCCCTCAGACCGCATTTCTGTAATGTATGTCGGCCACGCCGCATTTGCACCGGACGCCCGCCGTGCCGCTTTGCATGGGTGATGCCGTCACCTTGTCCGTGGCCGCTGGCGCCAACCTTGTTGGTCCGTAGGGCTCGACCGCCTCCTTGGCCCAGGTGTCACATGGGCGAAGTAGAGGAACATGGCCGTCGCATCCTCGAGCTGGTGATCTCCGATGAAATAGACAACTTGGAGCTCGAGATCGCGCTCCAGATGTACCACGAGCATGTCGACCGCTTGGACAAACGCCTGCACGAGTTCAGGCAGAGCCAAGATGATGCGGAGCATCCTACGGACATCACCATGTCAAGAGTCCGTTCGGCAAGCGACACGTGCGACATCTACTTCATATACACAAAGGTGAATCATCTCCTTTACACGTGTTCACTTGACCCCTTCCAGGATGGTATACTACTTGACACTCCTCTCGTGTGCATACATAGGTATTGTCAGAACATCATGGACGAGGAGGAGGAGTGCGAGCACAAGTGTACAACTACACCATTCGCGAGTGAAGCATGGAAGAGAAGGAAGAAGAGGACCCATACATGCACGCAGTGGTACTACCGCCCACACCAGGCGGTACTACCGCTGAAGGCACACCGGCGGTACAACCGCTCGACTACCACCCAACTACCGGCCCAGCTTCTGTATTCGAGCGGTGCAAGGCCGGTACAGCCCTGGTTCTCCCCCAAATTTGACTAGACTGGTACAACTGCCCTACCCTCATTGCAACCGCTCCCTACCTTCATGAGCACCTCCGTAAGCAGTGCACTGAGCTCCTAAGCGGTACAACCGCTCACATATCCTAAGTACAAACGCCTCGCCTGCTTGTGATTGAGAGGGTTTTCACCCCATGTATCCCCAACTTACCCCTTGGACTATATATACTTGTCCCTTAGCTCTGCATTAGGGTTAGCAAAGTAGTAGCTCATTAGAGATAGAGCTTTGCTCATCCATATCGGATCTACTCCACGAGAGAGACCGCGGCCCCTCTACGGAGAAGATCCACCTTGGATTCAAGACCCCCTCTTGGGTGGCCCCATCAAGACCTCCTCATGGAGATGAACTTTACCTTGTATCTTTCCCTTTGTTGTTCATGTACCTTGTGGATCTTGTGTGTTTGATTGTCTAGTGGATGTGTGATTGGACTTGTTCTTGAGTGTTTCCCCTTGTGTTTTCTCTCCGTTCTTCCCCGTGTTCTTCGTGTTCTCCGAGGGATCCCACTCCAATCGTGAAAGATCGGCCTACACCGGGTTAGCCCCGTATCATATGGTATCATGAGCCACGTTTATCACGTATTTGGAGTCCCTCCCACCGTTTTCTAGCCTTGTTTTGTTTGATTTCGTCCTAAATTCGAAAATCCCCACCAAAAATAGCCCCAAATTTTTTTGTGATTTGTTAGTTTTGATGAAGTTTTGTTGATTTGGATCCATGGATTTGCTTGGTTTCGAGTGGATCTAGCATCTCCCCAAGTTTCCCCACTTTCCATCCACGAAATCCATCCAATTTTGCCCCCGAAATCATCCATTTCCGCCCCAAAGTTCATCTCGTATCCAGATCTGAGAATTTTACCGATACCAGGGGTACAACCGGCCCCCAAGACGGTACTACCGCTCCCCCATCACCAGGCAGCCAAAACTGGTGCCCCCGGACGCTCCACGAGCGGTACAACCGCCCCTCCCAGGTTCAGCCTCGGCTGATGGACAGTTTCGACCATAACTTCCACATCCGGAGTCCGATTTTCGTGTTCTTTAGCTTGTTGAGTAGCTATTGACATCCCCCATCCATCTAGATAGGTTCCATCGCCATTTTACTACATCAAAGTTTTTGGAATTTTGACATTTTTGCCTAGGGCTTCCACCACATCATCCGCTACACCACCACCGACTTTCGCAACATAACCCATTTTGTTCCCCATTGCATATGTGGTTGCTTGAGTAGTGATTCGAGTCTCCTAAGGTGTTTCGGCTACTTAGGGACGGTTGCTTCTTCATCAACCACCACCTCCACTTCCGCATAGGCTTACCCCATACACTTCCACCCCAACTTAACCAAATTTTGTTTGAGCTTGTTTGAGTTGTGGCTTGTGTCTCCTAAGGTGTTTCGGCTACTTAGGGATGGCAATTTCAACATTGACTCGTATAACCCATCATTCCACTTCCGCATTGCCTAGTGCAACACCACCACTGCATTCCACTACAACCATTTGACTTTTGTCCTTGAGATTTTGAGTTGTGGTTTTTCCGTTTCCTAAGGTGTTTCGGCTACTTAGGGACGAGTCTCCATCATCTTGGTATCTTCATCAAGAACACCGCCACTCATCATCGCAAAGGACGGTACCCTCGACGACACCATTGTATATTCCCCTTGCAATTGCATTGTTAACCCCTAGCCCATTTTGCGTTACTTGCCTATCGAGACTAGCCATTTGAGTATTGCCGGCAACGTTACTTGTGCACTTTACTGATCCACCCTTCCATTGCATACATACCATATCATATTGGTATCATCATATCATCCCTTGTGTCACAAGATTGTTCCCGCATATACAAAATTGCTATCTTGGTTTGTGCATTTCGCATCGTGGCCATATCAAAAAAAGAATAAGCTTTTAAGCAAAGAAAAAGAGTGAACAAAGAGCTTGTAAGCAATAGCCATAGCATCACAATATATCATATGGTATCATACTTGATCATCTTGGATCATTGTGTAAGAAACACCGGGAACCATACATATATAGCATAGTTGGGATAGAAAGTTTATCCATTTTGCATCTTATAGGTTGTGCACAAGTGTCATATCCGCCTATAGAGCAATCGTGCTAGTGTCTCTCTTGAGTTGTGCAACACGAGCGTTTTCCGTGGATTCCACATTTTGTGCTCATTCCTTGGTTGCACGACCCCATTTATCTATCCGTGTGTGCGTTTCCGTGTGCCATTCATTGCTATTGGTCTACTTGTTTCACTTGCGAATTTGTGAATCTCTTTCAACATTATTGACTCTTGCTAACATTTTGCATTAAATTTTTGTGCCACTATCCTCACCGAGCTACTCCATAAGCTTTAGTTTGTAGGTGTGAGTGAACAAGTCCGGTACCAATTCCACTATTCTTTCATCTCACATTGAGTGAAACGAGATACATCCTCAACTTTGGGAAAAGGTAACTTGGTATTGTTTATCTCATTTCCTACTCACCTCTACTCGAGTCTTGTGATGGATAGGCAAGGCATTTCACCCTCGGTCTACAACAACAACAACGAGTTCGATGCCACGAATAACTCTACCGACGCCAAGATGCAAGCTCAAATGGATGAGATCAAAGCCCTCATGAAGTCCTACAAGAGATCTTCCTCATCTTCGAGAAGACGCTCAAGAGCACATCCTTCCGAGCTACCATCTCCGGCAAGATCACATCGGCATCGACACCATCACCACCAAGAACGTGAAGGTCAAGAGCTCTACTCCAACAACCGCTCAACGACTTCACCATCTCCCTTGGCATCTTCACCAAGCGAATTCAAGGCATCTTTGCCTACGAACATAAGGCATCTTCGCCTACAAGCACCTCAAGACTACGCTCAAGAGAAGCTCCCCGAGCTCAAGTCCGCGACTTCCACGAGCTACTACGACCTCGACAACGACCATGAGATTCCTTTCTATGGGACTCAAGAACCCGAGGAGTATCTTGAGTGGGAGTGCCTCATGGACGACTACCTCAAGCTACATCAAGTTCCTCCCGAAGATCAAGTGAAGTGCGCCACAAGAAACTTCCACAACTACGCCTCGACATGGTGGCTTCATACACCTTCGGAGAGCTATGACATGAGTTGGCCCAAGTCGAATAGAGCTTTGCGGCGAGAGTTTGTGCCTCCAACCTACACGGAACAACTTCTACGCCAATTGGAGAACACCATCCAAGGATCCAAGTCCATCGACGAGAACTTCAAGGAGATGAAGAAAGCCTTGCGACGTGCCGGCGTGGACGACCCCATGTAATGAAGTTCCACTTCATGATGGGATTGAACAACGACATCTCCAAGACTATCTTCCTCGAGAACTACAGGTCCATCGACGACAACTACATTGGTGCTCTAAAGGTGGAACAAGAACTCATGAAGGCCAAGGCTTCTCCATCCCAAGCACACTTCTCGAAGACCAAACTCAAAGACGACGAGCATGAGGCTAGTACCACCAAGATGTCCAAGCCCGATGAGCTCCAAGACAATGCTTCCAAGTTCGACTTCACCGCCATCCCTCTTTGTGGCATTGATGATGCCGAGTCCTCCACGACTCTTTTTCAAGATGGTGCGGCGACGAGTACGACTACGGAGACCTTCAAGGACCAAGCTTTGGAGGCGAGCGACTTGGTGACGAGCAAGGATGATGCTTCCATCTTAGGAGGCGAGAGTGATGATGTGCCATCTTCGGCCTCCATACACGGTGACGATGACGAGATGATCGAGCATGGGATTTTCCCTTCGGTCATGGAGGACAGTGATGATGTGCCATCTTCGGCCTTCATCCATGGTGATGGCGATGAGATGGTTGAGTATTTCACTTCGACCACGACGACGTATGATGACATGAGTGACTTGTGCCACCATATTGAGAATGAGAGTGACTTCACCACTAGCCCCATATATGATGAGTTGCCCCAATTCCCATGTGAGGAGAGCCACAACCCCCACCACTTGAGTGAGATGAGTGACTCCACCATATGTGACTTTGAGTGCACCTACCTTGAGGCGTTGGTGAACCACCACATAGAGAGAGAGTGAGGCCACTTCAATTTCTAACGACTTAACCTCTACCTCTATTGTGTCTTCTCATTTGGTGCTAGGTCCCATTTATGATGACGCGCCGATCCTCGACGACTACGTCCTCCCTTTGGACAAGACGATGGCCATGGTGGAATATGATGCCCCCCCACATGGTTCCATCAAGATGAAGATGACCACCATTTGGTCTTTCCCACCTCACCTACACCATTTGAGTGGAATGAACAAGGTAACATAGGTGAAGGTGATGCTCTAGTCCCACTAGTGGACATTCTTGACATTGATTGGATGCATGATGTTGATCAACCTATTACCATGCGTCATTCTAGTATGATTTCCCCATGCGATGATTTACCCATTTATGATGAATATGATGATTCTCATGTGGAGTCTATTAGTTGTGATGCCATGTTACATAGGATTTCTTGTGACAACTCTTTAGGTCACATCATGTTTGACAACCCACTTGACTTGTCATATGCTATGCATGAGATCAACCATATGTCATACTTGCAATCTCTTCATAGTGACTATGCATATGCAATTGAAATTAACCCAATTTGCACATATGGCATACATGACAAGCCTATGGTTATTGGCATTTGTTTTTCTTGTGATGATATTGATATGCTCCCTTTGCATCATTTATCTCATATGCCATGCCATGACTACCTAGCTTCAGATATGCATTGTTTTGGATGTTGTCCATTTTCTCCATATGATGTTTCTAATATTGGTCATGAAGAGACCCCCATAGTTTCCTCATACATTTTAGGAGATTTTGATTCATCCAATCCATTGCATGATCCTCATCCTTGTGTGCACAATATGCTTCCCATGAATAAACATGCTATTGATGTGCCATATAATTGCATTCTCAATTTGTGTCCCCATCATGTCATACACAATAACTATTCTTTCATGATGGATGACATGTTCTTATACCATGCATCAAATTTCTTTGAGCGATGCTTATCTTGTGCTAACTCACACGGCACATACACATCATGATGGATGATGTGTACATTTACCACGCGCACAATTTCTTTGGTTTGTGTCTCTTTTGTGTAGGTACCCATGAATACTTGTCAACCTCACAATCCCATGAGTTGACAAAACGAGCTCTAGAGAGCAATGATGACCTGGGATCCCATGGATTGTCTTTCCCACCACTCTCTTCGCGCAAAGACTTCGCGCATCACTTCTACATAGCTCTCACTTGGCTATGTGTTATTGTCACTATGCTCTTGCTTTGTGTTCGTGCTTGCGATATGTCAAGTGCATTGTCTATGCCTATTATTTACTCACATGACATGATTGCCATGATTTCCTCTAGTATGTTGCATCTTCGCACTACTAGTTTGCACAACTTGATTGACATGCTTGCTTATGTTGCATCACCAATGATTCATACTTGCTTATTTCATGCGGTTGATGACAACCATCTACTTGCTTATCACATGATTGTTATTGCTTCTTGTCATACATCTCCATATGTTGCCTCCTTCATGCTAGATGATTTGCCATGTATTGAGTGCAACTATGCTTTTAATCTTGCTAATGTGATTGCCCCCATAGCATTCTCACATATGTTTGGAGATTTTGACATATTCCTTGTGACGCATGTTTGTCTTACCTCTTTGCACCGTATACCTTGTGCCATGAATATTGTTATTGTTGCATCATATTATTCATATTATTCATGCACTTGTACAAGAGAAGAGAACCATCATGATGGATGATGTGTTTATCTACCATGCACATATGTTGTTTGCTTTCTTTTGTGCATGTGTAGGAAACTTGTACTTCGTGTCGAATTCCACGTCACGTGAGTTGACAATCCGAGCTCTTGAGAGCGAACCACATTCTACCACGACGATTCTACATCGCACTTGCTTGGATTTCGGCATTGTGAAGATCGCACAAGGACATGTTTTCAAGGTGATATCCTTCTCTTTTGAGAACCCCCAAACCATGAGCATGGATATTATGGATCATACTACTTGTGTTGTTTTCCACATGAGACTTGTTCATCTTGGACCACTTGATTGCACACATGTTAGAGATCTTGCTTTGACTTGTCATTTTCACCATCCCATGCATCATGATATATATGCCTTGTGTGTTGCATCCAATTCTTGGATTACTTGCTCCTATCACATGTTTGGTTGCAATAATGTCATACCTTCACATATGCCATGTCCCATTGCTTGTCACATGATTGACTTGATTGCCTCACACATGATGAACAATTTCTCTTTCTATTGTGTTGAGTGCCATGCTATATTCACTACACCCTATGCATTTGTGAATGATTCCTATGCCCACCATCGACCTTTCATTGAGCAATTTGTGAATGCTTGCTATGACATTGAGGTAGATGTATGTTCTCTTGTCACACATATTTGCATCACTACTTCACAATCGCATGCTTGTCCCCATGATATCTTTGCTTGTGCTCAATTTATGTGCTTACATGCCATGACACAATCCCTTGTCACACCATATGCTTTGCATGATGACAACACTTGTTGGTTGAATCACCTCTTGAATGCTTGGTTTTGCACTAACACTAACCACATTTGTTTTTCCAAGTGTTTGTTGTCCTTGCTCCTTTTGAAGGAATCGCAAGATGGTGCGACATTGGAGAGTGCCCATTTCGAGCTTCAAGATGACAAGTACTTGGTGATTGTCCACTTCAACACGGCGACGCTATCTCTTTCCCATGGTGATTTGTTTTTCGATCCGAGGTCGGATCTTTCCCAAGGGGGAGGGGATGATGCGGAGCATCCTACGGACATCACCATGTCAAGAGTCCGTTCGGCAAGCGACACGTGCGACATCTACTTCATATACACAAAGGTGAATCATCTCCTTTACGCGTGTTCACTTGACCCCTTCAAGGATGGTATACAACTTGGCACTCCTCTCGTGTGCATACATAGGTATTGTCGGAACATCATGGACGAGGAGGAGGAGTGCGAGCACAAGTGTACAACTACACCATTCACGAGTGAAGCATGGAAGAGAAGGAAGAAGAGGACCCGCCTCGTTTAAACGAAGCGGTACTAATTTCCACACCAAAGCGGTACTACATTGAAGGCACACCGGCAGATACTACCGCTCAACTACTTAACCACTGCCCAGCTTCTGTATTCGAGCGGTGCAAGGCCGGTACAGCCCCGGTTCTCCCCCCAGCTGCGACTAGACTGGTACAACCGGCCCTACCACCGGTACAACCGCTCCCTACCTTCGCGAGCACCTCCAGAAACCGGTACCTGAGCTCCTAGCGGTACAATCGCTCACATATTCGGTACAACCGCCCTGCCTATGCGCAGTGAGAGGGTTTTCACCCCATGTATCCCCCAACTTACCCCTTGGACTATATATACTTGTCCCTTAGCTCCGTACTAGGGTTAGCAAAGTAGTAGCTCATTAGAGATAGAGCTTTGCTCATCCATATCGGATCTACTCCACGAGAGAGACCGCGGCCCCTCTATGAAGAAGATCCACCTTGGATTCAAGACCCCCTCTTGGGTGGCCCCATCAAGACCTCCTCATGGAGATGAACTTTACCTTGTATCTTTCCCTTTGTTGTTCATGTACCTTGTGGATCTTGTGTGTTTGATTGTCTAGTGGATGTGTGATTGTACTTGTTCTTGAGTGTTTCCCCTTGTGTTTTCTCTCCGTTCTTCCCCGTGTTCTTCGTGTTCTCCGAGGGATCCCACTCCAATCGTGAAAGATCGGCCTACACCGGGTTAGCCCCGTATCACAAGAGCTACCCTAGGCAAGGGCTGTTGGTCATGGTCTCATGGACGCGTTTTATTTTGAAAAGTTGTTTCAACGTGGATAGCTTTGTATTCACAGCAATCATAGTATTGCTCGCTTATTGCTCGCTTCAATGTGTGTACTGCTTTCCATTCTTATATGTTCTGCTTCAATGTGTGTATATACGCTTTCCATTCTCAGAGTATGTGGATGATAACAGCTAGATTCAAATTAGTATACAAAACAGATAGAAAATGGAATTCCTAATATATATATATATATATATATATATATATATATATATATATATATATAATATCATCACATATACGTGATGATACTTAACTACTAGGTACAATGGATGTAGCGACCCGACCTCAGACGGTCAAGTCTTTGTGCTTAAGTGTCATCCCTGGATCGGTATGCTGACACCCACAGTACTCGAGGATTTCTAACAGAGGTAAATCACATGTATAAAGTAACGTAAATACTATTACCTCAATCCAAATAGCGGGAGTAACAAGGCTGTGGATTCCCATCAACACCAACGGCAAAGTTGAGTGTAGAAATCGTAACCCTAACGTATCACTTACTTGTCATAAGATATCCTGCAACATGAGACATTGCAGCCACAAATGGTCAGTACATTGAATGTACTGGCAAATTCACACCATAGGATAATGATGAATAATAACTATCACTACATGCATATTTGGCTGGTGGAAAGCTCTATGGTTATAGTTTTTGTGAAAAGCCAATTTTTCCCTACTACAAAGGAATATATCTTATTTAACTACAAAGTTGGTTGATAAAATATTGAGAAGGTAAACCCCCTCTCAACCCCAAAATAATAATCATTAACCCAATCAAATTAATTAAATAAAGTGTTGAGATCAACATGAATATCCAAAGACCGTAGACTCAAAATTGTCCATAACCGGGGACACGGCTAACCATGATTAGATTGTACACTCTGCAGAGGTTTGTGCACTTTTCCCCACAAGACTCGATCGCCTCCGTTGGATTTCTCGCACTACATGGTCTTTGAGAAACGGATGACCAAGACACAGTCTTTCAAAAACATTAACTCTCTACTCCGGGTAGACCATACCAAACCTAAACCCACTACCTGCTGATCTACCTCTTCAAGAGCTTCACGTAACTTACTCAACTATGCTAGAGCCCATAATAGCTTGTGGCTGCACACGGAAGTTTCTAGCATGAATAATCTTATGATCCCTTTGAGCCTGGGTGGCGGACCATAGGAGGATCACACGGTATAACCCCGGGATCTCCTAGGAAAACACTGGTATAACCCTGTGTGTCCGCAAGTCCATCGGTATATCCCTGTGGTGCCCCTAGCAATCCACCCGTATGTGTATTAAAGTAGCCACCTTAAGTTAACCATTAATAACAACTCTCACATCTGTCATGAATCACTCAAACCAAACCACGTCTCACGAGCATAGCATTGCAAGATAAGCATAACGTAGAAGTAACTCCCAAGGTTTGAATGCAGGACAATAGGTTCCTACCTCATCAACTACTTCCCAATACCCACATGTTATCAAACCTACTCATGCAATGTTTGAGGGTGAAACTAATGCATAAAAACTGGGTATGAAAGGGATATGATCAAAATGTGAACTTGCCTGTACTGTTGATGAAGATGATTCGCACTCAAAACTCTTGATAGTTCTACTCATCACACTCCGTTCAATCTATCGTAGGCAAGCAATAGTAACCACACATAAGCAATCACTCAAAAGATCGGGAAGAGCGAAGAAACAATTTGGAAAACATCAAAACCAAGCAAATAACTCTTGCAACATAAAACAATTTCTAACAGTACCAAAATTATGTGAATTCGGCCTTATCAGAAAGTTTAGGTCAATAGCTTCGATTTGCAAAAAGAATCAACTCAAACGGAGTTTTAAAACTCAAGTTACGATCAAACGAAGTTCAAATTCAAATCTGGTCTAATTCAAATTTTAAACTTTCAACAACATGTTTGAGTTAGATTACTGGATAGAGGAGATCGTAACGAAGAAGTGGGCGTTGGTTTCATCTAATTTGGATGAACGACTAAAAAGTTATGGCTATTTGAAAAATCAGGGTCAAGCTGTTTTACAGAAGAAAAATAGCTACGCTAAAAAGAATTTTAGGTCTAACGTATAAATACGTAGACTAATTGATAATCTAATTATTCTATCGTATTAGTCTAGAAATAATAAACTACGGAGGTATAAAAAGAAAAAAAGAAAAAAAGATACCTTTATAAGGCAGAGAAAAGACAACTTCGGAGAGAGAAGACAATTTTCAGAAGTCGCGCCGGAGAGGAGAAAAATATTTTTCTTAAATGAATCTAGTCAAACCAAAATATTGATTTAACCCGAATCGGATGATTTTTTGGAGGCTCTATGGGTCTATATTTATAGATGGAAAATAAGTTTAAGGATCAAAGGCTAGGCAATGTGGGACTAAATGTAGACGTAATTAAACGAAATAGAGAAGAAAAAAAGGCTAACGCCTCGCACGGGCCTAAAGCCTCGGCCGGCCACGCGCCGTACACGGGCTGCATTATTTTTTTTCTGAAGTCTATTTTTTTCTTAAATATGTTTCAAAAAAAACTAAACCTTAACGAAAATAAAATAAAATAAAAGACAAAAGAAAACAAAAGAAAAATGGGCTGGCCTGCTGCTATGCTACGCATTTGGGCGATAAATAAATAAGGGCCGCACGTACAGCTTTTTTTAATAGACACAGAAGGAAAATCGGAAATAAAATAAATTAAAATTTTATATAGGCATATTATATATCAAAATTTTTAGAAAAAGATTTCCTACAAGCTGAATATTTTTCTAGAGTCAAATAAAATACACACAATTTCAAATAAAACAAAGAGTGCTTCTACTCTAGTAAAATCCAAAGAAAATCATTTTAAAAATACCAAAATTAATTCAAATTTATTTCTCTCCAATTTTATGATGTAGGGAATCATGTTACCCTATTTTCCATATATTTTATTTTTGGAGAAAATAATTTGAATAAAACTCAAATAACTCCAATTGAAAATAAATTCAAAAGAACTTTGAATTTAATTCTTTCAAACTCCCAACTCATATTTCATATGTTTTGAAGAAATCATTTTATCTTCGCCGTGAAAATCATTGAGTTGCATAAAGTTCTGGGTTGGAAATATTTTCCAAATGAAATTCAAATATTTTCAACACCCCTTGTCATTTAAATAAATGGAAGAAGTCATGTCATCTTCTCTCCAGGGTTTTGTGGTGAAAAGAATTTGAATTCACGGAGATCAGAATGCAAAAAGAAAGTTTGGGAAAGTCCTTTTATTCCCTCTCATTTAACTTTCAAAAAGTTTCAAATTTCACTCAATCAATCACCCAACAATCAAACAATCAATCAAATCTATCTTTTTATTATAACATTCCAAAATTTAGAATTTTGGGATGACACAAACCTACCACCCTTAAAAGGAATCTCGTCCTCGAGATTCGGAGAGGCTAGCAAGAAATAGGTTAGGTTTGGGTCTTCTCAAAATCCATCGAGCGTCACAGGGGTCTAGGGTGCTACCACCCTTAGAAGCATGGTTACGGTTCCATCAAAACTCATATACTCCATCCTTATTGTTGGCAGTGTCGGTCTTCCCAGATCTCGGAAATTCCATCTGGCTCTTCCGTAGCGGCATAACCTCTTCCTCAATTCTTCTGTCCTTTCCTCTTGGTAAGGTTATTCTGAGATTGGGTCTTCTTAGCTGGCGGGTCTGGCGCCAATACTAAACAACTATCGATATCTCATGGTGGTCAACAATTTATGGTTTCTCCTACAGGAAATGGGTCTGGTTGATCCTCACCGTATAACCTACGGTTGGCAAAAGCTGCCTTGTACAAGGGGAAAATTCTTATACCATTCTAAGGTTTAAACAGGGTTTTGATCATCGTCTCTTTACTATAGGTAAGTCACTCAGATTTACCATCCCACATAGCAAGGCGAATAATAAGAGTAAGTCGGTATGGTGATCAATCCATCCCGCACCCAAATCATTACCTTGTATATGATTTAGCGAATCTCGCATTCTAACACTCGGTCATCCTCACAAGCATTGCAGAATTTCTCTTGTCGACGAACCGAGTTCGGATAAATCCATTGATTACGCAAGCCAAACAAACATCTATCATTCCTTAACAACTCTCGTGTTTTATGCGTAACCTCCTATAGAATCGTCGGTTGATAAAATCGTAACTTCTTCCAGGGTTTTTCCTTCAGCAAGAATGTGCTTGCTTCTTGGCAGGTCCTGGGGCCTGTGGGTTATGGCCCATCTCATCACTTGCAAACCTTGAACTCATCATCGGGGCAACGGATCTCTAATCCAACATCCAACTTCCTTGTATTCTTAAATCCATCCAATTGTACTGTCTCCCTTCCTTCTATTCGCACCAACTAAAACGTGATTTCTCAGACTCATCATTGAATTTCCATTGATCCATATTTCCAACATCATACCTCCTTTATATACAATAGTAATTCATCTCTTAATCCTCGTGGGATTTCCCACATACCGAGATAAAAACTTATACTTATGAAGTCCATACTCACTTCGTGGAACATCATTATCCTTTCCAGGTCAAGCGCCCCATAGGATTATTGGCCATCTCCGCATGGCACTTCTTCAATCGGGAAACGTGAAACACATCATGAACTTCTGACAGTCCTTCGGGTGACTCCAACTTGTTGGCCACTGCTCCCATACGCTCCAAAACTCGGTATGGTCGTACAAATCTCGGGGCTAACTTCGCACTTGTATAGGTGGTTTTCACTGGGATAAAGTGAGCCACTTTGGTCAAGCGAATCAACTACTACCAAGATAGAATCATATCCTGTTCGGGTTCTGGGAAATCCGGTAATGAAATCCATGCCAAGCTTATCCTACTTCCATTGGTTACCGCATAGGCTGTAGTAATCCTGCTGTCACATCAAGCTCTGCTCTTACTCTCTCTAGCATACATCACCTACGACTATATACTCCGCAATATCCTTCTTCATACCAGTCCACCAGAAACGCTCCTTCAAATCCAAATACATCTTCGTGTTTCCAGGGCGAATCGAGTATGATGAGTCATCAGCCTCTTGAAGTATTAAGTTCCTGATCTTTGCATTATTGGGCACATATACACGATCCTCGAACCATAAGGTGTCGTGCTCATCCTTACGAAAACCTTTGGCCCTTCCTTTGCTCATCCACTCTTTTACCTCTGCAATCTCTTTGTCAACCTTCTGAGCTTCACGGATCTTTCCCAACAATGTAGACTGAACTTCCATTGCTGCAACAAAACCTTTGGGAACAATCTCCAACCGAAGTTCCCTGAGATCCTCGGCTAACTCCTTTGGTAATCCTCCGCTTATGAGGGTATTCATCCTGTTTTCTTTATGGTTGTGTCCTATTTCCCCACAAAGCTTGTATGCACAAGGTTTCTTCATATCCTTTCCATAAGGCCTCAATTTCTAGGACACAAGACAGAGATCTTTTGCAAGAGTCAACTTAAATTCTTCCCAAGTGGTTACTCTTTGCCATCCATTGATGGTTTGGTACATCCTCTACTGTGTAGTGGCACCTCTTTCAAAGCACTCAAGAGCATGTCAATCATATCCTTTCCGGCTATAGGGTTATTCTCCATGTGATCCTCCATGTTCGAATCCACTCGATTCATCTCCAATTGACTCCATCGGTCCAGAAAATATAAGCTCATCCCCATTCATCTTCTATTGGGTCCATGGGTTTTGGGGGTGAGATAAGATAGATAGAGAGGGATGCACACAATACAAACAAAAGTTTTGAAAAGACAGATTTTATTGTGGCTGTCGGAAAAACAACAAACAAATGACAGCTCACAATCGTCGCATCTAACGTAGGTATGTAACCGGGGTTTTGGTCTTCTAAAGGTCAATAAACCTTCAAGGTCATCAAACTCTTCAAGTCGTGTTCATGTCTCCGATGGCTTCTTCCGATCGTGCTTGTCTTTCTCAAGTCCTTTTTGCCAGCTCATCTCTGTTGTCGCAAAGTCTCTCGTGATGTCTTTTAATATTTCTAGAGTTGCGTTCCAAACTTCTGGGTTTCATCAACCTCGACATGAACCATGATCCTACTGTCCTTCCGCCTCGATTTAATCTTTGATGTCTCAAGGTTTTGCTCCTCTAGCTTGGCTACTTTCACTGGGTCCCGAGTTCTTCACGTAAACTCTTCCTTATCAAATATCGCTCGCAGTCCATCCTAACTTCATGATGTAATATTCCGGATCCTGGTGAATACACCACTAAGGTTAACACTTCATCTTGTTGATAGGTGTTCCGTAAGCCTTCTTGTAATCCAATCCTTCCAAAGAAATGCATGCTTAACTCAAAGACGGCGACAATAGCATAAGTGGGAGATAACATCATGGATAGCCGTGTTTCGCTCTTGTCATTTCCATGAGCTATCATTCCATAGTTGATATCTCCTGCTGTAGGGTTTCTTGACAAAACTTTGAGTTCTATGCTCCATGTTCCGGTGTTTCTCCGATACACCTGGATCTCGGGTATTGACAGCTTCCATAGTCTGCCAAGTTCCATAAGGGCAGCTTTACTAGGTCACACAAAATCTGGAAATTCTACAGAGTCTTCAACCGTTGTAGTTTCCATCATTATAATGCTCGGAAAAATCCTCTTCATTCTGAATGGTCTTAGTTGTCCAATATCTTGTACTTCTTGGAGTGATCCCATCAGCTGAATCTGCGTGGTCAAAAGGGAAAGGGGTATGGTCTCACGAAAAGGGAATATTTGAATAAGCTTAGAAGAGAAGAGGGGAAAAGATCCTTTTGAAAAGAAAGTTGTAGAGGAAATCTTTCTTATGGGCTTGCCAGTTTCTAGGGTCACGTCCTACAGTCAACATGTGCTCTGATACCATCTTGTAGCGACCCGACCTCGTGACGGTCAAGTCTTCGTGCTTAAGTGTCATCCTCGATCGGTATCTTGTCACACGCATGCATTTCGAGGATTTCTAACAGAGGTAAATCACATGTATAAAGTAACGTAAATACTATTACCTCAATCCAAATAGCGGAAGTAACAAGGTTGTGGATTCCCATCAACACCACCAACGGCAAAGTTGAGTGTAGAAATCAGAACCCTAACGTATCACTTACTCATTATAAGATATCCCCGCAACATGAGACGTTGCAGCCACAAATGGTCAAGACATTGAATGTAATCGCAAATTCACACCATAGGATAATGATGAATAATAACTATCACTACATGCATATTTGGCTGGTGGAAAGCTCTATGGTTATAGTTTTTGTGAAAAGCCAATTTTTCCCTACTACAAAGGAATATATCTTATTTAACTACAAAGTTGGTTGATAAAATATTGAGAAGGTAAAACCTCTCAACCCCAAAATAATAATCATTAACCCAATCAAATTAATTAAATAAAGTGTTGAGATCAACATGAATATCCAAAGACCAGAGACTCAAAAGTGTCCATAACCGGGGACACGGCTAACCATGATTAGATTGTACACTCTGCAGAGGTTTGTGCACTTTTCCCCACAAGACTCGATCGCCTCCATTGGATTTCTCGCACTACATGGTGTTTGAAAAACGGATGACCGAGACACAGTCTTTCAGAAACATTAACTCTCTACTCCGGGTAGACCATACCAAACCTACAAACCCACTACCTGGGCCGATCTACCTCTTCAAGAGCTTCACGTAACTTACTCAAGTATGCTAGAGCCCATAATAGCTTGTGGCTGCACACGGAAGTTTCTAGCATGAATAATCTTATGATCCCTTTGAGCTGGGTGGCGGACCATAGGAGGATCACACGTATAACCCCGGATCTCCTAGGACAACACCGGTATAACCCCTGTGTGTCCGCAAGTCCATCAGTATATCCCTCGTGGTGCCCCTAGCAATCCACCCAGATGTGTATTAAAGTAGCCACCTTAAGTTAACCATTAATAACAACTCTCACATCTGTCATGAATCACTCAAACCAAAACCACATCTACGAGCATAGCATAGCAGTATAAGCATAACGTAGAAGTAACTCCCAAGGTTTGAATGCAGGACAATAGGTTCCTACCTCATCAACTACTTCCCAATACCCACATGTTATCAAACCTACTCATCCAATGTTTGAGGGTGAAACTAATGCATAAATACTGGGTATGAAAGGGATATGATCAAAGTGTGAACTTGCTTGTGCTGTTGACGAAGATGATTCGCACTCAAAACTCTTGATAGTTCTACTCGTCACACTCCGTTCAATCTATCGTAGGCAAGCAATAGTAACCACACATAAGCAATCACTCAAAAGATCGGGAAGAACGAAGAACAATTTGGAAAACATCAAAACCAAGCAAATAACTCTTGCAACATAAAACAATTTCTAATAGTACCAAAATTATGTGAATTTGGCCTTATCAGAAAGTTTAGGTCAAGAGCTTCGATTTGCAAAAGAATCAACTCAAACGGAGTTATAAAACTCGTTAGGATCAAACGAAGTTCAAATTCAAATCTGGTCTAATTCAAATTTTAAACTTTCGAAAACATGTTTGAGTTAGATTACCGGATAGAGGAGATCGTGAATTAAGAAGTGGGCGTTGGTTTCATCTAATTTGGATGAACGAGTAAAAAGTTATGGCTATTTGAAAAATCAGGGCCAAGCTGTGACGCTCGGATAATTAGGCTACAGTAATCCCACGTTAATGATGCCACGTCACCTCGATTATTGTTGCTAATCTCGCGTTAGTTCGAAACCGGTTCGAATTCAAATTCAAAATCAAGCAAACAATAAAATATTTTCAAATATTAAAACTAAAATGTTGAGGTGTTGCCAAATAATGCATAGGTAATTATTGTGGAGAAAACCACAATTTCATAAAAGGTTTAAGTGCACTAAAATATTTAAAACAAAGAAAGAAAACATTTAACTAGCTACCCTTTTCAATTTGATAAAATATTAAACTGTTTGTTTTATTGCCAAAACTTATGGGGCAAGTATGCACTTATTAAAACTAAATTAGGAACCAAAGGTGTAGTTTATAAAACAAAATTCCAAAGGAAACTAAAATAAAACAAGAAATGAAATATAAAATAAAAAAATAAAAAATAATAAATAAAAAGAAAACAACTTGACCCCTCCTCCTCATTTGGGCCTTGGCCCATTGGCCGTAGGGCTTGAGTGGCTGCCCGGCCCACCCCGCCTACTTAGGCCACCCCACTCCCGAAACCCTAAACCACCCACTACCCCACTCCCCTCTCTCCCTCGTTCCTGCTCGATCGGATCGGGCACCGTGGCCAACCCCGACGCCGCCTGTGTCTCCGTCGCCGATCCCGCCACCTCGCAGACCACCGACGCCTGTCAGCCTCCCGACCTGCAGGCGCCCGCTTCGCCACCTCGACGTTGCCGACCAGGCCTTGTCGCCTGGTCTGTGACCACGCCGCCGCCGGATCCCGGCCGATCGCCTCTCTCCGCCGGTGCCGCCGCCGACCTCCTCGACTCCTCCCCGAGCCCATCGCCCGAACCCTGCTAATCGCGGTGAGGACCCCCGGTCCTCCTCTTTTCCTGTCTCGTGGCACAACCACGCCGCCGCTTCGCTTCCCGGTCAGGCTGCCGCCGCTGGCGCTGAATCGCGCCACGCTTCATCTCCCCGCTGCCTCGACCTCCACCTGCAGCTCGCTTGGCCACGCTGCCGGGCCAACTACGCTGCCGCGCTTCGCAGCCCCCTTCACGCCTTGGGCGCGCTGATGTCGATCTCCGTCAGGTACCGCCGCCGCCACCACATCGCCTGCGCTGGCCGCCGCCACGGCTCAAGCCCGCCCCCGCTGCCGGCCCAAGCATGTGGCCTCGCCCTGCCACTACTCCTCTCCCTCAGAGGCGGGCGCCGTCAGCAGTGGTCGCCGGGCGCCCTATTGGCCTCGGCCCGTCGTGTGCCCGGCCCAGCGCCTTCGCCTGGTTCACTGAACCCACGCTACCATATGACATGGGCCTATGACAAGTAGGCCTCACCAAAACGTTTGTTAAAAAAACTAATTTAAAAAAATTAATTAAAAGAATTAAATAAGTAAATAATAATTAAAGTATTAGTTAACTAAATAATTAACTTAATTAATCATGTTTAGTTTAACTAATTAAGATTAATTGACCTAATAACTAGTTACCCTAATTAACTATTGTTAATTAGCTAAACAGTCCCTAACAGGTGGGACCCACTGTCAGTTGACTCAACAACTCTGCTGGATCGTCGACGCCAAGATGACCTCATGCTGATGTCATAAATCCATTTCGAATTAATTTAATTAATTAATTAAATTCTAGAAATTAATAAAATGTTTAGAAAATCATATCTTTTAATCCGTAACTCGGATTAAAATATTTTCAACATGAAAGTTGCTTTCGAGTAATGAGACGAATCCGGACACGCAGCCCGCTCGCCCACCACACATCCCTAGCATAGCAAACACGCAACTTTCCCCCTCGGCTCCTCGCTCGAAACGCTAACACCGGGATACTTTTCCCTTGTTTCCTTCACCAGTATCACCTCATACCGCGTTAGGGCACCCCTAGCACCGATACTTGTCATGTCATGCATCACTATGCATCTGTTTGCTTAAATATTTATTGTTTCCTCCCCCTTCTTCTCTCGCTAGACACCGAGACCGACGCCGCTGCTACCCTGTAGGACTACGGAGTTGACGACCCCTCTCTCTTGCCAGAGCAACCAGGCAAGCCCCCCCTTGATCACCAGATATCGCCTATTCTTTTCTATACTTCTTGCATTAGAGTAGTGTAGCATGTTACTGCTTTCCGTTAATCCTATCCCGATGCATAGCCCCGTCTTTGCTACTATCAAGGATACCTTTACCGCAATCCTACCTACTTAGTATAGGATGCTAGTATTCCATCATCGGCCCTACATTCTTGTCCGTCTGGCAAGCTATACTATCGGGCTGTGATCACTTGGGAGGTGATCACGGGTATATACTATATACTTTATACATGATACATGTGGTGACTAAAGTCGGGTCGGCTTAGGAGCACCCATGCGAGTGAATCACGGATTGGGGCTGAAAGGACCTTTGTCCCAACGGCCCTCTCAGGTCGATCTTTGTGGCGGAGCGACAGGCAGGTTGAGACCGCTTAGGAGAGAGGTGGGCCAGGCCTGCTCGGGCGCTCGCGGATACTTAACACGCTTAACGAGATCTTGGTATTTGATCTCGAGTTGGGTCGTTGACCTTATACGCACTAACCGCCACGTGGGACAAGATATGGGCAACCGGCGCCGTGGTATCACCAAGCATTTCGTGACGTCAAGAACTAAGCGGCCACGCCAATTGGAACGTAAAGTTTGCTCTTGTATTAAGGGGCTAGATTCGCTTTCGTCACAGACGCAACGTGTGTGTGCTAAGGGCGATGGGCCTGCACTGTGGCGCTTAGGGTTTAGACCAGCGGTCGACCTCTCTGTTATGCCTAGGTGGGGTTGCGACGTGTTGATCTCCTGGCCGGGCATGACCCGTAAAAGTGTGTCCGCCAAATGGGATCGAGCGTGTCGGGTAATGTGGTGCACCCCGTGGAAGTTAATCTATTCGAATAGCCGTGATCTTCGGTAACAGGACGACTTGGAGTTGTACCTTGACCTTATGACAACTAGAACCGGATACTTAATAAAACACACCCTTCCAAGTGCCAGATACAACCCGGTGGTCGCTCTCTAACAGGGCATTGAGGAGGGGATCGTCGGGTAGGATTATGCTATGCGATGCTACTTGGAGGACTTCAGTCTACTCTCTTCTACATGTTGCAAGACGGAGGCTGCCAGAAGCGTAGTCTTCGACAGGATTAGCTATCCCCCTCTTATTCTGGCATTCTGCAGTTCACCCCATCGATATGGCCCTTTACACATATACCCATGCATATTTAGTGTAGCTCCTTGCTTGCAAGTACTTTGGATGAGTACTCACGGTTGCCTTTGTTCCCCTTTTCCCATATACCTCTACCCGATTGTCACGACTGCACGATGGAGCCCAGAGCTGACGCCACCGTCGACGCATTTAACTACTACATCGAGGCGCCCATTACTACGCAAGCCAAGGGACGACCCACTGTGAGTAGTTAGGAGGATCCTGCAGGAGGCCCGCCTCTTCGATCCGTATCCCAGTTTGTGCTAGCCATCTTATGGCAACTTGTTTAACTTATGTCTCAGACTTTCAGATATTGTTGCTTCCACGACTTCGCCTATGATCGAAAGCACTTGTATTCGAGCCCTCGAGGCCCCTGGCTTGTATTATGATGCTTGTATGCCTTATTTATGTTTTAGAGTTGTGTTGTGATATCTTCCCGTGAGTCCCTGATCTTGATCGTACACATTTGCGTGCATGATTAGTGTACGATTGAATCGGGGCGCCACACAAGTTGTTTTACAGAAAAAAAATAGCTACGGCTAAAAAGAATTCTAGGTCTAACTTATAAATGCGTAGACTAATTGATAATCTAATTATTCTATCCTATTAGTCTAGAAATAATAAACTACGAAGGTATAAAAAGAAAAAAAACAAAGAAAGATACCTTTATAAGGCAGAGAAAAGACAACTTCGGAGAGAGAAGACAATTTCGAGTCGCTACCGAGAGGAGAAAAATATTTTTCTGAAATGAATCTAGTCAAACCAAAATATTGATTTAATCCGAATCGGATGAATTTTTGGAGGCTCTATGGGTCTATATTTATAGATGGAAAATAAGTTTAAGGGTCAAAGGCTAGGCAATGTGGGACTAAATGTAGACGTGATAAAACGAAACAGAGAAGAAAAAAAGGCTAACGCCAAGACGGCCTAAAAGCCTCGGCCACACGCAGCCAGACATTTGCCTGCATTATTTTTTTCCGAAGTCTATTTTTTTCTGAATTTTGTTTCAAAAAAAACTAAACATTAACGAAAATAAAAAAAAATAAAAGAAAAAAGAAAACAAAAGAAAACGGGCCGACTGCATTGCTATGCTACGCATTTGGGCGATAAATAAATAAGGGCCGACGCATAGTTTTTTTTAATAGAAACGAAGGAAAATCGGATAAATAAAATAAATTAAAATTTTATATAGGCATATTATATATCAAAATTTTCAGAAAAGATTTCCTACAAGCTGAACATTTTCTAGAGTCAAATAAAATACATACAATTTCAAATAAAACAAAGAGTTCTTCTACTCTAGTAAAATCCAGTAAAATTCATTTTAAAAATACCAAAATTAATTCAAATTTATTTCTCTCCAATTTTATGATGTAGGGAATCATGTTACCCTATTTTCCATATATTTTATTTTTGGAGAAAAATAATTTGAATAAAACTCAAATAACTCCAAATTGAAAATAAATTCAAAAGAACTTTGAATTTAATTATTTGAAACTCCCAACTCATATCTCATATGTTTTGAAGAAATCATTTTATCTTCGCTCGTGAAAATCATTGAGTTGCATAAAGTTCCTAGGTTGGAAATATTTTCCAAATGAAATTCAAATATTTTCAACACCCTTGTCATTTAAATAAATGGAAGAAGTCATGTCATCTTCTCTCCAGGTTTTGTGGTGAAAAGAATTTGAATTCACCGAGATCACGTAATGCAAAAAGAAAGTTTGGGAAAGTCCTTTTATTCCCTCTCATTTAACTTTCTAAAAGTTTCAAATTTCACTCAATCAATCACCCAACAATCAAACAATCAATCAAATCTATCTATTTATTATAACATTCCAAAATTTAGAATTTTGGGATGTTACAATGGATAAAATTGAAAACGAACAATACTAAAACTAACAATCTCTCCTAGGGCCACTATTCCGGCAGCCCTTCACCAGCAGCTTCCTGGTGCGCGGCGTCTTCCTAGTGTGGAGGCGGTATTCCGACTCCTCCGCCTCGCGGCGCTTGACGTACCGATCGCCTCTTCTTGTCATGGACGCACAGTCGATCTTGCCATTTCGTTGGGTGCCCACCGGAGCTCCTTGTCGGTGGCATCACTGAGCTTATCGGCCCACCTCCATGCAGCGACGTAGGCGCCCAACGATATGACCTTCCTCGGCAGTACCCGCCTTCGTACACCTCCTCGGCGCTTGACGACGTGCCGCCCCAAAGCTCCGCCGCCTCCTTTTTCCAGCGGCATCACAGGCTTCACAGGCACTGGTACTGGCTTCCTCCTCCGCCATCTCCTTCTTAAATGCCACTTGCCTGGCTTTCTCAACAAGGCAAATGATTTCCACAGATTAAAGATTGTACCAATTCAAAACCAATCCAAAGTTGGGGGTCCGCGAACCTCTCGTCGAGGCGCATAGTGGTCCTCGTCATTTGCTAATCGAGTGAGCGTCCTCGGGGCGGCTACTCCTCGCCGGTGCAAGGCATCGGGCGGCGCCATGGCGTAGATTGGAGAGAGAGGAGAGAGAGGCGGCGAGGGAGGATGTAGATGAGAATGCAAAGGGACGACATGAGCAAGGTAGTATTTATTGGCGGACGGAATCTAGATCGACGGGACAAAGATACACGCCGGTCGCCGGAATTTACTTAGTAATCAGAGGTTTGAATTACACACAATTCGCGGCAAATCCGTGTGTGAACATAATAGCCGACGGTTTCCAATACGTAGCGATGTTCGATTAATGACCCCACCAATCACCTACCAAACCTCGAGGCGCTTAGATAGAGTGCCAATCGTGTGGGGCGGTTGTCTTGCCGATCTTTACATTTTCTTTTTGAACACCAGATATTTACATTGTCGATGATTTTTAACTCGCACACAAGTACACAAAATATGATTTTTCAAATCGTTTTGGTTAGGCGTTGCATGTAGATGTAGTTCAAATTTGAATAACGGTCATTAAATGGTTAGAAAATCACTTAAATGTCTTTAAAAGGTCAAATGAGCCCCAAAAATTTTCAAATTTTGACATGATAGTTGTATTAGTGCACGTTAAATGTAGGAAAAAATTTGAAGGCCGTAAGAGGAAGCTATCTCCCCTCCGTCAGCAAACATGCATTGTTCCCTCTCGGAACCACGAACCTTCTAGTGAGTTGCTCCGGTTTGTGAGGGGCGTGTGTCCAAACGTTCGTCAAACATGTCAATTACTATACCACATCATCTTGGTGGCATGACATTACATCAACCAAGGTTTCACGTGTTTCTGGTCATTTTTCTATTTTTTTGAATTAAAATGCCATGTCACTCCATGCATACGTATGCATGTGTCCATGTCGTGAGACAAATATGTTTGAAAATTCCTTCTAATTTACTGCACATGGAATTAACTCGCACACAAGTACACATTTATGATTTTTCAAAACGTTTTGGTTAGGCGTTGCATATAGATATAGTTCAAATTTGAATTACCGTCATTAAATGGTTAGAAAATCACTTAAATGTCTTTAAAAGGTCAAATGATCCCTAGAATTTTCCAAAATTTCACATTACAGTTGTAGTAGTGCATGTTAGACGTAGAAAAAATTTCAAGGCCGTAAGAGGAAGCTATCTCCCGTTCGTCATCAAACATGCATTGTTCCCTCTCAGAACCACGAACCTTCTAGCGAGTTGCTCCGGTTTGTGAGGGTGTGTCTCCAAACTTTCATCAAACATGCCAATTTATTTACCACATCATCTTGGTGGCATGACATTAAATCAAGCAAGGTTTCATGTTTTTCTGATGATTTTTTAATTTTTTGGAATTAAAATGCCATGGCATGTACTCCATGCATGTGCACATGACTTGACCCCAATATGTTTGAAAATTTCTTCGAATTTACAGCACATGGAATTAACTCGCACACAAGTACACAAAAATATGATTTTTCAAACCGTTATGGTTACGTGTTGCATGTAGATGTAGTTCAAATTTGAATTACGGTCATTAAATGGTTAGAAAATCACTTAAATGTCTTTAAAAGGTGAAATGACCCCTAAAAATTTCCAAATTTTCACATGACACAGTTGTATTAGTGCATGTTAAACGTAGGAGAAAATTTGAAGGCCCTAAGAGAAAGCTATCTCCCGTCTGTCAGCAAACATGCATTGTTCCCTCTCGAAACCACGAACCTTCTAGCGAGTTGCTCTGGTTTATGAGGGGTGCGTGTCCAAACGTTCGTCAAACATGCAATTTCTTTACCACATCATCTTGGTACCATGATATTACATCAACGAGGTTTCATGTATTTCTGATCATTTTTTATTTTTTTTGAATTGAAATGCCATGTCACTCCATGCATACGTATGAATGTGTCCATGTCGTGAGACCAATATGTTTGAAAATTCCTTCTAATTTACTGCACATGGAATTAACTCGCACACAAGTACACATATATGATTTTTAAGACGTTTTGGTTAGGCGTTGCATGTAGATGTAGTTAAAATTTGAATTATGGTCATTAAATGGTTATAAAATCACTTAAATGTCTTTAAAATGTCAAATGACCCCTTGAATTTTCCAAAATTTCACATTACAGTTGTAGTAGTGCACATTAGACGTAGAAAACATTTGAAGGCTGTAAGAGGAAGCTATCTCCGTTAAATCATCAAACATGCATTGTTCCCTCTCTAATCACGAACCTTCTAGCGTGTTGCTCCGGTTTGTGAGGGGTGTGTGTCAACACTTTCGTCAAACATGCCAATTTCTTTACCACATCATCTTGGTGGCATGACATTTACATCAACCAAGGTTTCATGTGTTTCTGATTTTTTTTTGGAATTAAAATGCCATGCCACTCCATGCATACGTATTCATGCATATGTGTCTATGTCGTGATACAAATATGTTTGAAAATTCCTTCTAGTTTACTGCACATGGAATTAACTCACACACAAGTACAGAAATATGATTTTTCAAACCGTTTCGGTTACGCATTGCATGTAGATGTAGTTCAAATTTGAATTATGGTCATTAAATGGCTAGAAAATCGCTTAAATGTCTTTAAAAGGTTAAATGACCCCTAGAATTTGCAAAAGTTTCACATTACAGTTGTAGTAGTGCATGTTAGACGTAGAAAAAAAATTGAAGGCCGTAAGAGGAAGCTATCTCCCGTTCGTCATCAAACATGCATTGTTCCTCTAACCACGAGCCTTCTAGTGAGTTGCTCCGGTTTGTGAGGGGTGTGTGTCCAAACTTTGGTCAAACATGATTTTTTTTTACCACATCATCTTGGTGGCATGACATTACATCAACCAAGGTTTCATGTGTTTCTGATTTTTTTATTTTTTGGAATTAAAATGCCATGTCACTCCATGCTTAATTGTGTCATAGCCGTTAGACCAATATGTTTGAAAATTCCTTCCAATTTACTGCACATGGAATTAAATCACACACAAGTACACGAAATATGAGTTTTCAAACCGTTATGGTTAGTTGTTGCATGTACATATAGTTCAAATTTCAATTACGGTCATTGAATGGCTAGAAAATCACTTAAATGTCTTAGAAGGTTAAATGACCCCTGAAATTTTCCAAAATTTGACATGCCTGTTGTATCAGTACTACAAAATTTCTCGTTCATTTAAAACACCATCCGTTGGCACTTTATTCCAAATTTGTCTTTCACAGTTAATAAAGAATATCTACAACATCACACACATTTGTTTTCTAGGAACCGCTTATGGCGAAAATATTTGGGTCTATTTAAGTCTCCTTCTTAAGCTTCACGGCCATTCGCTTCCAAAGGTTTCAACCCCGAATCCACGAATCTCGATCCCCATTCCCGCACCGCCTTCTTGCAAAGATGAGGCCATGGAAACGCTTCGTGAAGGCCCGTACGATGGCCGTCCCCCCAGCGCCGCCACTGGCCGCCAGATCCGCGATTGAGCGCCGGGTCGCTTCCGCTTAAGAGGGCGCTCATGCGGTAAGCCGACAGAGCAGCTGCAGAGCCGAGACGGCCAGTACCGCTGCATGACGGTGGTCAGCAACGCCGAGAGCGCCTAAGCCGCCGTCTGCGCCATGATGTCGCTTCGTCGGGTCGAGGCCATCCATGCCAAGATCAAGGATGCACACGCCAAGATATTCCAGGCCACCTCGGACACCAAAGATGCAACCCACATCTGAAAAGCGGCGGTGGCCATGGAGCACCTGCTTCTCATGAGGTCACCGAGCGGGAGCCGGAGATGCAGAAGCGGCCGGAGATCGAGGAGCCGGAGGAGGAGTTGCGGCGTGGCCGAGGTCGAGGTAGAGAAGAGTCTGCATGCCGAGGAATCGTGGTGGAGTACCAACGCGAGCTGTGGTGCAGCCACTACTACGAGTACTACAACCTTAAGGGCGGCGCCGAGGACGAGGACGAGGACGCGGTCAACTTCGGCAGGGGGGACGCGGAGTCCACCAATGGCGGCATGTCGCCAGGACAAGTCATCGACGTCTCATCTCACACCGGCGATGCATAGGCCATGCCAAGCGGCAGATTTTTAATTATGCGTACTTAAGCTTTGTTTTTAATGGTGGTCTTTTGTTAGAGCAATGTTTAGGTCAATTGGCTTTGTGTAATTACTAAAATTGCTCGATTCGAAGTGTGGTCATGCATTGTATGCTCTTTTGTGTGCCCAAATTAGCAAGCGATGTTAAATTATGCAATGACGTACCCGGGGAAATTTCCACCAAAATTTGAATTATCAAACTCATCCCATGCGCGTAAAGCAGAAGAATCATTTGCGATGCACACAATCATTCAAAGCGAATGGTCCGGCAGCACCACGCGCGTTCAAAGTGAAGGTGCCCATGCCTTGCGACCAAAATTTGAATTATCAAACTCATCCCATGCGCGTAAAGCAGAAGAATCGTTTGCGATGCACACAATCGTTCAAAGTGATCGTCCGGCGGCACCGCCGCAAAGTTTCCTCCACATTTCCAAAATTTTGGCCTACCACCAAAATATCTACCCCGCCCCCCTTCCCCTTCCCCACCCTTTTCTCCCCGACCACAAGTCACATTTCCCCTATTTCCTCCTTCCTTCCTTCCTTGCTAAGCTATAGCCGCTTCCTCGCTCTCGATGTCTCGTATCCTACCGCCGGGGTCGCCATGGTCTTCTTCAAAGACATCTCCAGTGGTTCCTCCTCCTGGGACTACTACTTCACCACCCGGGTATGCCTCTCTTCTCTCTCTCGGGCTATGACTTGGAATGAAGGATTTTTACCCAGAGGTCGATTTGAGTCGATTCTTCCTCTTGTAGCTCCCTAAGACCATCAGTGGCAACGAATGGAGATCTATCTGCTCGTTGTCACCATCAATCTCCATGCGTGAAGCTACTTGCGTTTGATTCTGTGGACACCGGAGGAAGTTTCGCATGTGCAGAAGGTTAGACCCTCTTCCGTTGTTACAAATCATTTGTTAGATGTGATTCGAGACAACATCACGGTCCCAACCCATTCATACCACACCTTCAACCAAACGCATCCTAAGTCAGTGTCACACTTTGTACCTAGTATCTTAAATTGTTGCCATCTCATCAGCGGTGCCATTAGAAAATTATTTGGCACCGCTTCAAAGTAGCTTCGCAGCCAACTTTGGTTCACACATCCGAAAGCAGCCAAGCAGTAAAATACTAAATCTTTATGGCACGAAGGAACTGGGCATCACAAAGAACCACGTGCTCCAGTCCGGGTCCCCGATTTTTTTTCTCCACGTGCATCGCTCGCCACAGTGGCACCAAAGGCGAGATGTAGCAACAGTTGTCTTTACCCCAATTTTGGCATACATAGTGGACGACCTTAGTGCTATTAGTTCTATGTTACTAAATTTGTGCATGTACACGCCTGTTAGTATCAATTTGCTGTCATCCAAACACTGCCGCTATGCTGTTGCAGTTATATTTACCTTCCTCATAAAATGTTAAATTTGTTATTTATTGTACATGAGTAAGAACTTGCAGTGTCGTTGTAGTTAATTATAGCTTCTGATGTTCCATAATTTGGTTGTTGTCTCAGTACCAATTATTTCATTTGCACATTGATCTTTTTGAGACGATATGTCATAATTAACATGTTTCTTCAGTTTTTCAAAATAAGCATAGGTGATTTTACATGTTGCTATAAACCCATTTCCCTACAATTGTTACTAATCTAGTTTTAAATATTATAGGATGAACGGAAGTGTTCTTACTTGGAGTGGGTTGATCAAGAGTGGCCATAGTCTTTGAAGATGTGCGAATGTGAAGCTCGAGCATGTATGAGGAAGTGAACAGCTAGGCTTAGAGAAAGTCTTGTCAACACCGAAGCATATTTCAAGATGCGGGATAAAAAGTTGAAGTCGGAGAATGAGCTCAGATTTTTTAAAGACTTTGCTAAGATGGTGTTGGCGGAGGAGGAGGCACTTTCCCGGTTGGCCCATGCAAACGGGTTCTTCTTGAACTGAAAGCGTAGGTGGATAAGATGAGCCTGGATGATCTCGATTAGGGAAATGAATATATTGTTCTTATGAAGTTTAACTAGCTATGTGTTGTAATTGTGTTGTTTTGATGTAGCTACCGTCTTTGTGATGTTATAATATATTTATGTGCCCGATATGAAATTGGCAATCGGTTGTTCGATAT
This sequence comes from Aegilops bicornis, assembly GCA_021605145.1. Lineage (NCBI taxonomy): Eukaryota > Viridiplantae > Streptophyta > Magnoliopsida > Poales > Poaceae > Aegilops > Aegilops bicornis. Next base: position 337,470,791 of record CM038674.1, read on the forward strand.
GAAATGTGAATTTATGTAATACAGGAATTATTAATTGTAAACTAATAAACCTGCTAAATGTGTCATGGACCTTTGCAAACGGTTCTAGCGATAAATGCGTTGCGATGGATAGCCCAATGCCACACAGTTTTCTTCATCAAATTGTGTGTGATATAGTTGATAAAAGCAAACAGTTAACCAAGGAAGACCGTGTGTGATATTTATACCTTTCACACACGAGCCTACACATAAAACCGTGTGGGATGTACGTCCGAACAAAAACGTTTTCCCTGGATTGATTGTGTGGGATGTACATAAGAACGGAAACGTATTCCTTGGATTGACTGTGTGTGATATACATACGGACGAAAAATTTTTACTGGGATTCACCGTGTGGGATGTACATAGCTACGGAAATGATTTTCTCGGATTACCATGTGGGATGTACATACCTACAGAAATGATTTCTGGATACACCGTGTGGGATGTACATACCTACGGAAATGATTTCTGCGATTCACCGTGTGGGATGTACATACCTACGGAAATGACTAGGTTTCAATGCCTCGCCTGATCGTGACACGGCCCCAAATTTTGGGTCCGGGAGGGCCTATCCCCGACGATTTCTGGGTCGTGTGGGAAGGACACCCTATCGCACACACTCACTTGGCGACGGTTCCAAATGTCGTCGCGGAAAGGGGTAAAAAACCATTTGTTTAAGACAGACGCGCACCAGTGCATACCTTGATAAAATTTTGAAGAAGTTCAAAATGGATCAAGCAAAGAAAGAGTTCTTGCCTGTGTTACAAGGTGTGAAGTTGAGTCAGACTCAATGCCCGACCACCGCAGTAAGATAGAGAGAAAATGAAAGTCATTCCCTATGCTTCAGCCATAGGTTCTATCATGTATGCAATGTTGTGTACCAGACCTAATGTGTGCCTTGCTATTAGTTTAACACGGAGGTACCAAAGTAATCCAGGAGTGGATCACTGGACAGCGCTCAAGAACATCCCGAAATACCTAAAAAGGACTAAGGATATGTTTCTCGTTTATGGAGGTGATAAAGAGCTCGTCGTAAATGGTTACGTCGATGCAAGCTTTGACACTGATCCGGCTGACTCTAAGTGACAAACCGGATACGTATTTATAATAAATGGAGGAGCTGTAAGTTGGTGCAGTTCCAAACAGAGCGTCGTGGCGGGATCTACGTGTGAAGCGGAGTACATAGCTGCTTCGGAAGCACCAAATAAAGGAGTCTGGATGAAGGAGTTCATATCCGATCTAGGTGTCATACCTAGTGCATCGGGTCCAATGAAAATCTTTTGTGACAATACTGGTGCAATTGCCTTGGCAAAGGAATCTAGATTTCACAAGAGAACCAAGTACATCAAGAGACGCTTCAATTCCATCCGCGATCAAGTCAAGGAGGGAGACTAGAGATTTGCAAAATACATACGGATATGAATGTTGCAGACCTGTTGACTAAGCCTCTCTCATGAGCAAAACATGATCAACACCAAGACTCCATGGGTGTTAAGATCATTACTATATAATCTAGATTATTGACTCTAGTGCAAGTGGGAGACTGAAGGAAATATGCCCTAGAGGCAATAATAAAGTTGTTATTTATATTTACTTATATCATGATAAATGTTTATTATTCATGCTAGAATTGTATTAACCGAAAACTTAGTACATGTGTGAATACATAGACAAACAAAGTGTCCCTAGTATGCCTCTACTAGACTAGCTCGTTAATCAAAGATGGTTAAGTTTCCTAGCCATAGACATGTGTTTTCATTTGATGAACGGGATCACATCATTAGAGAATGATGTGATGGACAAGACCCATCCGTTAGCTTAGCACTATGATCGTTTAGTTTATTGCTATTGCTTCCTTCATGACTTATACATGTTCCTATGACTATGAGATTATGAAACTCCCGTATACCGGAGGAACACTTAGTGTGCTATAAAATGTCACAACGTAACTGGGTGATTATAAAGATGCTCTACAGGTGTCTCCGATGGTGTTTATTGAGTTGGCATAGATCGAGATTAGGATTTGTCACTCTGATTGTCGGAGAGGTATCCCTAGGCCCTCTCGGTAATGCACGTCACTATAAGCCTTGCAAGCAATGTGACTAATGAGTTACTTGTGGAATGGTGCATTGTGGAACGAGTAAAGAGACTTGCCGGTAATGAGATTGAACTAGGTATGGTGATACCGACGATCGAATCTCGGGCAAGTAACATACCGATGACAAAGGGAACAACGATGTTGTTATGCGATTTGACCGATAAAGATCTTTGTAGAATATGTAGGAGACAATATGAGCATCCAGGTTCCGGCTATTGGTTATTGACCGAGATGTGTCTCGGTCATGTCTACATAGTTCTCGAACCCGTAGGGTCCGCACGCTTAACGTTCGATGACGATTTGTATTATGAGTTTATGTGATTTGATGATCGAAGGTTGTTCGGAGTCCCGGATGAGATCACGGACGTGACGAGGAGTCTCGAAATGGTCGAGACATAAAGATTCATATATTGGAAGGTTATATTCGGACACCGGAATGGTTTGGGTCGTTTCGGATAAGTTTCGGAGTACCGGGGGTTACCGAACCCCCCCCCCCAAGCTATTGGGCCTCATGGGCCTTAGTGGAGAAGATAGAGGGCCGGACAGGCGGTGGCGCGCGCCCCCCGTGCCCCAATCCGAATTGGAAATGGGGAGGCGGCGCCCTCCTTCCTTCTCTCCTCCTCCTCCTTCCCCCTTCTCCCACTTGGAATAGGAAAGGGGGGCGAATCCTACTAGGTTTGGAGTCCTAGTAGGACTCCCCCTCCCATGGATCGCCTCCCCTCTTGGCCGGCCTCCTCCTCCCCCTCCTTTATATACAGGGAGGGGGCACCCCATAGACACACAAGTTGATCTTTACCCGTGTGCGGTGGCCCCCTCCGCAGTTTTCCACCTCGGTCATATTGTCATAGTGCTTAGGCGAAGCCTTGCGTCGTAACTTCATCATCACCGTCACCACGCCGTCAGGTCGATTGTGAAACTCTCCTCACCTCAATCGATCAAGAGTTCGAGGGACGTCACCGAGCTGAACGTGTGCAAATCGCAGAGGTGCCGTGCGTTCGATACTTGGATCTGTTGTATCGCGAAGACGTTCGACTACATCAACCGCGTTACTAAATGCTTCCGCTTTAGGTACGTGGACACGCTCTCCCTGCTCGTTGCTATGCTTCTCCTAGATCGTAGGCAAAAAAATTGAAATACTACGTTCCCAACAATGATGAGTTTGGTTAATCAAGTTCAAACACCCCATGTAGGAACTTTCAATGGCATGCAACATAGTGTTTCATCTTTTTATTCATCGGCAACTAATTTGCAGCATGTTAATCCAAACATGCTGGTGGATAGGGGAATTTGACATGCTACTACTAGTTATTCGGCCAATTACCCTCAATCATCATATGCTACATGCTACCTCTTGAGCATGCGTTGGTTTTCCCTTGAAGAGGAAAGGGTGATGCAGCAAAGTAGCGTAAGTATTTCCCTAAGTTTTGAGAACCATGGTATCAATCCAGTAGGAGACAACGCACAAGTCACCCAGTACCTGCACAAACAATCAAGAACCTTGCAACCAACGCGATAAATGGGTTATCAATCCCTTCACGGTCACTCGCAAAAGTGAGATCTAACAAAGATAGTAAAGTAAGTATTTTTGGTATTTTTGTTGTATAGATTGGAAAGTAAGGATTGCAAAATAGTAAACGAGATGCGATGTAAATAAAAGAGATGCAATATAATAAGAAAGATACATGGGGGCCATAGGTTTCACTAGTGGCTTCTCTCAAGATAGCATGTATTACGGTGGGTGAACAAATTACTGCCGAGCAATTGATAGAAAAGCGCATAGTTATGAAGCTATCTAAGGAAATGATCATGAATATAGGCAACACGTCCGTGTCAAGTAGACCGGAACGATTCTCAAGATCTACTACTATTACTCCACACATCGACCGCTATCCAAACAGACATCTAGAGTATTAAGTTCATAAGAACAGAGTAACGATTAAGCAAGATGACATGATGTAGAGGGATAAACTCAAGCAATATGATATAAACCCCATATTCTGACAAAGATTTAATAGGAGTCACATCAATCACTTTTAGATCTTCATCATTATTATCATAAAAACTAGAAGAACACGCTTTACAAAGCAATCTTTTTATACGCATCCTCTTGGTTCTTTTCTTTGCACTCATCAATGGAAATTCTCATGGCTTTGAGAGACTCATTGATGTCATGCTTAGGTGGAATAGATCTAAGTTTCAAAGAATCAACATCAAGAGAAAGTCTATCCACGTTTCTAGCCAACTCATCAATCTTAAGAAATTTTTCTTCAACCAAAGCATTGAAATTCTTTTGTGAACTCATAAATTCTTTAACACTAATCTCAAAATCAGAGGGCATCTTCTTAAAATTTCCATAAGAGTTGTTGTAGGAATTACCATAATTATTAGAGGAATTATTAGGAAACGACCTAGAATTAAAGTTTCCTCTATACGCGTTGTTACCAAAATTGTTCCTACCAACAAAATTCACATCCATAGATTCATTATTATTCTCAATCAAAGTGGACAAAGGCATATCATTAGGATCAGAAGAAACACTTGTATTAGCAAACAATTCCATAAGTTCATCCATCTTTCCACTCAAAACATTAATCTCTTCAATCGCATGAACTTTTTTATTAGTGGATCTTTCGGTGTGCCAGTGAGAATAATTAACCATAATATTGTCCAGGAGTTTAGTAGCTTCTCCTAAAGTGATTTCCATAAAAGTACCTCCCGCGGCCGAATCTAAAAGATTTCTAGAAGCAAAATTCAATCCGACATAAAAAATTTGTATAATCATCCACAAATTCAAACCATGTGTAGGGCAATTATGTATCATTAATTTCATCCTCTCTCTCCCAAGCTTGTGCAACATGCTCATGATCAAGTTGCTTAAAATTCATAATATCGCTCCTAAGAGAGATGATCTTAGCGGGAGGAAAATACTTAGAGATAAAAGCATCTTTGCACTTATTCCAAGAATCAATACTATTTTTAGGCAAAGAAGAGAACCAAGTTTTAGCACGATCTCTAAGCGAAAACGGAAATAGCTTCAATCTAACAATATCATTATCCACATCTTTCTTCTTTTGCATATCACACAAATCAGCAAAAAAATTTAGATGGGTAGCGGCATCTTCACTAGGAAGGCCGGAAAATTGATCTTTCATAACAAGATTCAACAAAGAGGTATTAATTTCACAAGATTCAACATCGGTAGTAGGAGCAATCGGAGTGCTAATAAAATCATTGTTGTTGGTATTGGAAAAGTCACACAATTTAGTATTATCTTGAGCCATCATGACAAACAATCAATCCAACACACAAGCACACAAGAAGCAAGCGAAAACAGACAAACAGAAAAGGGGCGAAGAAAAGGCTTTTCGAAAATCGTTTTAGAAGTGGGGGAGAGGACAACGAGAGGCAAATGGCAAATAATGTAATGTGAGGGAGAAGAGTTTATGATGGGTACTTGGTATGTCTTGACTTGGCATAGATCTCTCCGGCAACGGCGCCAGAAATCCTTCTTGCTACCTCTTGAGCATGCGCTAGTTTTCCCTTGAAGAGGAAAGGGTGATGCAGCAAAGTAGCGTAAGTATTTCCCTCAGTTTTGAGAACCAAGGTATCAATCCAGTAGGAGACAACACACAAGTCACCTATTACCTACACAAACAATCAAGAACCTTGCAACCAACGGGATAAAGGGGTTGTCAATCCCTTCACGGTCACTCACAAAAGTGAGATCTAATAAAGATAGTAAAGTAAATATTTTTGGTATTTTTTTGTATAGATTGAAAAGTAAAGATTGCAAAATAGTAAACGAGATGCGATGTAAATAGAAGAGATGCAATATAATAAGAAAGAGACCGGGGGCCATAGGTTTCACTAGTGCCTTCTCTCAAGATGGCATGTATTACGGTGGGTGAACAAATTACTGCCGAGCAATTGTTAGAAAAGCGCATAGTTATGAAGATATCTAAGGCAATGATCATGAATATAGGCATCACGTTCGTGTCAAGTAGACCAAAACGATTCTGCATCTACTACTATTACTCCACACATCGACCGCTATCCAGCGTGCATCTAGAGTATTAAGTTCATAAGAACAGAGTAACGCATTAAGCAAGATGACATGATGTAGTGGGATAAACTCAAGCAATGTGATATAAACCCCATCTTTTTATCCTTGATGGCAACAATACAATACGTGCCTTGCTGCCCCTCATCACCGGGAAAGGACACCGCAAGATTGAAACCAAAGCTAAGCACTTCTCCCATTGCAAGAAAGATCAATCTAGTAGGCCAAACTAAACCGATAATTCGAAGAGACTTGCAAAGATATCAAATCATGCATATAAGAATTCAGAGAAGAACCAAATGATATTCATAGATAATCTTGTTCATAAGTCCACAATTCGTCGGATCTCGGCAAACACAACGTGAAAGAGTATTACATCGAATAGATCTCCAAGAACATCGAGGAGAACTTTGTATTGAGAATCAAAGAGAGAGAAGAAGCCATCTAGCTAATAACTATGGACCCGAAGGTCTGTGGTAAACTACTCACGCTTCATCGCAGAGGCAATGGTGTTTATGTAGAAGCCCTCCATGATCGATTCCTCCCTCAGATCACGGAAAAAGGCCCCAAGATGGGATCTCACGAGTACAGAAGGTTGCGGCGGTGTAAAAGTGGTTTCGTGGCTCTCTGCGATCGATCTAGGGTATAAGAGTATATATAGGCGAAAGAAGTATGTCGGTGGAGCTACAAGGGGCCCACAAGGGTGGGGGCGCGCCTACCCCCCTGGGCGCACCCTCTTGCCTCGTGGCCGCCTCGTGGAGTTCCAGACTTCGACTCCAAGTCTCCTGGATTGCTTTCGGTCAAAGAAAGATCATCACGAAGGTTTCATTCCGTTTGGACTCTGTTTGGTATTCCTTTTCTGTGAAACTCTAAAATAGGCAAAAAAAACAGAAGCGCACCGGGCCTCCTTTTAATAGGTTAGTCCCAAAAATAATATAAAAGAGCATATTAAATCCCATTAAACATCCAAAACAGATAATATAATAGCATGGAACAACCAAAAATTATAGATACGTTGGAGACGTATCACTACACCTCATGCTACTAATTTTTTGGCACCATATGCAACTATAGGTATTCATAATTCGGCTTCGCACCTTCACGCTAATAGCTGAATAAGTGAAAATTTTATAGGATCACATGTGTCTTCACCTAGTATCATAGCATACAATGTCACAATTACAGAATTTCAATGACATCTCGTTACCGAAAGAGTCTAAAACTGTCAGGGGGCAATTCTATCCATATTGGGTCATTAAGAAAAATCTTACGTCTTTTTGGGACGAATGCAATGTTGTTTACATGAATTAATAAAAGAGGTAAAGCCTATTAATTCTGCTGCAATACAAGCTAGATTATGTCAAAAAGAGAAAGCATTAGGTGTGGATAGAATTATCAAAAAGGGTGGTGATTCGGATAACAAAGTTTATTCGGTTATTAAAAAGACCGAATCAAATATTATGTATGCCGAATCTATTCTAGAAAAAGAGGATGACAAGGTGTTGGGGAGCTATTCGAAAGAGGAACAAGATATCTTTCAAGTCACTCAACCATCATGCTCTCCCAACGTATTTGAAGAGGTATGTCTAGCAAGTGATTTACCTATCCTCCGATTTGGTCGCAACTTTATTGTTGATGCTTCTATAAGAAAAATTCTCATAAGTAATTTGAAATACCAATGAATAGGGGTAATTTACTTGTTAGCAATAAAATTGTTATAGGACATATCGGTCAACCTATTGTGCCATTTATAAAGACTGATAGTCATTTTTATTGCAGCCAAAGTTTTCCCCCATTGCTTTATCAAAATATCATATCTAATTGGGTAGTTTTGCTTGTTTCATACTTGGCTTGCACTTGGTCGCACTTGTCTTGCACTTGGTCGCAATTGAGACATGTGTATTCTAACTATTTTCAGTTCAGAAATTTAAAGCCAAGGTTAAATTCTTTTGAGAGATTCGATGCTAATGTAATATCTTATTCAAATACATCGGAGATAGGGTGCAAAACACAATGCATAGCCGAATGGGGATATTCCAAATTTGAACCATTCATTTGCTTAACTCCAAAGCCGTTCGCACACCAAGATCGGCTAGAAAACAAGAAGTAGACCTTCAATTCAAGCATATGTGATCAAATATTTGATTTGTTGAAAATAATTACATTAGAACTCTTGATCACCATGTCAAGGCATCAATCAAAGGACGAATGTATTGTAAGTTGCATGATTTGTTCAAGTATAGTGTTGAGGATTGCAACATGTTTCACCAAATAGTTAAATCGACCATTATAAAAAGGACGATTGAGATTTATTGAAAGGCCAAGGTATGACCAGTCTATTCCGATTTATCTTGATGGCAAAAAGTTTTTACATCGGCTGCTTCAAGCCGATTCATTTAAAGAGAAGGTAAAAATTGTAGGTGACGGGATTAAGCTTTCAAGTAAAGAGGTTTTCAAGAGCACGATAATAATATTCTTGAAGGCAAAAATTCCATCAAAGTTGCAATGAAGACGCTAAGTACTGGGGGGCAACAAGAAAATCCAAAGATCGATGCAATCAAAGGCCAAGGTAAGCACAAAGGAAAAAGGAGAAAATCACTTTTGCACAACTATTGAAAAAATATCATAAGATAAGTGAGGAGAAGATTGCTTATCGGCCAAGTAATTCAAAAGCGGCAAGATCACCCCCTAGGCGCAAATCTGAGGACCGCTATTGGCAAAACGGAAATTTCAATGCATCATATTCCCATATTTTGGGCCGCCAATGCAAATGCCATGGATACCTCCCTGCTAATTTTTATTCATATTCATCATGGGACAAGTATGGTTCAAGTGCACATTTTCCATCTTATTTTAAACCACCTCACAAAAATCATGCAGCTCCAAGAAGGCCCACATTCAATAAACAATCATACGTTAAAGACTGTTTCACTCAAAACGAATCGGTCTAGAGCACAAGGAAGAATAAGGAGGTGGTTGAGCAAGTCTACCGCGTCTAAAGAGATGGCCGTAAGAGTGTCACTTCAGATATAAGCCCAAATGAAAAAAGAAGTGATGACATTGGCTACTAAAGGCAATGATTCAAGTCAATCAAGTGCCAAATCTGAAGAGAAGAAGTTGAGAGTGCACAAGGTAAAACAAGAATTGCCATTGCTTCGAACAAAATCATAGCCGGGGCGTCCACTCGGCTTATCGTATTGGCAAAAGAAGAAATTGCAAAAGCTAAGTGCACAAGAACTTGAAACGAGGAACATGGCATGGGATCCCAAAGGAAATGACATCAACAAGAATAATATGCAAGTATTCATTGCAAAAAGTGCGGCAAAGGTGAAGAAAGAGAAGAGTGAAAGCTCCGAACAACCAAGTCGAAGGTTTGCGCATCAGAATCTTTGGTTCAAACAATATCCATATTCTTCGACTATGCCATTAATGCATATGCCATGGAGTTCGTCATCAGGTATGATAGGTTACCCTTCATGGATTTATTTTAATCCATGGATGCAATATAATTTCTTGCATCATGATTCATGGAAGGGTATTACCAAATCATCATATGTTTGATTAGCTACACTTTTGTTGCTAATCTAAATGGCCGATACACAATTATCTTCCTAAGAGTAAAAATGGCCGATATGAACTTATCATCCTAAGAACATATAAATGGCTGATGGAGTGTTGACATCGTCCTTAGACCAACGTATTGGAAGTTATTTTTTGGTAGCATAAGCTTTCTTAGAAAAACAGGGGCATGTGTTGACACCAGATTTTTACATGGCACAAAACCCAATCAAGATGACATCGGATGGAAAATGTTTCAACTGTAAAGTTCTTCTCGTCGAAATGGACGATTTTGATATAAAAACTGTCTTCATCCGAGGTCGTATGTGAATTCTACAGCCAAAACTATGCGCTGCAGCAGTGTTTGGCCAGATCATCCGGGCCGGGGTCCAGATCATCCGGCCGGAGGATAAACAAACGACCCAAACAATAGAAACTAAAAAGTGAAGCCGGATGATCTGGTTGTAGACCCGTATGATCGGGGTGAAGGCCATCCGGGCAAGGATCCGGACGTCCAGACAACTTTTTCTGCTGCAGATGTTAGAAAACAGCCCGAAACACCCTCAAGATGACTTGAAATCGAAAAGTGTTCAACAACAAAGTTGTGAGCCTCGTTGAGACAGTTGATTTTTGATATAAAAATCGTTTTAATCCAAGTTCGTATGTAAAATTTACAGCCCAATTAGTGACCTGATGTCGGAACACTGGTCTTGGCCGGATCATCCGGGCCGGAGGTCGTGAGAAGACCGAATTTGGTTAGATTTTGATGATTTGGACATCAAGGTCCTTTTCTTGTACGAGAAGTCCATCCGCCTCTTATATGGACAAGAGGTGACGGCCGATTGAACAACACACAATTGAACAATCATCTACCACTTTTACCTTTACTTTTATCTTTCTCCCTTGTTCTTCTTCTTCGTCGTTCTTCGTTCGTTCTTCTTCATTGCAGGGCGGCGAACCTCGAGGCCCTAGGGGCGATCAGGTCGACCTAGGGAAGCCCATAGCCGCCACGCGCCCTGACGGGGTCCCTACCCGACATGTGGGATTTCAGGTCTACAAAAGCGCCCGCCGGATTGCTTGCGTACCGCGCTTCCGGACGGGTCTACTTCGACGTGAGCTGCGGTGCATCACCTCAACGTCGAGGGTACACGGTGACGTGTTCGTGTGCGAACAGTTTGGGACATGGATGAACTAATCTAAAAAAATTGTAAGGCTTTTTCTTGGACGATAGGTAAAGAAAATAAGTAGGGATAACTGAAAATTTTACCGAGCAACCTGAAAACTTGTATCACTTGATAGAGGCGAATGTGTCCCGATGTTTCGATGAGAGGTAGCTATCGTTTTTGGGTGGAAGTCGACATTGATGATCCGACTATGAACGTGCGAAGACGCCGCGCCTTAGGAATCACTAAACCAACTCCGAGAGGTTATTGACCACGACGGAGCACGATCAACCTGACCACGAGGGTCTTATTCCTGCACGCAAACGAAGAACAAGTAAGAAACTGAGATTACAATCTAGATATTACGAATATAAGAGGAAAGCTTTATTAATCAAAGTGGGGTTATGTGACGTCTTGGCCTGGTCATTGAACACAAAAGAAGGACCCGCGATGCAGCTATGGTGAACTTTAATCTAAACAAAATCCAAGTCTAAACGGTGCCTTAAGTCGTTTCCCCTACAATACAGACTCTAAAAATAGCCTAATGAGGTATTTCAAATTACATGGGCCTATCCTAAAAATAAGGTGGCGGCACCAATAATAAGGTATGGGCAAATTTTATGAAAGGCCATCTTGTATATTTCGTTCATCTTCTTGTATGTCATCATGATGGCTTCCTCGTGGCACCCCCTTTCGAGAAACCTGAACGCCTGCCGATTCCAAATTCTTAAAGATCGAGGAGAAGTCTTCTAGAATACCAGACCGCTTAGCATAGAACAAATCAGCTCTTTATTGCAATCTATTGGGGTACAAGGGATTACATCGACGCGGCGATGCTACGCCGATACGGTTGCTCTATGCAAGCGGTAGAACAACATGACACAAATGGAATGACTCTTGGCAGCGGGAACAAAGCAACGACGGTGATGAACTCCACTCCAGCGGGAGCTCTGGCTGGAATGCTTATCCTAAGCGCGCAAACAAGGGATCCACGGCAAACAAGCAATCATATCCCAAGATGACCTACAAACTGGCATGACACGCCGGTCAAGACATTGAATGTACTTGCAAGCTCACAGCAACCAAAGCAATCAAGACAAACAATAGCATGGCAATTACAGGTTAACAAGGATTAACATGATACTATCAGATCAATCGTAGCATGAACAAGATGATACAACTAGAACAATACGAGCATGGCATAAACATATGAACATGATGAGACTAGCATGCAACATGATGAACTATCATGCACCAACTTACTCTGTTCGGGTTACATCGTAACCATCACCTGTATCACTTACCACATCACACGATCATCTCAGGATCCAGCCAAGCTTGGTATTAACAATACCGTCGCAATCATTTATGATCACAAGGAGCTTGACCTTTACCCTTGACTCTCACATAACACCACAAATATCCAACAAGTCGGTATTCACGATATCACGGTGATCCTCTCACGATCACATAAATATCAACCAACTTCTTTCATCATCGAACCGGGGTTGTTATAATCAAATTATTATTATTACTGTTGACCCATAGTGTGACCGACAGGCCCAGGCCCCATATCCATGGTAGCGGCTATCGATAGATTAAACACACACTCTGCAGAGGTTAGCACTGCTGTACCACACCACCGGAACCCATGGTCTCGCACTCCCATATCGATGCGGACACGGGCGTTCCGACAAAACCGATCTACTGCCATGACACTCTCCGGCCACTCGACCAACACCCCTTGGGGTTCAGTCCTGGGTGGCCCCGTGTCTACCAAAGACACCAACGGCCACCGTCGTGGCAAAACGGTCCCAAACGGGGACAAGGTATACCATAAAAACCAAAAACGAGCACACAACCGCCTACCTGATCAGGGTAGCGGCGTGCCCATAAATCCTTCCCTCATGGGAGGCACGGCGAGAGGCATGACAATAGACCCGGCTAGGACCCTCCCATAGGAGTAAGCGTGGTTACCTTTGGTCGATCGATATGGTGGCACCATGACTCGCCAACAGTTGTTCAAGTTCAATTTAATCCGGGTTAAACTTGAATGCAATATCTTGAAACCATGATAAAATAACATGATGCAACTACAATGCATGAACATGATTTCCAAAATAAGCATGGAGGTGCAACATAATCAACGAGCATAACAACAACATTTAATCATTTATCCAGGATGAGCATGGCATCTTGTGAGCATGGATATCACAACTAGAATACTACTCATAGCATAACATGACCACTATCATCAACAATAAATACCATGCAATAACATACGATAAACTACCATGCAAGCATTTAACCAACTGGGTGCAAAGAAACATGCATAATGGCGGTACGCGGAACTGACGATAGTCATGCACCGAAGACCATCACCAACATGTACTACTACCAAACATTGCCAATATTAAAGTAATACTGGCATGAAGAACATAATAACAGAGTGCAAGAAAACATAGCATGACGGTAAACACCGATCCATAAGCATAACCGAAATACCGATAGCAGTAGCAAAACAATCAAACATTTATTAAAGATTCAAGTTGGAAACCAATGCTTCTGCATGGCTATCATGCAAATGGTGGTTGTGGCTTGCCTGGGGATGGAGAAGGCTCCGGGAAGAAATGCGGAATGACCGCGGAAAGAATCGCCGGAAAGGGTACTCTCTCGGAAGGGGCTGATTGGGGCAAGGGAAAATGGTCATTTTCAGAATGTTGAAACATAGTGAAAGTGGTACCAAAAGTTTGGGCTCGAAGAGACGATTCACCTCGATCGGAGCTACGGTTGAAAAGTTGTGAAGGGTTGAAGTTCAGGGACTATTCTGCAAAAATATCACCACAAATAGGTCCCTGAGTGGATAAGGCAGAAACGGATTTAAAAAAATTCGCTTTCCGGAGAAGAAACACATTTATGCGCAAAGAACAATCTGAATACGCTTGAAAAGCGGAAACGTATTCCTCGCGAATCGCCTCCACTTACGTGACTAGGCGGAGGCGGTCAAAGCGCGTCGTCGACAGTGGTCCCACGGGCGGGGCTGTCACTTATCCACGTGGGCAGCCAGGTCGTCAATGCGGGGCCGGCTCACGGCTCAGCGACCAGCGTGAGCGGCTTCTTCCTCACCTGCCCTGCCGTCACGCAGAGGAGGGGCTCGCGCTCCGACTCGACCTCGTGGCACGGGCCACCTCGGCGTGCCCGACCCTGGCGGAGTGCTTTCAGAGGATTACAGGCGCACCATGACCCGCCGGTACACGCCGGAGAGCCCACACGCAGCGGAACACCGCAGCCACGGCGGCAAGACCAGACCTGAGGATGGGCAGGGTGGTGGGGAAGAAGTGGGGAAAGGCTACGGGGGTTCACCGGGGTGGTGGGGTCTCTTGGTGGTGGTAGAAGGGCGGGGAGGCTCGGCTCGAGCTAATTTTGGCCGGAGGGGGCCAGCTGACCATGGCGACGAACGGAGAAGGAGAGCTCTTGGAGCTCGTTTGAGAGGCGGGCGGGGTCACAGGGAGTGAGGGAGGAGTCTTTGGTGTGCTCGGGAGGGTGGGGCTGGCTTAAATAGCCGTGGCAAGGCGGTTCGAGCTCGGGTGCCGCCACGGACGCGTGTGCCCGCGCATGAGCTCAAAGGTAGACGACGAAGGGGAACAAGGGAGGGGCTCACGGGGGCAGAGGCGGCCAAGGGAGCACTGGGAGGAAGTGGCCGAGGCGCGGACGGAGCCGGTCGGCTACAGCACTCACGTGGGCGCTCACTGTTCGGCGATGGAGACGGCTCACCGGGGAAGAGGACGGAGGGGGCAAGGGCTCCAAAGGGACGGCGACGGCTCGGGGAAGGCTCTGGACATAGCTAGGCGACGGGGGGACAAGCCTTGAGGAGGAGAAGAAGACAGTGGCGCTAGAGCGCGAAGCGCCATGCCAAAATGGTGGTCACCACTGCGTGACCCGGCAAGGAGGGACGCAGGCTGCATCGAGCTGTCTAGTGATTAGTCCTTACGTACTAGAGGCCGAGGGAGTTGATGGATCGACAAAGGAGCCAAGGTGATGCGTGAGCGGTCATTTGAATTTTGATGTCGATTTTAGGCGATCTTGCTAATCAACGAGGAGCTAATTGGGTCAAATGGTGTTGTCTGGGAGGTTTAGATTTGGAAGGACTACGATTCTGGAAAAGTTGAGGTGATTTGGACCAATATTTGATATAGTTGCTTTACAACTGCCTAAAAATTGGTCCAGAATAGAAATCAAGATGATGCACTCAAATGGTGAATCCACTTGAGCTGAAATTTGGCATGCCAGGATGATTTGGGCATATGAGAGTGCCATACAAATTTCATACCATTTGGAAAAGCCAAAGTGGTACTTCCTTCATACAGCACCTCTCTGGACAGAATCTTAGGAAAAATCCTAAGGGAAAATGGCTAAACAAAATATGCCCAAATTTGGTGGAGATAGGCTATATGTGTAGGAGAAGGTCTAGAAAAAATTTCAGACTTAATGGAGCAATATAAAATATACTTGCTTCACAAACTGAAAATTTGGACAGAATCAAAGAATTGAAGATGAGCTCACATGGAGGCATTAAATGAGCTCAACTTTGGTGGAGGGATATGATATGATGATATTGAGGTCATGCATAAATTGCAACTCATTTGGATATGCCTAGCTGGTACCTCCTTCACAAAATTTCTTCTTGACAGAAACTTTGGAAAATCATAATTAAATGACTACTAGGCAAATGAGGTTGCATTTTGGCATGTGGCAATGATATGGACATGAAAAGGTGTCCAAGGAGTTTGAGGCCACTTGGGAAAATAAAAATAGCACTTGCTTCACAATGTGCCATTTAGGACAGAATAGGAAATGAATTATTTGAGCATGATGATAAACATGGCAAATGAAATATTTTGCCATATTTGAGGAAGATATGACCCAAAAAATTTATGAGAATTATTTGGGAATTTTAGGGGTGATGGAAATATAGGTTGCTTCACAACCTAGGGCAAATTGAGTTATTCCTTTAATAGAAAAGGAATATCCCCAATAAAAAGAATATTGGGATTTGAGCTAGGATGAAAATGGGAAGGTCTAGGGAAGGATTTGAGGTTGACAAGCCAATATAGAAGCAAAGAAGAGGTCATCTTATTCAGTTTCCAGACCACAAAGCCACGGAGAAAGAAAACTCAAGCAAAAATCTCAGAAAAACAAATGAAAAAGAAAAGGCCAAAAATCAGGCTGTGACAGCTTCAAAGTACGGGAATTTCCACTGGAAACCCCGTTATTGTTCCCTTCGCGCATGCCTTCATTGCCGTGCTTGATCATGTCCCAATGTTCGTCTTTCTTGTCCATGTTAGGCTCTTCAATTGTAAGCAACACAAATGTATCTAAATTAGGCAATATCATATTTTCATGAACATTAGAAACATTACCAAGAAACAGAAGTACCCCTACCTTATAATTTAACTGGCGTGCGCGAGCTCTAATAATTGATCCAAAAGTTATAGCAGCAGAGGCCGTAGGTGTAATTGTGTTAGTCATGTCCGCATCAGAGACCCATTTCCTTCATGTCACGTGTCTAGGTCCTCTTTTTATGCTTTCGGGTGCTCAGATTGTCAAAAGTATATTGTGTTTAAGCTAAAGATAAGGAGTTAAAAATAGAATAAGGTTAAACAATGTACAATTCCAAGTCTCTCTCCCCCATTCCTTCAAAAAAAATCTCTCTCCCTCATATTATACTCTATATATATCCAATCAAAGATGTGCATAAATTAATAAGTACCCAAGAAAAAGCAAACATCTTTAAATAAGCTGGCCTAACAAAAATGGTCGCCCTTGCAAATAGGGCTGCCAAGTTGATGTTTAAAAAGAAAGCGAGGCGCGTCAATTAAATCTTCCTGGGACCAACCGGCATTGGTAATCTGAATTCTTTTAAGAGAAAGCGAACGCTAATTGAGCAGTTCTTGCTGATATGTATTTTATCTAGATTTAGGCGTTCACCTTCCTGTCACGGTCAGATAACACCGTCCAGATGTTGTTTTGATGGACACACTAATTTCTCTCATGTACAACGCACGGGCACACGATGAGGCAATCAAACCGGTATCTTGAATTCACTTAGGCAGTGGCAGTACTCCTTGAATAGCTGTCAAGGAGCTAAGTTTTCCTAGCATCGCAAATCCTCAAATTTTGCACTAAAACTATTGCCAACCTCTAGGTACATGTCGGGACCCCGATTCCAAGTCACATCGATCTAGCCGGTAACACCTCATATCACTTTGCGGCCTCACGCACGGTATTCCCACGGGTGTCGCCTTACCATGGCCCGGGACCATTTGCGCCTTTTGGCTCCGCATTATATGATAGTGTCGCTAGCATCCATCCATATGACAGAGAACCCGGTGAACCCAAAGTGGGACTAACTTACGAGACAGGCATACATGAATCAACATCGAGCATCTGTTGACGTCTTGAATCCAATTTATGTAACCTTTGGGCTATGAGGACTCCGGTGAACCGGGCTATGTGAGCTAGGTAGGACTCCGGATGTCACCAGCGTGACATTTCCCGAAGGGACAAACACGAGGCAACGGTGAATCACATGCCCGGCTAGTCAAGTGTTAGGAGCAGTAGTGCTGGGCTATGAGGACTCCCGTAAACCGGTACATGTGAACTACCATGGCTCAGTGGAAGCACCAGACTATGTTTCCCCATAAGAGAGGCTACCAAGGATGAACAACTAGGTTGTCGGATCCCACACATACCAAGCATTTCAATCATACACACAATATGCTCGATATGTGCAAATACAACATGGCATCACAACAAGACTCTACGACTCAAAGTATTTATTCATTAGGCTCCGAGGAGCCAAGTATTACAAACATGGGTCTCATGACCCCACATACGAAGCATACAAGCAACCAAAGACATGCGGAAGCTTAACTTGTCCGTCTGGAGACAACTACAAATGAAAAAAGGCGAGAAGCCTGACTATCTACAAGACCCCCCCTCCCCAGGGCACAAGATCATAGCCGAGGTAACAAGCTAAGCGTCAAGTCCACATCGAACTACTAAGCGAGATCAAGTCTCTCCGCAAAACATAAACTAAGCAAACGTGAGTACAAATGTACCCAAAGAGGACTTACATCAGAACTATCTACATATGCATCAGTATCAACAAAGGGGGTGGTGGAGTTTAACTGCAGCAAGCCAGCTTTGACTCGGTGGCTATCCTGAACTACGACTGCAAGTAACTCTTTTGAGGTGGCACACACGAGTCCACATATTCACCATATCAATACACCACTATGGATCCGCTCCCTACGAGAAGGCCATCCATAGCACTCACGCTTATCTTGCGCATTTTAGAGTATCCACTTTCACTTGTCTATGAACTGCATGCAGCAACCACAAGTCCTTTACCACGGACACGGCTATTCGAATAGATGATGTTAAACCTGCAGGGGTGTACTTCTTCACGCACGCTCTCGCCACTTACCACCATGTACACATCGTGTATCTCGGCAACCTTCAAGCGGAAGCTTTGGCGAGGGAGTTAGCCACGACGACTAACCACACAAGTCTCTATTCCAAGTTTATCGCCTATTCGGGTTCCATCCGCAAGGAGATCCGGCCGGGGTGTCTCTCACGGCCCTAAACGATGTGAGCAGGTTTCCAAGCCCACCATCCGGGTGCCACTTGGTACACCGTGCCATCAGGCCCTAATCATCCCAAGCCCACCTGTATCGGGTGCCACTTGGTAGACTACTAACACTACCTACAAACACCGAAACTAGTTGCAACTCACGGGCAGAGATCGGGTTGATTAATAAGTTGAGAGGGGCACTTAAGCATTCCAATGCGTGGTAGTAACTGTTCATGGATCACAAACACGTAACTCAGTTCACGAGGGCCGCTGCAATGAGACAACCCATCATGTACTCCTACATGGCCTCTCACCGCTACCTTTACCAAATCGTGTTCACACACTTAGCTCTCAACGATGGGACATGTTCACCACATTCCAATTCATCCCCGATGAATCGGACTGACTCAACTCTAAGCAGTAGCAGGCATGACAAACAAGCACGAATGAGTAGGCACATCAGGCTCAAACAACTCCTACTCATGCTAGTGGGTTTCATCTATTTCTTGTGGCAATGACACGTCATGCGAGAAAAGGGGTTCAACTACCGCAAGATGTAACAGTTGAATCGTTGTTGTCCTAATGCAGTAAAAAGAGTGCAGGAGGCGAAGATAGTGGGATTGTATCGGAATGAACAAGGGGTTTTGCTTGCACAGCACTTCAAGATAGTATAGCTCTTCATCGGTGTCATCGAACTCATCGTCGGAACACGTCTATCGAGAGGGGACAACCACCGGCAACAGAGAAGGAACACAATCAATGTAATGCACAATATGATGCATGATAATGACATGGCAATATGCTGTGATTTGAGCTAATGCAACTAGCAATGATTTAAATGAAGTTGGTTTGAGCCAAAGGTTCAAATTCAAACTCCATGTGTGATTATTTAAATGCCAACATTTGATTTGACCTGATCAGCAGGCATAAGTTGCTCAAACATGCATGGAAATAGCATAAATGGATAGATTGGATTTTTCTGATCATTTTTCATATATAATTTATTTCATTTGGAGTTACAGTTTATTTTCTATGAATTTTGGAAGTTCAAATCATTTTTTGGAATTTCCTGGTTATTCTAATTTAAACTAAATCCAGAAATGACTTATTGTGTCAGCATGACGTCAATGGTCAACAACGCCATGACCAGGTCAAACGTGGCCGAGGACCTACGCCACGTTGTCTCGGGCTGGTTGGGTGGATGGCAGGTGGGATCGGTCAACCGACTTGACCAAAGTCAAAGGTACGTGGGGTCCCACAGAGTTAGCACTAATCTAAACAGAAAATTAGACTAACCTAATTAGGTTACAGGGGCCCACATGTCATCGACAGAGGGCACTAACTAAATAGGATTAGCACCTAACCTAATGGTGCCCACGTCGGCCGTAGGAGTTAAGCGCCGCGAGGTGCAGCGAGGTGCGCTTCGGAAAACCCACATGATGCACCATTTGAGGCGGGGTTTGCTCCTACGTGCTCCTGGGAGCGAGCTGCGTCGACCGGTGGTGGTGGATGGAGCTGCGGTGGTTAGGATCGACGGCGGCGACCAAAACGGTGGCGGCCGGAGTTCGGAT
Organism: Aegilops bicornis; assembly: GCA_021605145.1. Lineage (NCBI taxonomy): Eukaryota > Viridiplantae > Streptophyta > Magnoliopsida > Poales > Poaceae > Aegilops > Aegilops bicornis. The sequence continues at coordinate 337,490,898 of CM038674.1, forward strand.
GGGGTCAGGTTCGGCGTTACACGGCACAAATGAGATCATCTCGAGGGGCTCTCTACGGGTTCTGGGGTCACCAGGAGCACTCCGGTCTGTGACGAACGCAAGTGCGGAGCTCGGGGCCTTGAGCTCGCTGGCCATGGCATGGCCGAGCTTGAGCTCTCGGGGATGCTGCTAGGGTACGCGGGAGATGGCTAGAGCAATGGGAAAACGAATAGGAGCTCACAGCGGATCCTATAGGCGTCGACGGCGAGCTCGGGAAGAGAGCTGGAAGCGGCGGAACGGCGGTGGCGATCTCGGCGGCGGCTTCGAAGAAGATGTCGGGAAGCCGCTGCGAGCGCGTCGCTCGTGTGGCTTAAGCGGAGAGCAGTGTAGAGGTCGGCGGCGGAGCTTCTTCGCAGCGTCGGTGTGGCCTTGGGATAGTTACGCTTCTGATAATCCTCCACTAATGATGCCACATCACCTCGATTCTTGTGGTTAATCTCGCATTAGTTGAAACCGATTTGAATTCAATTTAAAATCAGGCAAACAACAAAAGTTTTCAAAATCAAAACTAAAATGTTGGGTTGTGTCAAATAAATAAATGAAAGTAGTTATGGTGGAGAAACCAAACCTTGATAAAATGTTTAAAGGCGCTTAAAACAATTAAAAACGATGGTGAAAACAATTAAACAAATGCCTATTGAATTTATAAAATGCTAAAACTATTTTATTATGTGTTAGTAATTAATCTCACGATAGTTTGTTGATAAATACAAATTTAGGCACTTGTTTTAATTTTTATAAAAATAAAAATAAATGAAACTACAAATAATAAAAGGAAAAGAAAATATAAAAACAGAAAACAAAACTAAGAAAGAAAAAAAAAAGGCAATAGAAGAGACACCCCCCCCCCCCGCTGGACCATGGCCCAACAGTCCAACAGTAGGCCCAGTGGTGCCCTCTGACACCCACAGGCGACCGAACCCTAAGCGTCACCCCACTCCCCCATCGTTCCCCACTCCCCACTCACTCCCCGTTCCTCCTCCCTCACGATCCAGATTTGGATCGATGAACTCCAACGACCGCTTCCGGCTCTGGACCCCTTGCGCCTCGGCGCCTCACGGACCGCCACCTGGCCCGGCGAGCTCCTCCGGCCTCCTCCCCTCCCTCATTTGGATCTGGATCGGGGAAAACCCCGATCCGTCGCCCGTCTCCTTGATGCCTCGTCGCCCAGCAAGAACGCCGCCTAACCGGAGCCCCTCCCCCGCTGGCCTGCTTCCCTGCCGCACGTCGTCCCCGGCATCCACCCCGAGCCCCACTGCCCTGACCCTACTTCCTCCCCTGTGAGCCGCGCCCCTCCTCTCCTTCCTCTGTCCGGTTCCAGCGCCGGACTTGCCCTACACCATGATGCCACGTCCAGGCCCGTGTGTCATACCTGGGGCATCCATGCCCACGCCCGCCGCGCCTCTTCTTCCCTCCCTAGCGCCTCCTCGGCCGGCTCCTCCTGCCGGTGCGGATCCGTGAGCCGCGCTCCGGCCACGGCCACCGGCGCAAGCCGTGCCCATATCGCCACCACGCCCTCCGCCGTAAATGCTTGCGTGGCCGCACTTGTTGCCGCCCGGACATGACCTCCTCTCGGCGCCCTCCTCCGGCGACCGTCTGCCTTGCCACGCCAGCCCGCTGCGTGGCCTCGCCACTGACCATCTACGGCGCCGCGGCCTGCGTCGCCCTCCTCTCCGCCTCGCGGTTGCCGCTCGGTCGGGCGCCCATAACGCCCGAGATCCTGCACTCCAAGACCCCACTTCACGCCACATCGACTAGGGCCCCGCCTAACTGGTTTCTAAGAAAAATAAAATAAAAATGAAATAATTAAATTAAAAAAATAAAAATATAAATAAGTAAATAGAAAGATAAAATTAAATATTAATTAATTAATTAACTTAATTAATTCTATTTAAAGTAACTAATTAAGATTAATTAACCTAATTAAGCGATTAACTTAATTAACTAAAATAGTCAATGACATATGCGGGACCCACGTCGACGACCTAGTCAACACCTCATTGATCGATGACGTCATCTTTGACGTCATGTCGACATCGACAAGCACTAATTCGGATAATGTTGAATTAAAATATTTAAATTAATCCTAAAATGATTTAAAACTTTAAAAATTAATATAAAATAAACCGTAGCTCGGATGGAAAAACTTTCTACATGAAAGTTGCTCGAGCAACGAGGCGAATCCGGATCACGCAGCCTGCTCGTCTCGCCACGCGTCCCTAGCATAGTGAACCTGCAACATTTCACCTCCGGTTCATCTCGTTCGAAACGCGAAACACCGGGGATACTTTCCCGGATGTTTCCCCCCTTCACCGGTATCACCACATACCGCGTTAGGGCACGCCTAGCATCACGCTTTGCCACGTCATGCATCGCTATGCATCTGTTTGCTTAAATATTTATTGTTTCTTCCCCTCTTCTCTCTCGCTAGAACCCAAGAGACCCGTGCTTCTTTGCTGACTCGACTACGGAGTTGTGACCCTCTCTCTCTTGCCCGAGCAACCAGGCAAGCCCCCCTTGATCACCGGATATCGCCTATTCTACTCTATCTTGCTTGCATTAGAGTAGTGTAGCATATTCTTTGCTTTCCGTTATACCTATCACGATGCATAGCTTTGTCCTTGTTACTCTTTATTGTTACCTTTACGCAATCATATATGCTTAGTATAGGATGCTAGTATTTTCATCTGTGGCCCTACATTCTTGTCAAATGCTTTGTGCTATACTATCGGGCCGTGATCACTCGGGAGGTGATCACGGGTATATGCTATATACTTATACATGATACATGTGGAGACTAAAAGTCGGGTCGGTGGTGGAGCACCCATGAGTGGATCTTTGTGGCGGAGGCAGTCAAGTTGAGACCGCCTAGGAGAGAGGTGGGCACTGCCCTGTTCGGCGGATGATACTTAACACGCTTAATCGAGATCTTGGTATTTGATCTGAGTTGGCTCACGGGCCTATACGCACTAACCAACCACGTGGGAAAGATATGGACACTCGGCGTCGTGGTATCGGCCGAAGCACTTCGTGACGTCACGGCGGCGAGCGGCGCTACGCCGAATTGGATGGAATGCCACTAGGCTAGGTCTGCTTTGGCCGCCCTCGCAACGTCTGGTGTGTTCGAGGTGATGGGCCCAGACCTCTGGCGCCTAGGTTTAGACCGCGTCTTTGACCTCTCTGTTGAGCCTAGGTGGGGCTGCGGCGTGTTGATCTTCCGGCCGGGCATGACCGAGAAAGTGTGTCCGCCAAATGGGATCAAGCGTGTTGGGTTATGTGGTGCACCCTGCAGGAAGTTAATCTATTGAATAGCCGTGATCTTGGGTAGCAGGGCGACTTGGAGTTGTACCTTGACCTTATGACAACTAGAACCGGATACTTAATAAAACACACCCTTCCAAGTGCGAGATACAACGGTGGTCGCTCTCTCTCGGGGGATACGAGGAGGGATCGCGGGTAGGATTATTGCTATGTGATGTTACTTGGAGGACTTCAACCTACCCTCTTCTACATTTGCAAGGCGAAGGTGACCCGAAGCGTAGTCTTCGATAAGACTAGCTATCCCCTCTTATTACGGCATTCTGCGATTCAGTCCATTGATATGGCCCTTTACACATATATCCATGCATATGTAGTGTAGCTCCTTGCTTGCAGTACTTTGGATGAGTACTCACGGTTGCCTTTGTTCCCCTTTTCCCTATCTCTACTCGGTTCTGCGACCAGGCGATGGAGCCCGGAGCGAGCGCCACCATCGGTGGCGACTACTACACTGGAGGCGCCTACTACTACGTGCAGCCGGCGGCGACCGAGGAGTAGTTTAGGAGGATCCCGAGGCGGGAGGCTTGCGCCTCTTTCGTCTGTATCCCAGTTTGTGTTAGCCTTCTTAAGGCAAACTTGTTTAACTTATATGCGTACTCAGATATTGTTGCTTCCGATGACTCGTCTATGATCGAGCACTTGTATTCGAGCCCTCGAGGCCCCACGCTTGTATTATGATGCTTGTATGACTTATTTATATTTTAGAGTTGTGTTGTGATATCTTCCCATGAGTCCCTGATCTTGATCGTACACATTTGCGTGCATGATTAGTGTACGATTGAATCGGGGGCGTCTGAGATTAATGTCGAGCCGACTACACATGAGAATCCCCTTCGACACTCCTTGGCCGAAGTCGAGTCTAGACATCGCAAAAACTTTTACTAACATGGTTGTGTGCCTTACGGGCCCACGTCGCCATTGGGTGGTACTAGGATCTTTTACTCCTCGACCTTTACTCTGGGACTCTGATCTCTCCTCTATTCGGGTTAAATGAAGTTTACTAAATCTAACATTAGGATCTCGTTATCACTTTCACCGGAGAGCCCCTTATTACTAATGATAAATGCTGCTGCACTGGAAGACCCTAAAGATACTCTCCACTGTTAACCCGAGAACTTGTGTTCATCGTGTTTGCAATTCACCTTCCACCATAAACCCTTATGGATAACTACTTGCGTTGTTATTCTTACACTCATCCCCGATTGGTCTTGTTATTACAAGATACCTCTGAAAAACTTCGTCGTTGTTTCGATAATCCTTTGAGCTTCTTTGCGTCGCTGTTATTCCCTATCACTGAATACCCTATGGTTAATTCTCGCACTTATCGAGTATCCGCTCATCCCCGATTGTTCCTGAGGTTACACAAAAGTCTTGAAATACCATTCGATATTCGAAAATCCTCAGCAACCGATTGCTCTAGAATTTCTTGTTTGCTTTCATTATGATTAATCCCATAAGTATAGTAATCATATTAGCATCCTTTGTCACCATCATTTTGAGTCCGTTGATTCAATACGTTGTGAAGTTCACAATCATCGATCGAGTCCTAGGATTATCTTTCCGGCCCAGGCGCCATTTTGAACATGAGCTGGTTCTCGACCTAACTATACATGCGTTGATTGTGCCTCTGGTATATTCAATTGATCCATCCTTGATCGAAGCGCCTGCTTCTGATCCTTTGTTTTGGAAATCATAATTCCTTTGCATTTAAGCTTTGAATTATTCAGATGATTCCATAACCGGTTGCAATTGCATTCCCTCCTCTTCTGGTTGAGTATCGACACTCACATCAGATCCTTTGTGGACCATCAAGTCTTTTGTTGGATTATTATCCGACAGTGTCCTTCACATTTTGTCACTTTGTGAATTCTTCCCCTGATACATAATGCATTTGCTAAATTGTATCCTCTACTTTCTCAACCATGCTCTGTTGTCGAGCTGGAATAAATTTACGCTGAAGTCCGTGTATATCTTCCTAAGATGCCCGGATGGGTTGGACATATGCCTTCTCTAAAGCTGTGTGAACCGGAAACTACTATGGGTCATACTCTCACGGTGTTATGTCGGATGAAATTTCAACACCACAACCGTTGAAGGCGAAGTGAATGAAAGGTTATACATTTGGAGGCGGTGGGGAGTCGACCTTGAACTTGTGTTCATGCCCATGGAAAGCGATGTTGAGCTTATCATGATAGCTTCGTAACAAATAATTATTCACTTAGCATAATTTGAACTTGTATCTGATTTTGTCCTTTGCAATCATGGTTTCGACCATATTATTATTCATTAAGTCCTTTCTCAGACAAGTGAAAGTACTTGCTTTCTTCAGATCAGTACGCCTTCCCAACTTCTATTTTTGACCTACCTTCGAGTATTACCCCATGGTATCTCGAGGATATCAACCCATTACACTACATCTTATGAATTTCTGATGAAGTAGTACCTTTCCCCGTCATAGTCACTCCACGGGTTCTGGGTTGTCGTCAACCGAGAACACCAATTTGTGAATCAAATCAACAATGTGATTCGGGTACTTCCAAGATGCTTTGTTGTTGAGAAGTTTAATACTCCATTACGTCGTTCCTAGCCTGATCGGCTACATCATTATCATGCTAATTATAAGCTGTGCTACCTGGTCCTTCTTCCGGAGCACAATTTTGACGATGAGCTAAGCTTACGTCGATGTTCCTTGTCTTATCGTTTCAGCTCGAACATCAAGCTTGATTCCAATGTTTGTGTCGTGTCCGTGGTTCCAATAACCCTCCGCTTCATCATTCCTTGGACTTGATGTAAATCGCTGATTGATTACATCTTCATGAAATCTCTCGACAAATGTGTCGTGATCATCATCAACATTCCGAGCTCTTCCAGGATATCAATTGAATTCATGATGAGAAATACCATCCTTGCCCTCGTTGAGTTGTGTTATCATCGGCCACTTTATTGCCTTCCCTCCAACACAAACTTGTTCGTGTTTTGTGTTATACCTGTGAGATCCTTACTATCCGGCATACATTCTTCTTTACCTCGGAGTATTACCATCTTTTATGTCAAGGATGTCGTGAGAAATTCACCAACCTTAAGAATTCTTGATACCAGTGATACTTATTAACATCACCATTCTTTCTTGGTCCCGTGTTGTTTCTAACCGGAATACCGACAAATGGTCTGTGATGTGTAAATCCTAAACTTCGAACAACGCTCTTGCTTTGAAGTTATTGGTCTATAGTTTCATTCTACGACTATGGCTTATTGAATCACCATTCTGACATTGGTCGTGCAACCCAACCCATATTTTGGGCGCACCTTTCAACCAATGTTTAATTGTGTATGTTTTTCCTCAAGCATACTTCCTTATATCATTTGATCTGACAAATGTTATCTCCTTGTTCACTTAATTGTGGAAATCCATCTTTTGGAATTCTCGATGAATTGTCGCTGAGCCCATCAGCCACCTTCTCATCCCCTCCTTGGTTTAATGATGAACTATTGCTTCAGAAACCCGCTCCCATAGTTCATTTCTCGAGAATCTTGCAATGTCATTTCATCGATTTGTGTTGCACCTTTTCCTCTCGGACCCCCTGAGTCTGAGGTATCATGACACCAATTGGATATGAATCTCGGTCAGATATGATGGTTGGGACAACTTTCCAAGACTTATGATGTTGATCCTTTGATGATCCGGTAATATGATGTCATGCCTAGCACCCCCCCCCCTGGCTGGAGGATCTATCATTACAAAAAAAAAATTGCAAGGATAACCATTCTTCCTGGAGGAAATTGTAAGGCTTATTTTATAAGTTGCTCCTGATGGATCATTTGTGTATCCAAAGCCTGGCCCTTGATTGAAACACTATATCATTGCTACCTTGAAGCATGACTATGATACTCCGCTCTTCAACAAGAAAATTAGGGCGCGATGCTAAATGTTTCTTGGTCGATTATCCAAACACCATTGTATGGGTAACATCTTGATTAATCCTTGCCTCTTATCTGAATGGTTGGGTACTTGCTCTCCTACCCCGTATGCCATGTTCTCGCTTGTACATGGGAAGGATATACTCTAATAATCGTGTGTAATCACTATTTTCCTTTCCATTGATCTGTTTAATCTGATAGTCATATTTTCCTTTCCATTGGTTGGATTAACGTTGCTTGTGATTTATATGATCTAAGCAGTAATAAGTCACTGATTTTGTAAACACCTCGGTGTACAATTACATCGATAAGACCACTGTTACTATTGTTGATGACATTACGGTAGCCACCAATGGGCGAGAACCTTGCCTATTGGCCCGCCTCGTTCAACGGCAGGAAAATGGTTCTCTTCGTCCCTCGCCCTTGGTACCAAGCGTTGTTACCGACATAAGCGGCGGGATATTCTCTGGCATGCCTTGCTATCATAACCGTGCAAGATGCCACCGCTCTTTCAACGTTTAACCCACATGGTGGGCCCATAACCACAGTTCCACATGATCAAAACGACTCTCCTGTACACCTGTTGTCAAAGTTATTCCTCGTGCTTGACTTTGTATGTAATTCACGGCCACCTGCACTGTTGATCTATTACGGTATAAGGCGCAATACTTATTCGATTGCTTTGAACCGTTTTCACGCCTCAGCAGGCATCGAGCGATTGTCTATCCGCTTGAAACTTCTTATTGTACTTTGTCTTACTTTTGCTCTCGATGTGTTTCATTTGTTCAACTCGAGAGATAGTCATATGTTCATTCATGGGATAACCCGGATGATTATCCCTTATAGCATCCTATTGTTATCAACCTGCCCTTACCTATTCGTGAAATGCGATGGAGTTCCCGAAGAAAGGATGCCGACTTCCTCATGATTACTGAAGCGACAAAATGAAGACATCAATGTATTGGACCGGCCTCTTCGAGAAGAGCAAGCCAGGATGAGAAGACCCGCTAGATTAGTTACCAAACTTCCCCCTTACACCCCTCTTAAATCTGGGGACGAGATTTCTTGTAGTGGAGGAGAATTGTGGCCTTGGGATAGTTACGCTCTGAGTAATCCTCCACTAATGATGCCACATCACCTCGAATACTGTGGTAAATCTCGCATAAGTTCGAAAACGATTTGAATTAAAAATAAAATCAGGCAAAAAACAAAAGTTTACAAAAATCAAAGCTAAAAGTAGAGGGTTGTGTCAAATAAATCGTAAGTAGTTATGGTGGAGAAACCAAACCTTGATAAAATGTTTAAAGGCGCTAAAACAATTAAAAGCAGTAGTGAAAACAATTAAACAAATGCCTATTGAATTAATAAAATGCTAAAACTATTTTATTATGTGTTAATAATTAATCTCACAGTAGTTTGTTGATAAATACAAATTTAGGCACTAGTGGTAATTTTATAAAACTAAAAATAAATGAAACTACAAATAATAAAAGGAAAAGAAAATATAAAAGCAGAAAACAAAACTAAGAAAGAACAAAAAAAGGCAATAGAAGAGACCCCCATTTGGACCATGGCCCAACAGCCATCAGCCAACCAGTAGCCGGCCCAGTGGTGCCTACTGACACCCACAGGCATCAACCCTAAGCGTCACCCCACTCCCCCATCGTTCCCCCCATCCCCACTCACTCCCCGTTCCTCCTCCCTCCCCGATCCAGTTGGGATCGGGATGGAACCCGACGACCGCTTCCGGCGCTCTGGACCCGCCGCCACTCGGCGCCCTCACGGACCGCCACCTCGCCCGGCCCGGCACCTCCCGGCCTCCTCCCCTCCCTCATTTGGATCTGGATCGGGAAAACCCCGATCCGTCGCCCCGTCGCCCTTGATACCTCGCCGCCCCGCGCCCGGAGAACGCCGCCTCACCGGAGCCCCTACCCCCCCGGCTTCTTCCCGCCGCCGTCGTCCCGGCATCCACCCGAGCCCCCCGGCCCCGACCCTACTTCCTCCCCATGAGCCGCGCCTCCTCTCCTTCCTCTGTCCGTTCAGCCCAACTCCGGACTTGCCCCTACACCGCTGTCGCCACGCGTCAAGCCCGTGTGCCAGCGCCTGGGGCATCCATGCCCGCGCCCAGCCCGCGCCTCTTATCCTCCCTGGCGCCTCCTCGTGGCTCCTCCTGCCCGGCGGATCGTGAGCCCCGGCGCTCGACCGCGCCACGGCCGGCGCAAGCCGTGCCCGCCCGCCATGCGCCCTCGTAAATGCGCCCAGCGCTCGGCCGCACTTGTTGCCGCCAGACGCGGCCTCCTCTCGGCCCTCCTCCGTGACCGTGCGCCTTCTGCGGCCCCGCGCTTGGTAGCCTCGCCCACGACCATCTCTGGCCTGACCCTCGTCTTTGCCATCGCCCCCTCGGCTCCTGCGGTTCGTAGCCCGGGTCGGGCGCCTAACGCCCGTACCCGGCACCCTTCAGCCCCCCCCACGGAGACCCAGCGACTAGGGGCCCCGCCTTGACGGTTTCTAAGACAAATAAAATAAAAATAATATAATTAAATTAAAAAAATAAGTAAATAGAAAGATAAAATTAAATATTAATTAAATAATTAACTTAATTAATTCTATTTAAAGTAACTAATTAAGATTAATTAACCTAATTAACTGATTAACTTAATTAACTAAAATAGTCAATGACATGCGGGACCCACGCGTCAGCTTGACCTAATCAACACCTCTGTTGATCGATGACGTCATCTTGACATCAATAAGCACTAATTCGGATAATGTTGAATTAAAATATTTAAATTAATCCTAAAAATGATTTAAAACTTTAAAAATTAATATAAAATAAACCGTAGCTCGGATGGAAAAACTTTCTACATGAAAGTTGCTCGAGCAACGAGACAAATCCGGATCTCAGCCGTTAAATCATACGCGTCCCTAGCATAGTGAACCTGCAACATTTCACCTCCGGTTCATCTGTCCGAAAACGCGGAACACCGGGGATACTTTCCCGGATGTTTCCCCCCTTCACCGGTATCACCACATACCGCGTTAGGGCACGCCTAGCATCACGCTTTGCCACGTCATGCATCGCTATGCATCTGTTTGCTTAAATATTTATTGTTTCTTCCCCCTCTTCTCTCGCTAGACACCGAGACCGACGCTGCTGCTGCCCAGCTCGACTACGGAGTTGACGACCCCTCTCTCTCTTGCCAGAGCAACCAGGCAAGCCCCCCCCCCTTGATCACCAGATATCGCCTATTCTACTCTATACTGCTTGCATTAGAGTAGTGTAGCGTATTCTTGCTTCCGTTATACCTATCCTGATGCATAGCCTGTCCTTGTTACTACATTGTTACCTTTACCGCAATCCTATATGCTTAGTATAGGATGCTAGTATTTTCATCTGTGGCCCTACATTCTTGTCCGTCTGCTTTGTGCTATACTATCGGGCCGTGATCACTCGGGAGGTGATCACGGGTATATACTATATACTTATACATGATACATGTGGAGACTAAAAGTCGGGTCGGTGGTGGAGCACCCGCGAGTGGATCTTTGTGGCGGAGGCGGCAGGCGGAGTTGAGACCGCCTAGGAGAGAGGTGGGCCTGGCCTGACCGGCGTTCGCGGATACTTAACACGCTTAACGAGATCTTGGTATTTGATCTGAGTTGGCTACGGGCCTATCGCACTAACCAACTACGTGGGAAAGATATGGGCACTTTCGGCGTCGTGGTATCGGTAAAGCACTTCGTGACGTCCGGCGAAGCGGCGGCGCGGAATTGGATCGAATGCCACTAGGCTAGGTCTGCTTTCGCCGCCCTCGCAACGTGCAGTGTGTGTTGAGGTGATGGGCCCAGACCCACAGGCGCCTAGGTTTAGACCGGCGTCTTGACCTCTCTGTTGAGCCTAGGTGGGGCCGGGACGTGTTGATCTTCATGGCGGGCATGACCGAGAAAGTGTGTCCGGCCAAATGGGATCAAGCGTGTTGGGTTATGTGGTGCACCCTGCGTGAAGTTAATCTATTCGAATAGCCGTGATCTTGGGTAACAGGACGACTTGGAGTTGTACCTTGACCTTATGACAACTAGAACCGGATACTTAATAAAACACACCCTTCCAAGTGCCAGATACAACCGGTGGTCGCTCTCTCTCAGGGATACGAGGAGGGATCGCGGGTAGGATTATTGCTATGTGATGTTACTTGGAGGACTTCAACCTACCCTCTTCTACATTGCTGCAAGGCGAAGGTGACGAAGCGTAGTCTTGATAAGACTAGCTTATCCCCTCTTATTACGGCATTCTGCGATTCAGTCCAGCGATATGGCCCTTTACACATATATCCATGCATATCTAGTGTAGCTCCTTGCTTGCAGTACTTTGGATGAGTACTCACGGTTGCCTTGTTCCCCCTTTTCCCCTATCTCTACTCGTTGCTGCGACGGGCGATGGAGCCGAGGCAGCGACGCCACCGTCGGTGGCGACTACTACTGCTGGGCGCCTACTACTACGTGCAGCCAGCCCGGCGACCGAGGAGTAGTTTAGGAGGATCGAGGCGGGAGGCCTGCGCCTCTTCGATCTGTATCCCGGTTGTGTTAGCCTTCTTAAAGGCAAACTTGTTTAACTTATGATGCCTTTCGAGATATTGTTGCTTCGGCTGGCGTCTATGATCGAGCACTTGTATTCGAGCCCTCGAGGCCCCGGCTTGTATTATGATGCTTGTATGACTTATTTATGTTTTAGAGTTGTGTTGTGATATCTTCCCGTGAGTCCCTGATCTTGATCGTACACATTTGCGTGCATGATTAGTGTACGATTGAATCGGGGGCGTCACAGTCGGAGAGGCGTGTGGAGGCCGGTGGCCGTGGTGGTGCTTGTCGGCGGCGGCTAGTGTGTTCGGTGGTGCCGCGCGGAGAGCAGAGGAGGGGAAGGGTCCAGGGGAGAGGTGCAGCGGGGGTGTGCGTGGCGACGTTACAGGAGGCCAGGGGAAGCAGGCAACCAGGAGGTGGCGCGCAGCGTCTGCTGGCGGGCACCACGCCCTCGTGCCCTCTGGCACGAGGTTGAGGACGACTGGCAGAGCCAGGTAGGCTGGGCCGGCTGGAGGAGTTGGGCCGGGTAAGTGGGCTGCCAGGTAAACTCTCTCTCTCTGTGTGTTTTTCCCTTTCTGTTTTTGTTTTCTATTTATTTATTTCTGTTTTGATTTAGTTCATAAACCAAATCAAATTTTTAGATTCTGAAAATTATCATGTGGCTAGATATAATATATTCAGAGCCACTCACCATTTTCCAGAATTATTGGATCATATTAAACAGTGGCGGTGCTAGGATACAAAGCCAGTGATGTCACATGGACTGTGTAGTCAGCTTTAAGTAGTTTGTTTAGAAGTGGGGTATGCATGCATCTTGTAGTTACGTAGACTTGATAAATTCATGTGTAGTCATTGGACTACACAGGTATAGCGTGGCTTCGCCACTGATATTAAATATATAGCAAATATAAATCCAATGCAAATAATTATTGGATTAACTCAAATGGCCAAAAATAAACATTTCTGTCTCCTAAAATATTGGTTTGAATTTTACCTCTGTCCAATACTTTCATAGGAAAATAGGAACATTTTCTTGGACCTATTTGAAGCAATTTTTATCTTGATCATTTTTAGAATGATTTCTAAGGCTTTCACATATCCCCAATTCAAATTTATTTGAAAATTTAAACATGATGCTCACATGAAAGCTAGCCTTGGTCATACCAGAACTAGGGATGTGACAACTCACCCCCCACTAAACAAGAATCTCGTCCCAAGATTCAAGATGTGAGGTAAGAAGACAGAGGGGACACAAAACTACAAAATCTTCATGATCCAACTGTCCTTCTCGGAGATGTTGATTCATCACATCATATTGATCTTGATGTCTTTGCCTTCGGGAACTTCATCCAACACGACAATGAGAAGGAAGGGAAACCCTAAAGAGTCGATCTTCTCGAAGATTGAGCAACTCACGGTCATCTCACGGAGTGAGACATAGAAACATCTCGCGAACTGAGACACAAAACACATATCAAGAGGGATGGAGAGGGACATATGACGAAGGTCCAATTTGGTAGGCAACAATCCCACGCTTAGGTGAGATGGTGAATGAGTGTCAAAGCAGCGAGGAGATAGGTTGTTATGATTCCATAACGGGGCACCTTAGAAAAGGTGACTCGTAGAAATATCCCCTTAGGTGGAAAAAATAATTGCTTTTGATACATAGATCATTGAAATTCTCTATACCAGCCTAAGGCAAATCTCAACCGATCGTTTGAAGGAGTTCGGAAGAATGGCATACCCGGCTAGAATGGATGATGTGGACTACCTTGTTGAAGACAACGCAATGGATGATTTTTGCTTGTCATCGAAAATGGATGGAACCCATGGTAGGACCACTTTGGAAGATGATCCTAAACAACAATTGCTGAGGAGACCAGCTCATGGGAAATTGGCACAATGGGGTGCAAGATGGGAACAAAATGCAAATGTTGGGAATGTTCCAACCATCATATCTGCCTGAGATTCAGATCTGGTTGGTTACAGGATATTTCAGATAGCATGTCTGAAAGAAAGTTTGTAATGCAAACCGACGAGATGACGTTGCGAGATTCTCGGGGAGTAAACTACGATAGCAAGCTCCAAAACATGAGCTGGTTCTGCTACATACATGTGAACACGTTGTCCAAGACAAGCATGACCACGTAGAAGTCTTATAATAAAACACTATCGAGTTTAGGTTAGGATCCATCATCAAGGATTTCGAAGTCTTTACGCGCGCTAGACTTCTTTTCCTTGAACAAGTCAATCAGTGGCTTGGGGCATTAGGAATTACACATGGAGTGGAGGTAGCGAGCCTAACAAACCATGGAATACTTCGCACATGCATGACTGACTTGGGATGATTCCGGACAAAACAAAAACAATCTTTCTCAATTCACGGCGGCAACTTGCACCTAATGCACGTGCACTTGGAGAAAGTCACTTCTTACATCAAACATGTATTTCATGAACGGGACATGAAGATAATGCTTACAAAAGTTTCTAATACTAGCTTGATGTTCAACATGAATCATGGAGGAGACAAGATGCTGCTGATGGGCTCAATAGCAACTCATCGGAATTTCCATATCACTGGACTTCCACCATTATGTGAACAATGTGATAGTATTGGTCAGACCAAAAGATGTAATGGTGTATGCTCGAGGAATCAACCACGAGTAAGACAACATTACGAATATCGTTGGTTCTGATTTGATTTGAAGATAGCCCATACTCAAATCAAAGTTTTGACAAGATGATAGACCCAATAATTGATCACGAGGACCAATTGATGAAGATATCATCTTCCTTCAACACACACACACAAAAAGATATCCCTTAACATGAACTAAGTCAGACAAGCTTTTATCTTCCAACTCTCCAAGTTGTTGTTTGGCTTAACCAACTAGCTCAGGGGCATCCAACATAGATTCTTGGAGAAAGAGTGGTTTATAAGAAACCAACTTGGTCACGAACTCAACATAGCGGTCGGTGACAACTGGTAATACTTCCAGGAAGATATTGAAACATCACGAACCACCGATATGTTACTAAGCTCGAGAACAATCTTGCTTTTCAGGGGAAGACGATGTGATCAAGAGAGTGATGAATTGACACCATCCTATCTCATTGATCGAGGGGTGCACCAGAAATAAGGACTAGGTAGCACAATCTATCTTAGAATGATGATTCAATAACCAACACGCTAAGAATGAGAATATTGTCCATTTACTACCAAGCAACTAGTTGCTAGGAGTATTGATTTAACACATCACGGTTCACTTGTCGGTATTCCGGTTGCAACAACACGGAACCGAGGAGCGAATGATGATGGCGAGAAGTATCACTGCATCAAGAATTCATAATTGTTGGTGCAATTATCATGACATTCCTGACATCAAGAGGGCAATACTTCAGGGTAGAACATAATCAAAAGCTGGGTTGCATTTTGATCTGCGGAATACAACTGCTTTGACCCAATCCTGGATATGGATGAGGTATCTTTGGAGTTTGTTTCTCCTAGTCATTACGAAATAGAACGGCAGCGGACCACAAGAATAATAGGCATCGATGAACGAATGCAAGCATACTCTTGACTATCAATTGATAGATGGAGGTCAGAAAACAACTAGGGATGAACAACTCGAAGGAACATATAACTTTCTGAGTTGGAATGCATGGATTAGCATGTCGAACGAGTTCAACATATTTCTTCCGGATAACCCATGCAGAAAGGTAGAACTGGCAGAGTCACAATATAGAATCAAGAACTCATTAAGAGCACTTTGGTTGTGATCGTTCGGTTCAACGAGAAACTTCTGCCATAAGCAGTTCATGGTATTTGGAAGAAGGAAATACCACGGACCTCGAGGACTATCGCAAAGGTTACTAATATCTTAAGGGAACTAGCAAATACTAACAACATGAAGTAGGGTGAATCTCGGGTCAAGAACCCGAGGTAGAATACCTACTACTAAATGGCATCATGGGATGCTTTTCGAGAATGGTGGCGGAATCATCACACCGGGAACACAAAACATGGCTAGATTACTAAGTGACTCCCTAAAACACCTAGGGTCATAATAATAGCTCCAACATATATGTCGAGGCAACATAGTACATCAACTCACCGGTTAGTGTGATTAATCTGGCCCAAATGGACATCAAGAACATGGAGGAAGGATTGCAAGTGCATCCGACTATCTAGAAACCTGGGATGACTCGGACAGCATAACGGTTGTAAATGCTCAGAAAAAAGATTTGAGACATTCACAAGGATTTGCATAGTCACTTAACAACATCATATCAAGGTTCTGGTTCAACTGACAACATACTAAAAGTAGTAGGAACTGAACTGAGACTTGAATCCATCATTCCTATAAGTCTACGGATTAGTAACACGTGATCCTGATAGAAAGAAGAGAAAGCCTAGTTTCTTAACCCTGTAGGAAAGATAATATGACTCGGATCAGAAGGGCATAAGATATAAGGAGTAAAAAGAGCCTTACGTTCCCTTCCACAATCAATTCCCTTATATAACTAAGCATTTCTAGACACAACTTCGACCAGTTTGGCTTGGTAATCCTCTGATGATCGGGCTCGATACCAAAGCTGTCGGGACCCCTATTCCAAGTCACATCGATCTAGCCAAGTAACACCTCATATCACTTTGCGGCCTCACGCACGGTATTCCCACGGTGTCGCCTTACCATGGCCCGGGACCGTTTGTGCCTTTTGTCTCACGTATATGATAGTGTCGCTAGCATCCATATGACATAGAACCCAGGCCGACATGACTAGTCGTGAACCCAAAGTGGCACTAACTTACGGGGACAGGCATACATGAATCAACATCGAGCATGTCGATTCGTGACGTCTGAATCTGGGCGGTATGCTTCAGGCTAACAGGACTCCGGTGAACTGGCATGTGAGCTAAGCGGGACACGGATGTCACCGCGTGACATTTCCCGAAGGACGAGAACCACGAGGCAAGTGAATCACATGTCGGTCGGTCAAGTGTTAGGAGCGGTAGTCTTTGGGCTAGCAGGTGACTCCGATGGCAGGTATGTGAGACTACCATGGCTCGATGGAAGCACCGGACTACATTTCCCCATAAGAGAGGCTACCAAGGATAGACAACTAGGTTGTCGGATCCCACACATACCAAGCATTTCAATCATACACACAATATGCTCGATATGTGCAAATACAACATGGCATCACAACAAGACTCTCACACTCAGAGTATTTATTCATTAGGCTCCCAGGAGCCAAGTATTAGAAACATGGGTCTCATGACCCCACATACAGAGCATACAAGCAACAAGCACATGCGCAAGCTTAACTTGTCTGAGTACAGACAACTACAAATGAAAAAGACTGAGAAGGCTGACTATCTACAAGACCCCCCCCTCCCCCGAGGGTACAAGATCATAGCTGAGGTAACAAGCTAAACGTCGAAGTCCACGCGGAACTACTAGCGAGACTGAAGTCTCTCTGCAAAACATAAAATAAGCAAACGTGAGTACAAATGTACCCAGCAAGACTTACATCAGAACTATCTACATATGCATCGGTATCAACAAAGGGGTGGTGGAGTTTAACTGCGACAAGCCGAGGTTTGACTCGGTGGCTATCACGAACTACATTTGCAAGTAACTCTTTTGAGGTGGTGCACACGAGTCCACATATTCACCATATCAATACACCGGTATGGATCTGCTTGGTCTCCCTCACGAGAAGGCCATCCATAGCACTCACGCTTATCTTGCGAGTTTTAGAGTATCCACTTTCACTTGTCTATGAACTGCATGCAGGCAACCCTCAAGTCCTTTACAGCATGACACGGCTATTCGAATAGATGATGTTAACCTGCGAGGGTGTACTTCTTCACCTGCGCTCTCGCCACTTACCACCATGTACACATCGTGTATCTCGGCAACCTTCAAGCGGAAGCTTTGGCGAGGGAGTCGGCCACGACACGACTAACCACACAAGTCTCTAGTCCGGGTTTATCGCCTATTCGGGTTTCATCCGCAAGGAGATCCGGCCGGGTGTCGCTCACGGCCCCAAGCGATGTGAGCGGGGTTCCCAAGCCCACCATCCGGGTGCCACTTGGTACACCATGCCACATGCCTAGTCCTGTCCCAAGCCCACTTGTATTGGGTGCCACTTGGTAGACTACTAACACTACCTCTGAACACGAGAAACTAGTTGCAACTCACGGACAATGATCAGTTGATTAATAAGTCGAGGGCACTTAAGCATTCAATGCGTGGTAATGCTTGTTCATGGATCACAAACCACAGAACTTCGGTTCTGAGGGCGCCTACAATGAGACAACCCACCATGTACTCCTACATGGCCTCTCACCGCTACCTTTACCAAATCGTGTTCACACACTTAGCTCTCAACAAGATGGGACTGCTCACCACATTCCAATTCATCCACGATGAATCGGACCTAACTCAACTCTAAGCGATAGCAGGCATGACAAGCGAGCCGCGAATGAGTAGGCACATCAGGCCTCAAACAACTCCTACTCATGCTAGTGGGTTTCATCTATTTACTATGGCAATGACAGGTCATGCACAGGAAAATGGGTTCAACTACCGCAGCATGTAACAGTTGAATCGCTGTTGTCCTAATGCAGTAAAAAGAGAGCGGAGGCGAGAGAGTGGGATTGTATCGGAATGAACAAGGGGGTTTTGCTTGCTGGCACTTACGAAGATAGTATAGCTCTTCATCGGTGTCATCGAACTCATCGTCGAACACGCTCTATCGAGAGGACAACCACCGCAATGAGAGAAGGAACACAATCAATACAATGCACAATATGATGCATGATAATGACATGGCAATATGCTGTGATTTGAGCGAATGCAACTAGCAATGATTTAAATGAAGTTGGTTTGAGCCAAAGGTTCAAATTCAAACTCCATGTGTGATTATTTAAATGCCAACATTTGATTTGACGATCGGCGAGGCATAAGTTGCTCAAACATGCATGGAAATAGCATAAATGGATAGATTGGATTTTTTGATCATTTTTCATATATAATTTATTTCATTTGGATTCTGGTTTATTTTCTATGAATTTTGGAAGTTTAAATCATTTTACGGAATTTCCTGGTTATTCTAATTTAAACTAAATCCAGAGATGACTTATTGCGTCGAGATGACGCCAAGAGGTCAACAACGCCAAACGTGTCAAACCGACGGCTAGGACCCACGTGTCGGTGTCTCGGGCTGGTTGGGTGGATGGCGAGTGGGACCGGTCACGGCTTGACCAAAGTCAAAGTCGACGCGTGGAGTCCACAGTTAGCACTAATCTAAGCGGAAAATTAGACTAACCTAATTAGGTTCTCGGGACCCACATGTCATCGGCAGAAGGGCACTAACTAAGCGAGATTAGCACCTAACCTAATGGTGCCACGTCAGCACGGCCGGAGTTAAGCCGCCGGCGAGGTGCCGCGGCAGTAGGGTGCTTTGGAAAACCCCTGTGATGCACCGTTTGAGGCGGGGTTTGCGCCTACGTGCTCCTGGGAGCGAGCTGCGTCGACCGGTGGTGGTAGCCGGAGCTGCGGTGGTTAGGATCGTGGCGGCGGCCGGGTGCGGATAAAGTCGAGTTGGCGTTACCGACACGGCGAGATCATCCGAGGGGCTCTACGGGTTCCTGGGTCACCGGGAGCACTCGGCAACGAACATAAGTCTGCGGGAGCTCGAGCGGAGCTCGCCCGGCCATGGCGGTGGCCGCTTCGGAGCTCGGGGATCTTTGCTAGTGCGGAGGCAGCTAGAGCAAGGGGAAAATGAATAGGAGCTCACAATGATCCTATAGGCGTCGGCAATGAGCTCGGGGAAGAGCCGAGCAAAGCGGAACGGCGGTGGCGATCTCGGCCGGCTCGAAGAAGAGGTCGGGAAGCCACTGCAGTAGCGTCACGCCGTGTGGCTTAAGCGGAGGCGGTGTAGAGGTCGTGGCGGAGCTTCTTGGCGCGTCGGAGGCGTGTGGAGGCAGTGGCCGTGGTGGTGCTCGTCGGCTGACAGGTGTGTCCCGGTGGTCTTGAGAGGAGAGGAGGGAAGGGTTCAAGGGAAAGAGGGAGAGGTGCGGTGGGGTGTGCGTGGCGGCGTTCTGAGGCCGAAGCGAAGCAACGAGAAGGTGGCGCTGGCCCAGCGTCTGTGGCGGCTCCACGCCCTCGTGCCCTCTGGCACAAGGTTGAGGACGACTGGCAGAGCCAGGCAGGCTGGAGGAGTTGGGCCAGGTAAGTGGGCTGCCAGGTAAACTCTCTCTCTCTCTGTTTTTCCCTTTCTGTTTTTGTTTTCTATTTATTTATTTCTGTTTTGATTTAGTTCATAAACCAAATCATTTTTTATATTCTGAAAATTATCATGTAGCTAGATATAATATATTCAGAGCCACTCACCATTTTCCAGAATTATTGGATCATATTAAATATATAGCAAATATAAATCCAATGCAAATAATTATTGAATTAACTCAAATGGACAAAAATAAATATTTCTATCTCCTAAAATATTGGTTTGAATTTTACCTTTGTCCAATATTTTCATAGGAAAACAGGAACATTTTCTTGGACCTATTTGAAGCAATTTTTATCTTGATCATTTTTAGAATGATTTCTGAGGTTTTCACATATCCCCAATTCAAATTTATTTGAAAATTTAAACATGATGCTCACATGAAAGCTAGCCTTGGTCATACCAGAACTAGGGATGTGACAGTTCAGCCCAGCTCTGAAGCTGGCAGCTGGAGCACTCCAGAACACGCCCTTGGCAGCCTCATTAGTGCCTTAAATGAGACCTTCATTCATGTTAAAACAATGTTCATATTAAAACTATGTTAAGACCCTTGATGCACTCTTGGGGTGGAGAGAAAAGGTCCGAGAACAAAACCATTCTTCACACTCGTTGTCTGGAAGTTACTAGACGAAGTTTTTAAAAGATTAAGTTACATACAGCATATCAGTTTCAATAGTTTCCATTCAGCTGGATATATTACCAGTTTACCAACCTCATCGACACCAATAGTGACAGTATATATATTACCCAAGCCAACAACGCATCCTCAGAAGTTACTTCGACATACTACCTGTAGGCTGTAGCCAGCTACACTTCAGAGTTTACTTGTCAAGATGAATCCTACTTTTAAACCGACAAGACTGGAGATACTGGAAACCCTAACCTTCAATTGTGCAACGACCTACCATACACCAATAGTGCCCCAAAACCAGCAAAATTGCAGTCAAACAATATTCATAGCAAGAGCCCATAAGTGCCACAAAACCACATGATACTGATGTTCGGACTTAAATCTATGCCTCAAGTGAATCAACCATATGGGTGTCAACTGGAACAACATCGGACATTGCACAGGAATTGCCATCAACACGTCGATAGAAGAGCAGATAAGCAGCAGATGTCCTTGTTTCCTCTTCATTGACAGTGGAGACATGACTATCATCGAAGTGATACCAGCTATCTTCTTCTATTAACTGCAAGTGTAAAATGGACAGCAAATGAATTTGAGGCAACCCACAGGTGATTCTACAAATGGTATGCAAGACATTGATGGATAACAATATAGCACAAAAGATGGGCCAAGCACCTTCGCATAGGCAGAATAGTGACCACCTCCCAAACCACCATAATGATTTATCACCGCATAGAGTTCATAGATGTGGGGCTGGTCGCCTCCTGATGTGTGCTTTGCGTACTTGGTCATATCGAGATCATGGATTGGAAAGTTCACAAAGGTATCAAGCTTATTTTTCATATAACGGCTGTATGAAAACCTCTTTAAGTGGACCACCAATATCTCAGGCAACCTCCACAAGTCGAGTTTCTTGCTAGCCTGTCTGTGCTCCTTGCAGCAAGGACAGTACCTGTTACAGATAGGCAAGGCACCAGTGGAAGCCATCAGCCTGAAGAAAGTTGGTACCAATAGCTGGACTAGTCAAAAGAAAAAAATACTAACCACATGTCATCAGGGCCTAGAGGTTCGTCCTTCAGAAAAGCATCCAAGCATGAAAATAAGTTGACTGCTTCTTGCCGTGTTTTCTTTGACATGAATCCTGGCTTGAAAACATCAGGAAGATCATCCATGTATTTAAGGTTATATATTTCATGTTCTTTATCAGACCAACCCATCAAAAGCCTCATGGGCAAACCAAAAGCGTGATCAGAATCTTCTTCTACAGGATTTCTTATATGACCTTTATCATCACTCAAGTAAAGCTTAAGCGGCAAAAACTCAGCATCACTCGTTGCTTCATCCACATTTGACGAGAAAGACCCTTCTCACATGAGGCTCCATTATCCCTTAGTACAATACCATCCAGACTTGGCCTGCTGCCATTCAACAGAGACTCACCTGGAGCATGCACTTTTGCTCGTACAAATGGAGCCAGAACCGCAGAGACAGCCATAAATATCAGCTTTTCTTGTTGAGTCATTGGGAATACAAGTCACAAGAGGGCTTCCAATGAGCTTCCGAGCATTAAACTGGGGCTCTGGAGTAAATCTGGGTGAATTAACAAGAACATACCAACATAAGCCTAATTTGGAAAGTAATTCTCACATCCATACTAACAGAATTATTAAAAAATATATAGCATCAAAGAAGATGAGACATAAAATGAGGTATAGGTGATCTCAGTTTTCTGTGCTATCTGCAAGTAAAAATAATGCATAAAATTGTACTCCCTTCAAATTTGAAGTAAAGCCACGACACTTTATTTGGATCGGAGTACTACAGAAGGAAAAATCTATCAAGTACAGTGGTGTAGCACAAAGTTTAAACCATTAAAAAAACATTTACTGTGGCAGATCGTAAATCATAAGGGCATTCATGATAACAAAATGTAGAAGAATATGACCCGTCCACTCTCAATCTCGTGCTCTCTACTGCAGAGTTAGATCGGTGCTGCCACCCCTCCACATCTTTCGACTCCTTCCACATCTCAATCTTCCTAACCCCATTCTAAATATGCAGCCGTCACGGTAAGTCTACCATAATGTAAAGACTCTACCGTCTTTTGGCCATAAGAGACTGAAAGCACAATCAACACTGTTGTCAGCCTCCAGCCGCATGTAGGCATTTTAGAAGGCGAGCACCAGCGTCAAGCCGGCTGATACTCACACAGGATCAGCCGGCTGATACTCACGGGATCAGCCGGCTCGATGGCCACTCGATCAATTTGTAAGCCATATGATTATTTGATCAGTCAAACCGGAGCACCGTTTTGGCAGCCGCTGTGTGGTGCTGAGGCCAGGGACGCACCGTTTCACAAATCAAGTGGGCATCAGGACCCCACAATACTAGTTTAATGTATGTTCTGTACAGCAACTACAGGTCGTAGCTAGCTGCTCATATTGTAGCAGCCTCACACAATCCAGATTTTAGTTACGTATAAAGCCATTCATGCTCATGCTGCATGGCCCCTAGAGCCTATCTTTGTCGTCAACGTTCATAGAAACGTATGCAACAAAATAGAGATAATATATATCTTTGCAGTAGCAAAATATAGAGACGGTCGTCTTGCAACAACAGCACCACTCTTGTACAGGCGTCCTTTTGTCTTGCAGCAATGGGCGGTCGTCCTTGACACCTCATCGTCCCACTTGCAACAATTATGACTGTAATATGTTGCGACTAGCTTGCATCAATGCACGATGGACGTTCTTGGCGTGGATCATCCGGGTGATTTGAACCATTTAGCTATACAACAAATCACCATTGATCGGTACAAAAATCTTGACAAGAAAAACATCCAACATATGAAGTAGTCAAACACTTGCAACATTCACCCATGTATTTGCAGCAAACGCAAGTACAAGTTTACAACATGTCAACAAAAATCGTTACCATCGGAGCGGCGGACAAGACATGCGCGATCGGATCAGACGCCTCCAGAGTCATTGGATCCCATGCGCGACAACCGTCTAAAGTGGTTGCTTCAGTCATTCATTGTGACCCGCCATGTTGCGCTGCTGGATGCAACATGACCCATGTTGCGCTCGGGAAAACATTCGTGGGCATCCACCCTGGTCTGACCCGTTTGGGACATAAACCATGTTATGTTTGTAGGTTGCAACTTGACCAGTGTTGTGTTCGGAAAAAAAATCCTCCACACCCTGACCCCCATTTGCCACATGAGCCATGTTGCGCTCATAGGGTTGCAGCCGGAAAAATCATCCACACCCTGATCCTGTTTGCAACATTAGCCATTTTGCACTCTAGGTTGCACAATGACCTGTGCTGCTTTGGAAAAAAGCCCTCCACACCCTAACCTCAGTTTACAACATGAGCCATGTTGCACTCGCAGGTTGCAACAGGACTCGTGTTATTTTGGGTAAAAGTCCTCCACACCCCGACGACACGACACCCGTTTGCAACATGAGCCATGTTGCATTCTCTGCAACATGACACGTGTTGCTTCAGAAAAAAGTCCTCCACACCATAACCCCGTTTACAACATGAGTCATGTTGCTCTCGGGTAAGGTCATCCATTCGCAATGAGTCATGTGCTCGCTGGTTGTAACATGACCCACACTGCACTCGGGAAAAGATTCGCTTCTTGCGCCTGGAAGGGAGTTGCACTGGGGACCATCCAATCAAAATCGGACCTGAAGGACATGAAGACAGCCAACCCACGCCGAGTTATGAGCAGGCTATTTACAAGTGTTTTCCATAAGCCATAGGATGATTGCGGGGACGGGGACGGCGCCGCGAGCTCGCCGGTTATTCGCAACATTATCTGTTGTTGTAGAGGTCCCCGGTGCTGCAAACTCCTCTGACAGAAAGGACGTTGTCGCTATTGCGAGGGCAGCGCTGGACTGGGTGGCTACGCTGGCGAGCAGCAGCGGCGACAGTGCAGTAGCACCAAGGAAAAAGCACATCAGCGGGCTGGCGCATTGGCTTGGGGCGAGAAGAAAGCACACCTCATAAGCTAGGAAGGTACGACAGCATGCCAGCCACTGTGCTCGTGTGCTCCGACCATAGATCTAGAAGTATTAAAAAAGCCAAATTATATATTAGTAGAAGGTACTGTACTAGTAGGGATCACGCACATGCGCCTAAGTTTTCATGCGGCCGTACTGCTTGCGATCGAACGGCCCAGCACACGGCAGATGCGAGCAGCAAATCAGTCGGTTGAATCCAATATTTTTCCTTTTAGAAGACCCAATTCTGATACGTATAACATTTATGAATCCTTTTAGGATCAACGCTACAAAGCAACGGTGGTATTGATGAGGATGTTAGCCATAGAATCAAAGCGGTTTGGATGAAGTGGCGGCAAGCATCTGACACCCTCCATGGCAAGGTCCCACAAAAGCTCAAAAGTTCTATAGAATGGCTATCGGACCTGCGATGCTATATGGAGCAAGAGTGTTAGCCTTACTAAGAAACAAACGTACCCAACAATGTGCATGCTAAGGTGGATGTGTGGCCATATAATAAAGGACCGAATTAGGAATGACGGAATACGTGATAAGGTAGGGATGGCACCGATTAAAGAGAAGGTGGTTATAAATCGTGGGCAGCGTGAAGCACTAGTGAAAGAATAGTGGTAGTCTAAAGAGTAGCAAAAAATCTGAGGGGGTAGGGGGCGACCGATATGGTAAAGAGACTTGAAGGGCTAGTTTGGTGGCAGTGAACCGGGGATCCCGTCAAATACCAGAGGCACAGGCCCACGAGGCAAACTCAGCCACAGAAAACCACGAGGACGTTTGGTCGCTCGTTCGCTGGGGATATTCGGCCCCGATCCCCTTTCCCCGGGCGAGAGATCCACGCCTAGATAGCTCAGGGAGAAAAGCCACGGCTCACGCGGTTGCATCTAGCGATCTCCTCCAGCGACTACCTGAGCGCTACGCCTAGCGTTTTTTTTCTCAACGTGATCTTCTCCCTCTACCTGTCTTCCAAACTGCCATGATGATCTGCCCGTGGTAGGAGGAGAGGATCCCCGATGGCCTTGGCAATCCCCGGTGGAGGATTGGAGCCACTGGGTGCTTTCCACATGCAACCAAATTAGGCCGAAGGATTGGAATGTGCCCAGGGATTTGGCGCTTGATAGGACTATATGAAAATCAATGATACATGAACCTTAATTTGCTTTCCTTCACTTTGTTTACTTGTACATTCTCTCTTCCTTTTTGGGTTTTTAATGTTTTGCTTGGGATAAAACGCTTTGTTGTTATTTCGAAAATGGTGCGATCATTGTAATGAACACATCTATGCAATGGATGCAGAGTAGGGCCACTTAACTCTCAAGTGTCTTATACTCCCTCTGTCCCAAAATAAGTATCGCTGATTTAGTACAACATTACAACATTGTACTAAATCAGCGACACTTATTTTGGGATGGAGGGAGTAACAAATATCACGAGGAAAATGATAAAAGGGCTCTGTTTGGCATAGTGATGCCTCTCCAAATGCACGTATGTGTTTCTACATAGATATAGCAGTTATCTGGAACTTGCAAGCGTATTTTTTAGGTGTAAGAAAAAAACTTACTAGAATTTAGCATAAGTCAATTAAGTTGCTACATTCCAGCATTTGGGGCAGCACACCACAAAAACCAAAAACTGAGCCTAAGATATGAAAAAAATAACATTCGCATGACTCACCTATCCACATTCCGATGTAGGATCTCAATCCTCAAAAGTTTTTCATGGCCAGCAGGAAGCTTATAAGCAACAAGCTGATCACCATCTTTTATAATATGAAGTAGCTCCAATGGACTGAAATAACGGTATATCCGATAATCATATACCTGATAAATGTCAGTAACCTTTAGTTAGTTATTTGCTGAAAAAACCTACACTCGAGTTTCACGAATGACTAGGTAAGTAAAACATGACAAGTATTTTACCTCTCCAAGTAACAACGTCTCAGACTCTTTTAAGCAGCACGCATCACTCAGGGCTTTACAAAGATCTCTGCAAACTCCATTTTTCGGTACTGTAACAGTGTAAGGCATGGGAAGAGAATCCCCAGTACCACTAAATACGGTCACAGTCATCATTCGAGTAACAGTTGAGGGTAATGGTAGCGATAAATACATGAATGGGTCAAAGGTAACAGAGATTTTGTTGCATTCTGGACAGACTAAGGTGGACTTGTATTGCCCCTGAAACATCAAACAAAGAAATTATAGTTATGGCAGAGAACATGAACAAAAAACAACTTGTTGGTAGACAGTCCCCGCATATGAAGAAAAAAAATTGTAAGATAACCGACACATAATTCAAACAAAGAGCGCTAATTTAAATATTATAGTTAGCTTTATTTTTGTTCTCTATTTCTAGAGAACACCAGTACTTACAATCTTTACAGAGTTATTAATATCAGTGTGTGCCCCTAAATTTACATGGATGGTTCGAGTAGATCCCTAGACTTGCTAACTAGGCATTTAGGTCCTCTATATTGAACAGACTGGTCAAGTGAGGTCTATAGAAAATTTTACTGGCTGATGTAGCGCACATTTTCCCTCCTCTCCTTGGAACATTTGAAGTTTTGAACCAACACCTGGAGACAAAACATCACTTTCATATGCTTAACACCTCTACATTGTGAACCCAGCTGCCATTGTTCCACCAGCCTCATCTAAATGCCACCCACCAAACCATGGCCACCATGTTCCTGAACAAGAGCAGCAACTTTGCCATGTTCAACAATGGGTTTTTCTCTTTTTTGTTTTATTATGAGATCTAAAGTCTCCTAATCAATAAATCAGCACACAGACCACTAACACATCTGATTTGGACACCATGTGAATTAGACAAAACAAATTATGCATGATGTTGGAAGGCAATGGAGATTTCATGAGATAATGTGGCTCATAATAGCGGTGGGCAATGAATCAAGACAACCCGTCAGCTACGCATACAATCTGACAAGTGTGGCATATCTGCTGTTGCCTAACCGCACTGCTCCACGCATGATCGTAGCTTCCGAGTGGTGATTATTAAGATAGTCGTTTAACCATCTATCTGAAAAGACCGATTTAATAGGAAGAGATATATAATATACTTAACACACAGATCCCTTCGCATCCGATGTGGATATGGAATGATCAGCACCTACCCTCACGGGGGGAAATGCGGGGTCCGAGACTTGAACCCAAGACCAGACCACAGCTCTGATGCCATGTTAATAGTCATCTAACCATCAATCCCAAAAGACCGATCTAATAGGAAGAGGAGATATAATATACTAAACACCATCACCCCCCACCCCCCGCCCCCAATCCCCTCGCATCCGATGCGGATATGGCATGACCAACACCTCTGCCCACGCCCGACGTGGATAAATGCTTGGGGGAGATACGGGACCGAGACTTGAACCCAAGACCTCAGCTCTCTGATACCAATGTTAAGATATGGCCATCTAACCATCTATCCCAAAAGACTGATCTGATAGGAAGAGGAGATATAATCCTATATACATAAGAGAGTGATCCCCACTAACTTATTTATGTCAACATGCAAGCATGCCACCTCATCATACAATTATGAACGGAATAAGGCCCACCTTAGCATGCAAACCATGCATGGAGAAAGACCCACCACAACATTCAATCATGCATGGAAAATGTTCTCCATTCAATTATATTCTACTTATATTCAACAAAGATTTTGCAACTCTACATAATCGAATACAACATGTCAAATGTATTTAAATTTTGTTCTCATGTTATCAACCCAATATTTTGTCAACCAATTCCTGCAACAACGCGCCATGTATCCTCTAGTAAACTTAACCCCCCACCCCACCCCCTCCCCCTCCCAGCCGAGGTGGATATGGAATGATCAACACGTCCACCACGGCCCACCGTTGGCAGGGATACCTGATTGGGGAAAATGCGGGCACCGAGACTTGAACCCAAGATCTCAGCTATGATACCAATGTCCCAAAAGAGACCAATATGATATTAAGAGGATATATAATATACTTAACACCCCCACCCCACCCCACCCACCCCCCCCCCCCCCCCCACACACACACACATCCGATGTGGATACGGAATGATCAGCACCTTCCCCCACGCCCGACGTGGGCGTGGATAAATGATCGGTGATTGGGGAACGAGACTTTAACCAAAAGACCTCAGGTCTGATACCATGTTACGATATAGTCATCTGACCATCCATCCCAAAAGACCGATCTGATAGGAAGAGGAGATATAATATAGTACTTAACAATGATAATTAGAGTATCAAGAGAAACCAATTGAACTCGAAGCATCTCCACCCAACAACATGGTGAATGCCTGGAACCTAGGGTCTCTTGGATGTTCCGCAAACTTAGAAGGTGATCACAAGGGTGGGAATAAAAACCGCTAAACCAGAAACCGAACCGACACCGACAACAACAAAAAACGCTCTTTCGGTTTGTATCATTGGCACTAATATATTCAGTTGTTACTGTCAATAACCGAGTTAAATTGGGTCAGTTTGGTATTTTGTCTCGATTATCCGAACTAGGAACGAACGTCCAAAAGCCTGCCTCTCCTACAAGCCAACCAGCTGCGGGAAGACCCAAACCAAACATGATGCGGACACGAGCACGTGCAAGAGCTCTCGAGACCGAGGTGACATCTCTCCTTAGTGACATTCCGTATGACCCACGTGAGACATGGCTACTACCTAAATCCGGAATGCTATGTGGTACCAAGAGGACCCTCTCAGAGACACTCATGATGATGGACAAGTCCCCAAGTGCAAGGACATCGAGACTCAAGAAGGAGAACCGTCAAGATGCTACAGGACCCGGACATCCGGCCCCTGGCGACTTCACCCCCAACCGCAGTCCAGCCGAACACCAGCTTCAGGGCCCGGACATCCGGCCCGCGCCCGGAAATCCGGCCAAACCCTACAGCACCGGAAGCCCGAGCCAGCCCGAACATCCGGCCCGTCCCAAAGCCCCAGGCATCCAAGCCCCAGCCCGGACATCCGGCACCTGTCTGCGCACACACAGTGAACGGGCCGAAGGCCCATGTATCCCTCCAACTCGCCCCAACTTGTACTAGCACTATATATAGACCTCTCCACCTCCATCTAGGGTTAGGAAAGGATTAGCTCATTAGAGATAGAGCTTTGCTCAGCCACTTACATACTCCCATGCAGATCAAGACCTCTATGTGATGAACTAGCTACCGATTGTATCCTCCCTTGTTGACTTTGGATCGTGTATCTCTCGTGTGTATAGCACATGTGCGATTCTGTCTTGTCTATTTGAGTGAATTCCCCCTTGTGTTCTTCGTGTTCTTCCCCGTTTCCCCTCCAAATCATGAAAGATCGACACCATAGGGTTCCACCCTACATCAAAACATAACGCAATATTTGGCATTCTTGGCGAAGTGTGCAGCTGCAGGAGAAATTAGTCCCACCTCGTCTAGCTAATCAGAAGGGGGCAAAGACCTGGCCTATATGAGGGAGAGGTGTGTGTGGTGAAAGGCACACAGCTTCATGGTGGATATAACGCAAATTAGCGAACAACGCATTAGGTACTAACTGAAAACCGAACCGAATTAGTCGGTTAACCAAATTTTCAGTGTTGTTTTATGCTGCCATTTTCGGTAAGCATTTGTCACTAACCAAATTTGCAAATAAACCAAATCTTCTATTTCTATCAGACCTACTCATAGGATGGGTCATGTACTTTTGTGTGCGTCCTTGTCACATTGTGAGGAGCAACAAGGTAAGCAACTGCAGGGCAACTTTTATCTATTCTTGGCCATCAGATAGGCTGCAGGACGGCAGATCGCTGTGATTGCTTTCTCTTAGGTTCAGCTACTACTACCTCCATAAGAGCAAGTCATCCAATTAGTATTCAGTACCACTTCCCAGATATAATCAATGCCAACAAGCAAAACAAGTTTTCTGACACTGCAGGACCTAAATATCAAGTTGAGGGACCTACTTGAACCATCTATGCAGGTTTAGAAACCAACGGTGCAACTCTTAACAGTCAATAATCAAACTAGAAGATCACAATCCTAGCCCAGTTCAACCTACGATGTGGCCTAACACCGTGCTGGCAACTTTGATTCTCCCTCAAAAAAAATAATACCCAGACAAAGAACAATGCAGTCTTTAGGATCAGCAGCCACAAATATGATAAACATCATGTGATAAATATAGATGGGCTTTCTTGTTGAATGAAAACTGAAATTTCATACATTCTGCAAACTATATCTATAAACACATAAAATCCAGAAGTAGTATATGAGAAAATAACATCAACAGCATCGGTTACAGCATGGACAAGTTCCTTGTGTCACCTAGCACTGGTTAACTTTCACTAAATGCGTCCGATTATAGTTAACTTAGCTTTGATGAGCTCCCAATCTCCCATTATTATAAAATATCTAAATAACAGTAAAAGGCATCGAATAATTTGAAAAGGATTCAAAATAAAGTAGGATTCAAACAGAATAGTTTCTCCAGGTAAGCATGATTATCTGATCATTCAAGTCTAAAAATTACTTACCTGGAACTTATCTACTATTATGGAGTCATTTAAAGCTTTATGGTAATTCCAGCATTCTTCAGCAAATTCTTCATCAGGACGATCATCAGCATCCTTTGCTTCAATATATGGTTTCTTCTTCACGCGATTGAGATCTTCATGCAGACCATCCAACAGAAATGCAAGCAACTCCTGAAGAAAAGAGAGGCAATTCTTACGTAAGAAAAAAGGGTATATTTAAATGTTTCACAAAATGTAGCAAAACAAAAACAGAATGCAGGTCGATATGTACAAGTGTGCCACATGCAAGGATTTGTACCAGTCCTGAGACCGATGAATGTGACAAGGTTGGGGGTACAGCTCCGAGGAGTGAAGGTTGGTGTGCCATGGTGCTGAGGATGAGAGGGAGAAGGCTGGGGACATAGATTACATCTTTACTAGTTTATTCTCATTTGTTGGATAATCCATATGGGGTACATCATGTCCCTTTTACATCTTCATCTTCCTAACTAGACCAATCTCTTTAATATCTAAATAGATACCCTTACAAAGTAAACTACTATAATTATCTCTAGTGGACTAAGGGATGAGATCAACGCCTATCGAGGAATAGAGTTATAGCTAAATGAGAAAAGACAGAAAATGTTGAAAAGTATAAAGGAAAAACTTTTTCTACGGAGCAACAATGTGGTTGATGAAATCATTTGCCATTTGTTTGCTTTGTTATCTGTGCAGGAAACTGAGATGTTTGCTCCTGAATGTGGTCTGCAATCATATAATTAGGTATTTCGCTCCTGAATGTTACGATATATGACTCTTAACCATTTTTGCATCTTCTGAACGTAAAGTTTTACTTACTATGTTTCAAAATTAGCCTAAATACGCTATGTGCATTACCGGGCAGTGGTAAGATGGAGTGAATTGCATCTTGATGTGACATGAGTGGAACTTGAAAATACCACTATATGCTAACCTCAGTAGCAAGATGAATAATAACGATCCTGGAGTAACTTCTCATTGTTTGGTTAAATTGACTTTGTATGATAGAATTGGCATGATATTTGATAGGAAAATTATGTGTAAACTTTCTATCTTTTATGTGTGCAACTAAATAATTTCACATCATGCATTCCGCCTGTAATTTTGTAGAAATGTTTTCCAATTTTTTGATGGTGTATTGTGATTTGTGATTTTTCTACTTTTGTTGTGCGTGTAATAAGTTTGACCTGATTTATAGGCAAACACTGTGCATGCAAGATTACTAGTGACATATAACATCTAAAACCATTGAAAACTTAGTGATGGACACATTCAAAAGAAACCATGCTCTTACTTACAAAGAGCATAGTATATATAAAAAAAAGTAAACAGGGAAGTAGATCTCAACAAATGGGTAACAGACACTGACTTGAAGATAAGAAAGTATATTAGAAGCATGAGTGGCCGAGTGAAATAGAATAGAAGCATACATCGAAGAATATCAATTTAACTGTGGAAGGAGATTATACTCCATACGAAATATAGGGTGCATTCTGCTTTGCACTTATACTAATGAGACAAGATTGCGGCTAACCTATTCTGTCAAAAACAGAAGTTGCTAAGCTACCACTATTGCTATGTCTAAAGAACTAACAACGCATGCATGTAGATAATACAAAATAAAGCAGGGTACATATTAGGGGTATAGAGGGAGCAACAAACTTTGCATAAGATTATAAAATCCGCCATATATTTAACATGCACCTGGTATTTCATATCTTTAAACCAAGTGAGTAATAACAATTACAAAAGAGAAGGCAATGACAGTAAATGGGTATGAACGAAACAAGCTGTGGAGATGGAAGACATGTATTTCAAATGGGCAGAACTGAGATCATATAGTCAATGCTTCAGGAAGTGAGGGTCACAAATGACACCAAGTAATCAAAAGGGCAATATGGTACCGATGCCATATGGATGCAAGCTTGATCAAAGCAGAGAAAAGGTTGTTAAGCAAATATACTTTGCACAGAAGATAGGATATCACATCTCAAAAACGAAAGAAAAATAAACAGGGCATCATGAATTAGAATCTTTGTAAATCTAAAACAGAAGAGGATATCTTCTAATATCTACAAAATGACACAAAATGAGATACCTAGCTGTACAAGAAAATCGTTAGATCCATTAGAAAATGCACCAAAGAAAAAAATGCTACAGACTAAATTCATTAGATAGATTAGAAAATGCACCAAAGAAAAAAATGCTACAGTACTATCCAAGTATATTATAGTATTCCACGATAAAAAAGAACCAATACTATAATTAACTTGGATAAATGTGTTTAATTCTTCCAAGTTGAAATAGCATAAACATCTTAAGGACCAACGCGGACCAATGCATTCTGAGCAACACGAACCTGAGAATCATGCTGATTATATCCACTAAACTGAGGAGCAAAACGAGAAAGTTTTGACTTAAATGCACGTGGAGGTACAGAAGTGCGACCAGCGGTCCAAAGTTTTCTCAGTAGTTCAGCAAATGCTACTGCAAGTTCACCCTGCATCATTAAAATTCCTCAAATATCATGAATAACAACATCATGTGCCCCAAGTGGGTAAAAATGAGCTCATACCTGCAGCCCAAGCGGATTTTCCGTGTTTATCTCCTGAGTGTACTCCTTCAAAAAATACTCCACCAGTGGAGGCGTATGGACCAAGGACTGTATGGCGCTATTCATGAAGCATGTATTACCCAGGTTATGTAACCCAGTCAATCCATGGATGTCATCTTTCGTTCCATTGCTGAAATTACTATACCCATCTTCTGTGTCCCTTACTAAAGGATTAAGGCTATTATCTTGTGAAAGACTGGAACCAATTCCAGATGAATAGCCATTTGAAAAGTTAGGGCCTCCAGCAATTGAGAATGATGACGTGGTGGGTTCCAGTGGAAGTAATGCTAATTCATTGCTGGTAGATCTTGCGATGATCGGAAGACCAGATATCATCTGCACTAACCTCCAAGAGAATCTGTAAGCATAAAGCAAGAACGAAGGAATTTCAGCCAAGCTAGAGAAAATAGCAAAGAAGTTACAGGCCTGTAGTTAACACAGGGCAATCATGCACAACGGAAGTACTCCCTCCGTCCCAAAATTCTTGTCTTACATTTGTCTAAATACGGATGTATCTAGTTATGTTTAGTGTTAGATACATCCGTATCTAGACAAATCTAAGACAAGAATTTTGGGACGGAAAATATATATTTGAGAAGGCCACAAGCATTCTTGCATAAATGGAAAGGGTTGTAAGTTTCAACCCAGCCAATTATTACATTTACATATAGCACCAATAAACTCAAAACAGATTTTCATCTCGCAACTTCATACCAGTGTTACAAAAGGAGTTATACCATATGATAGCATACTAAATGTGCACAAACGTTAGAGGAGAAGCAAACTTAATGGTTTGTCACTACTTGATTGTGGATGCTATATTCATCTATAAACAGGTGACATGCAACAGCAGACCATGAACAGGACCCATGTTGTTGCTGATAATAACAGGAACCTTCAAATGTTTCAGCAAAGAAAGGAGTGCATGAAAAGAAACATGGTACCTCTTGATCCATCAGAAGTTGAGCTTCCTCAAGTGTCTCATTGCGATTGGTCAACTTTTTGTTCTTCAACTTTTGGTAATGATCCCAGATGTGAACCTGAACCATTAAAACACAAGGATCAAAGTATGGATGGTACAAGCAGACCAATGCTGCAGCTCTACTGAAGATACAAGGCACAATATGTGAGATACATAGGTGGTAGTGAGTATACCTTGGACTGCTCCACAGACAAAAGTGAGCAAACCAATCTATAAAGCTCACTAACTTTGGCCTGGAAGCATCAGAATGCAGGTGTCAAAAAATAAATGACTGAGAATAAAATTGCTCATAAAATTCATCTTGTTTCATGCACTTCCAATCCAAAGTAGTTACAAAAAAAACATGCCACATTAGTATGTAGTATCATCTTGTAACAAAAATTTGTGCCTTCACCAACAGCAAACAAGTATGAATACCCGGGATAGTGTTCCAGAGAACAGAAGGAGGAATAAGGGAAGAAAGACCAGCCCAATTGCGCCTCTTTTTCTTTCTTTTTTTTTTTTGGCACTACCATCCCAAAGGAGAAAGTCAGGGTTTTACGTATTATCTTCATGCATACAATACAAAAGATGTTTACAACTACGACTAGCCAACTAAGTTATGCAACATAGCGGTGTAATCTACTGGTCAGCAGATCATCTATCACATGTCATAAAGATATCATAACAGCCTTAATTTGTATGTGGATAGATAGTTACACATGCTCATCATATTTTAAAAGAATATATGTTAGCTCCAATTCACCTTCCTACTTAGTTTGATGGTCCATGCAGAGTTGTCTCTTTCATCAATTAGTGTCAAATGAAGGGGATAGACATCGACTATGTATCTCCTGGAAGTTGGATCCTCACATATCACTTTCCTAGATATCTCTGGTCCACCTTTATACCTGAAAATATCAATCCACCTCATAAGTAACAGATATGCCGAAGATTAAATAATCTAAGTACTCCTCAGTTAACAAACAAGGGACACTAAACTTTGACCGCCAATATCCTTTTAAACATCTAAAATTAAAATTAGAAGCTTGAGAATCATATGGATAGATTTGTCTTGAAAAGTATATCAAGAACATAGTCACTCTCATCGGCTAAGTCCACTTACATGGCATTTTAGCCAATGCGGAGGACACAGACAAGATAAAAGAGGAGTGGGCTCTCATGCAAGAGCCCACCTCTACACGTGCTTCTAGGTAAAAATATTAAATGGAGGAAAGAGAAAGAAAAAAAACAAAGCCCTTCAGTCCCAAACAAGTTGGGGTAGGCTAGAGTTGAAACCCATTAGGGCAGTCCCAGTGCACTTTATCTTAAGCTATATCTAATGGCATTAGATAGATGTTTAGATATAAGTAGTCCCACTGCACTATATCGTGTTCTATCTAAAACAAAATCATTTAATGCCTTCTGTGGGAGAAAGTTATGAGATGTCTTGGATTTGATGCTAAGATCTACTCCCTTTGTTCTGAATTATAAGATATTCTAGCTTTTTTTCTAAAACGAATATATATATACTCGGTTTAGTGTGTTTGTTCACTTCATTTTAATCCGTATGTAGCCCATACTGAAATATTAAAAACATACTCCCTCCATTCCACAATGTAGTGCCTATAGATTTTTGCGAAAGTCAAACTTTGCCAAGTGTATAGAGAAAACTGTCCTACATCTACAATACCAAACATGTACATTCCGAAAATATAACTCATGATGTATTCAATGATGTGCATTTGGTATTTTAGATGTACCTACTTTTCGCTATAAATATGGTCAAAGTTTGTAATGTTTGACTTTTGCAAAAATCTATAGGCACACATTATGGAACAGAGGGAGTATTATAATTCGGAACAGAGGTAGTGTATCTAGATTAAGATATATGGTTGCTCCATCTTTCCTCAATACATAGAGTGCCACATCAGATTTTTACCTATGAAACCATGCTAAGATATAAGCATTGGTAGTGCCCTGAGGTCTCAAAACCTAGTCATGGTTCTGCCACGTGGATAGCTAACTTCCACACACCCCTGACGATGACAGAGAGAAGTGAAGAAAAAACTGACCTAATAGCCAACTCTATTAATGAAAATGAGAATCTCAAGCAGATCCGCTAAAAAATGGTACTGCAAAATCGTTTTAGGATTCCCCAAAAAACGATTTTCCGGGAACGCAAAGGCTCCGGCGGAACAGATCCCGTAAATTTCGTACTGCATATTTAAAAACATCTTCGTGCTAGAAAATAGTTCATCACAACGGTAGTGCATACATAGGAAATACAAACTTCGCGCTACAAATTAAACCTAGAGTCACCGGCCACTCGTCAACGCTGAGGTAGAACTTGGTGACGGTCTTGCGGAGTGCATTGGCAAGGTCGTGCACCTCCTTGGTGGCGATGAGACGGTCGGCGGCACCTTCTTCTCCGGCCACCAAAGCTTTCTCCGAGGCGACGAGCTCGCATCGGCCTCCCGGCACCTCTGGAAATGCGGAAAGAATTGCTCGTGGAGCTCGTGGAAGCCGGCCCAAGGGCTCGACCCGCCGGGAGAGCAGCCCACCGTCACGCACTTGCTTCGAGCAACATGGCTCGACGGCGGGCAGGCTGGAGCTGCTGGCCTCCGCGTAGTGTCATGCGAGCTTCTTGAGGCGACCATACTCGGCCGCCACACCGCCAGCACCACCGCCACCGAGGAGAAGAAAAGCGGAGGAGATGCGGCAAGATTTGTCGCCGGAGTTGGGGAGGGCTAGCGGCAGAGTGGGCGGATTGCGGCGGAGGGGGAAGGGTTTGCTAACCCAAAAACAGGGCCGGCCCCATACATATAGGGCCGGAGGGATGGACATGCAGGCCGCCTGTAAAAAAATTACGGGCCGGGCTACGTTTAACGGATCTTTTCAGGCCAAAAAACCGAGATCCTGCAAAACATCCGGAACCGAGATCCTGCAAAACAGAAGGAATTTTACGGGCCGGCGAGCTTTTGCAAAATCTGCTAGAGATCCTCTAACAAGGCTGACTTTTTTATGACATGGCAGTTTTATATAGCCAGCTGTTGGCTCTACTATTATTCTTTCTCTCATAAATATCAACCAGCAGTATAAATTTATAGTTACCTCTTAAAAACCGTGTTACCGTACAAAACATTACCTATTTGTCTGTCAACTAGAGATGTGTCAAGTATTCTTCTGCTCCCAATATGTGTTGTTCTAGCTTTCCAAATTTTGTTCTTTCTCACTGCACTTTTACCCCTTTTTTTCACTAAATCGTGTTATTGTAGCACAACATTCTTGCCCTTCTCCTTATATACCCCCCATTCTCATTACTCCATTGGCATCAGAAATTAAACATCTGCAACCTATACCTACTACTAGTTGCAACTTCCAAAGATGGAACTGATCAACATACATTTCTTGATTGTGCATGCATGTGCATGGGTTACAAACCCACCACCAAGGAGCAAACACACACCAAAAATGGTGGGGATATACATACACAGAAGTATTTACATAATGTGGTCCAAAACTACTAGTCGCAGGCGAGAGAAAAATAAAAGGCAACAACTAATGTCAACAAGCAGGATGGCGGAGGTGATATTATTGGTCTAGCAAAGTTCCTGCTACAAAGTGCAGTAAACAGGGCTAAAGAAACAAAGAAAAACATATATTACGTGCCGTTGCAACTGCATACCAGTCATATAGTTTTCTCCAGACATCTTGTGGCACCAAAGTGTAGTCCTCCCTTCTCTTAAGGTTCTTTGGAGCTCTGTATCTTCACTGCCACTGCTAGTTTCCTCCAAAACAAGCTTTCTGTTATCAATCTCTCCAGGTCTACTTGCAGGTTGAAGAGGAATGTCAGTGTCATTCTCCCCATAACTGAGTAAGCCCACATAAGATTGCCAGTTGGTCCACCAGCTGCAACATTTACACAGCAGGCAGTTGAATGGCCAAAGCATGGAATTGAAATGTCCAAGTAATTATTTCAATGAAAAGCAGATAGCTCTATATTTTAACTTCAAACCGGCAATGCAACCACCAATGCAGATATGATATTTACAGGCACAAGTGCAATCCAGAGGTAGTAATACTTACGCAACCTAGAGCAAGAAGGGCATCTGGATTGAAT
This sequence comes from Aegilops bicornis, assembly GCA_021605145.1. Lineage (NCBI taxonomy): Eukaryota > Viridiplantae > Streptophyta > Magnoliopsida > Poales > Poaceae > Aegilops > Aegilops bicornis. The sequence continues at coordinate 337,529,962 of CM038674.1, forward strand.
TGTTTGAAAACATAAATATAAACACTGTTTTACACATTAATTTGCAGGGTTTTAAACGGAAGTTGCAATTTCCACTGCCAGTGGATTGGATGTCAATTTATGTGTTCACAGACAGTGATACTGAAACACATGGTCCTCATCGTAGTTCATTTACTCGCTCCATATTGAAGAGTGAATTCAAACATCTAAGAGTTCTCCAATACAGACAAGTTGATGGAAATTAGAATAAAGGACAGGAAGTCAGGAAACAATTCAAGGCTTTAAAGTCCCTCAGTTGGTTCCAGGCATGTTTGGTTAGCTACCAAATAGTGGCATGTGTAGTCGTGACAAAATGCGGCAAGCCACACTTTATATGGCTAACAAACTGTTGGCCATGCCTTCGGCAAGTTTTGGCCTAACATTGTCCTATGACACGTTGACTGCAAGGTAAGAAAAAAGTGTGGTGAAGCAAAACTCTGGCATGGTTAGTAAAACTTGCCTACCTAAGGCCCGCACAATGTTGTAGCGAACCAAACATGTGCTTCATGTTTTCCATTAACGTATTCCTAGACTGAAGCACGTGTAGGCTGGGGAGGTCACTTCCTTGTTATACTAATAAATAGGTAAGAAGGAACAGACATTGTTATCATTCCTCTACAACCTTCAGTACGGCTTTATACATCCAGTACAAACAGAATAACAGTATGAATGATGGATACTCAAACGGCCCCCAAGCACATGTGAGCCTGACAACTAAGCCGCTCAAGTGTGTGGAGATGTACGCCACGCAGTTTATAGGAGGCTGTATTTCTGCATATTCTTCTGCTTTGTTCTTTAAAAATTCTCACCGCTGTGCACGAGGGAGCATGCTCTCTCTGACTGGTCCCACGAACTTTTCGAGGGTGCATTTACTTTTTACCAGTCTACCTTGTCATTAACACGCAATTTACCTCCGAAAAAACACTCGGCTTACAAAAAACTGCTATTCAGAGTGTCATAATAAATCTTAACATGATTCATTCTGATTAGAGCAAATTTTCTTGATGCACCGTCAGGATTAGTTCATATGCATCATCCGTGAACAAATGTGTGACCATTAAAAAGAGAGCTTCACCAGTAGGATTAGTTGATGCCTCATCCATTAACTTTTGGAAGGTTGATGAAAACAAAATGATTTGGACAGCGGAACCAATTGATCCATGAACAAACAAAATGCATCACCCATGAACAAATTTGACACCAATAAGAAAGTAGCCTCACCGTCCAGTCTCACCATTATGAAAAAGGATTAATCAAATCAATGTAACTATTACAATTTGCAATGCTGCCGCATCAAACTAACTGATTTGTCATCAGTTGAAAGAAGACCCGAAAAAGAAGAGGAACAATGCCAATATCATGAAGAACAGCGAGATGCCACCATGTGCTCCATTCCTTCAAGCATTCCTCTGCACAATTTTGCCTGACGCACACGGTGATGAACATCGCCGGAACAGACATCACTGCAATGGATCTGGCTGTGTTCAAGCAGGAGCACACACGTCAGACCCACACCCACCAACCATCAGAGACGGGAGGCTCACTAAATCCATGTCCAGGGGCGAGGCACACCTGAGCTGCCCTCTCCATCTGCCGGAGACGAGGGGTATGCCAGGTTCATGCGTTTTGGCCACCAGAATCGACGCTAACTACGGATCTGGGTTCTGCAGTAGTCGCATCGGCAGAAACGACCTTTCCCAAACATAGTACCCCATCGCCACTAGCCGCTGACAACCTCCCAGTCGGCACGAACAAGCGCATCAGGAAATCGAGAGGATCAATGGGAAAGGAGATGAGAAAAGCTGTGGCCTGAGGCGCGCGCGCACACACACACAAGAGGGCGCGCGCGCGAGAGAGAGAGAGAGAGAGAGAGAGAGAGAGAGAGATGGGAGTCAGGGAGATAATGGGAGAGAGAAGCCGGAACACATATTGTCGTAATTTGATTTCCTCTAACTCAGCATCCTTAACTGGACGCCAAATCATATTGTCGGTAGCCAGAGACTATGAAGGAGGCGCAGACATCTATGACGAATGAATCGTTATATACACTCATACATAATATCTGCTCAATGAACAGGTGAACTGTTGAGTTGTCTCTAATATCATAATTGCAGTCCCTCACAGATAACCTATCAAAATGTACCACCAGATACTGATAGTCAAAACTGAGATAGGGAACAGTTAAGTGCACTCCTATTATAACAAGGCATCATGCAGCGTCACAGCAACCTGCATAGAACTGAGTCGCTCAAATAATCTGCAATAGCCAACATAAATGAGAATTTGTCTTATATCATCATATAGGACCATCCACTACAAAACCTACGATTTCCAGATGATACAGAGGCAAATCGAGAGGGGCATCACGATCAGATTATTATTACTACTGCGCAACACAGACCCGAAAACACAAAGATTCGATCGCGCCATAACACAGACTAAGACGCCAGATCCCATATCCCAAATCCCTAAATTGCTGCCCGGCGTAAGATCCGCATGGCATCCGCCTTATCAACCGGAAACTCGAACCCATTCCACGAAGGAAAAATGCGCAGAAAAATTAAAAGTGTAAGTAGGAAGATGGTCCTGCACTGCGCCCACCTTTGTGAGATGAGATAGCGGAGATCGCCGTCTTTGACATTCGCGTCGGCCTCCCGCGTGAGTGCGTCGACAGCCGCCCTTTCCTCCTCCGCCGTGCACGGCAGGCAGCTCGCCGCCGGGAGGAATCCCTCGGCACTAGGTATCGTCATCCCCCTCCAGTCCAATCTCGCACCCAACTGAGATCGACTCGAATCGGATCGAAAGGAGCCCTACCTAGGGTTTGGTAGCTCGAGCGTTTTATTTGGACGGAACAGGAAAAGGCGAAGCGGAGGCAACGGAAGGAGAAGAGACAACAACGTGAGAGAGTGTGTAAAAAATGGTTCTATAGGCAACCGGTCTAATTTATTGAACAATGCTCCCTATCTTAAGCTTTGCAATGCCCTTTTTTAGGGGAAAAAAACACCACATATATAACTACATTGAACAAAAACAAAAGTAGACAATCATCCAAGCTCGAGGACATGATACAACCTTGGATTAGGATTACATTTTTTACAAAATATTACTCATATCCTGCAGTATACTAACTGTTCTTAGGATATCATATCAGTATGAAACATATTGCAAAACAATTATTTCCCACAACTCTTCTGGGCTTTACCAATCCAGCAATCCCGCACGCCATTCCAAAAGAGGAGCTCCAACCATGTGTTATCAAGAAATAATATTAGGCCCTGTTTGATAGCAAAGTGTTTTCTAAGCATTTTAAGAATACTACAGTTTTTTAGATTACCACAATTTTATTTACAATAAGTTGTTTGATTGCCTAAAAAAACTGTAATTTTAATACTACAGTATTTGCCAAAACACTATTTTTTCTCTGTATTATAAAAAGAGCCCAAGACCTCTTTTTTTAAAACAGAGCCGAGGAAAAGAACAGAGTTGCACGTCGTTAACTTCTTCCCTTCTATTCTCAACTTCTCACCTCCCTCTGCAAAAAAATATTTGCGTCCGTCACACGCTGCCGCGGCCGCCGCGCTGTTATCTTTTTAGATGCCATCACGTGTTCGTTCAGCTCCGCTCGTGTTGGGATAGACAACTCGCCGCTGCTGCATGTAGGCCTCTCTCCATGGCTTGCCGTTGTCCCATCTGCTACTCGTGCAGCTCTGCCGCTTGGTTAGTCGTCGGCTATGCCGTGCTACTGAGCGTTCTCTTTGGTCATGGGGCCGTTCGCCGGATTTCACTTAGTGCAAGCTTCCTTTCTTATGCATGTTGATGGTAACACGCTGCTCTATCGCCATGTGCATGGCCGTTCTTTGGCCAATCACGTCGCATGCTGCATGCAACGGCTAGCTCCAACAGACGGGTTTGCACTGCTAACGTTGCAATTGATTTTAGGTCGTCGTGCCAAACAGGTCCTCTGTATTGTAAATACTACAAAATACTCTGTTTTGTCAAAACCACAGTATGTTATACCTACATGCAAAATTACTGTAGTTTGTTGATACTTTGATTTTTACAATACTTCGCAACCAAACACAGCCTTAGTCATCTTCAAACAGAAAACAGATACTCCTATAAAAGAAAAAAAAACTAATCATTTCAATATGCTTTTGGTTCATTCCCTTACATAGTACAGAGAAGATCATAAGACAATGATAGCCAATACTGCCATAAATCAATCAGGCCATCATTTATTTGAAGGACAAAATACCAAGATGGAGGACATAAACAAGCACATTATCTTACTGCCATCATCAAGATTGGATCGATGTAACAGTGAAACGAAAAAGTGCCGCAATGTGTAGCTTATCTAAGAGCTCTCAAATGGTATGCTTGCATTACGTCGAAGTGGTACTATTATCACCACCAAGGGGGACAACCGACACATGAGAAGCGGTAACATAAGAAGCAACATAACTCCCTTATATAGGCAGACAACATCGAAGAGTCATCCCGACAAAGAAACCGTTACAACAATAGCAGGTCAGAGAAACAACCCAAGAACCCACCGAATCAGCGGCACACACAAAAATTACATAACTAAGAATCACATACAAGGACAAATCAAATCACGAGGAAATAAAATAATTCCAATATGTAGGACGGGTTACTAATACACGTGAAGATGTTGCACTTATGAATAGTCACCAAATTGATGTATTCAAATATGTTGTAGGATCAGAAAAATGCAATAAGCAACTTCTCACATCAGTGGCCGAAGCTATTTACAATTACCTGGTGCATACAAATCTGTAATGAAGTTATTATTGAGTTACCGATACATACAAATCTGTGTCTTTGGCAGTGAGGGGATCATATTTTACCAAATTAAAACTCCAAGATATAGTTGATTTTCTCAGCCAGGACCATCACCACATGTCGCATCCATGGCCATCGTGGCCCACAGTAAATGTTTATGTTGTCATCAGCAGTAGACAAAACTATGAGATTCATAATATATATGTAACGCAAGTGTTGATTCTTCCATAATTTGTACTTACATACTTCAGAAAGAAGATATAGAAAAATTGTTCCACCACAGATATATTGTCAAATAAGACAGATAGATTTGGCAGAAGATGTACCCTATAACTAAGTGCTCACATAGCTAAAGTGTTTGTAAAATTCCGATGTACTTCAAGTTTAGCCATTCTTCTTCACAGTTGTTGTGTAATTAGTGGTAGATGAGAACATATATATAGAGGAAAATGCCAGACCTACAGGCTATTTCATATGGACCTGATCTACGCTGAAATTGTCTCCCTTAATCCTAATATAACCTCCAAACTAATTGATCATTATATCAAAATATTATTAAATAGATCCAATGTTGAATTAAGAAGTTATTTACTTTCTAGTAAACACAAAATTTGGTACCGAGCATGTCAACACGGCAGCTAAGGAGTGTACATAACTAACAACATTAAGAGTAATGATACATTTGAACAGGTAAATAGTATCAACACAATCATTTAATGTGATTATCAACACAATCTTAGCAAATGGACACATATAGTATTTTCATTCTTGTTAAAGAGTACATATTTAACCTGAGAATTTGGGTGAGGATCTTTAGTAGCATGTTACATAGTCATAGTCTACTGCCACATTCATATCCATGCTTTGTTTGACTCTTTTTTTGTTAAAACCCAAGTAGAACGTGAAGACCTTCTATTGGTGATCTTGTTTTAATTCTAACTTGTAAGTGTGTTATATTTCAAGTACGTGACTATGCATGGTGTAGTACCGAAATCGATATCATGCTCCAAAGCTTGCTGAAATGTTGCATTTTATATGTAAACAACATACTTAATTTTTAGGAAACATGATTTAAATAGCTTACTAATAGAAGCGCATATATTGTAATTGTTCCCCAAATTCACATCAGCACGTGAAACCAAACCTTCAGATGGAGCGCAGGAAGGCAGGCAGGTCGACAAAGTCCAGCAACTGAAAACCACCCAAACCCCTCCACCCTCAAGCCGACCAGAGAAGACCGATACAAAAGACCCCAACCATGGCAAGCAAATAGCTCCCCTCCACAGAGAACACCACTGCATGCCCCTTCTCACAGAAGACACCATAGACAACACACAACATTCAAACACCAGTAGGAATGGAAGCATGGAGTGAACAAACTGAAACAACGTACGCATGATCACATGAGAAAAGAGGGAATGAAGCGGCAAAGAAAGAACTAAAATAGAGTCAAGCACTTGCGCTACAGCTTGTTTTGGATCAGTAAGTTTGATAGATAGATTTTGCTATCACAAAAGTTTCTTGCCATGAGTTGCCTAAAGAATCACATAATCTCAAGATAGATGAGAGCTAAGGCACCATGAATAAAGAGAGGAAGGTTTACTTTTTAGTATGCTCCAAATGCTAACATTAACATAAATTGATGGTACACCTTAAAATTAGTCCAATGATACCCTGGCAAAGATGCCACCAAATGGTTGTCTCTGACCTGATTTGCATATACCAACATCTCAGCTCATGCATGTAGGAGGAACACAAAGAAAAAACCTACAACCATGAGGTGTATCTGTCCGTGTAAATCCCATTAGAAATATTTAATCATTTGGATAGGTGCGTAAACACGTAGGATAAACAGAAATAGATGTGAACAGGAATATTTAATCGTATCTGTCCGTGCACATCCTAAAGTGATTCAATTTGAGGAATGCTTCATTAGTAGAACATTGCATGTTATAACAGAACATGCATCTATCACGTGTATCTATCAGCTACATAATTTGAGCGCAGTGGAAAACTAACTGTGCGATGTCAAACAAATGTGCACGTGAATCTCATTGTGACTCTTCAAGATCTGAACCTTGTCTCATGCTTGCATGTTGATTCTCCTACTTCCCTGCAAATAAGTCCAAAATGATAAGGATAAGATCCATGTGAGACCAATGAAAGTTTATCATATTTTCCTGTAAAACAATACCGATGAGCCAAAATGGGAAAGTTAACACCCGAGTGAGGCCAATGAAGAATTTTGTATTCCATTCCATCAAACTTTGCTTACACAAACTTACACAATACCATAACATAAGCATGAAACTATCATTTAAAATGTGTGAAGACTCAGTACTGGAGATCATGGAGATAGCTAGGTCCAAAATGTTGTGATGTCCACAACCATTGACAATGAACATATTATTGTACTTTGAACCGACCAGGATGATTACCTTTTACAGACTGCGGCGGCTGCTACAGCTGGGACGACTTGGAGGAGTGGCAGCAACGAGGAGAATTTGCAAGAAGAGCTCAAACCCAAGGCAAGGGGAGTGCCACTGTGCCAGGGACGGGTATGCGGAGGGGGCAAAAGATCAAAGGCTACCGCCATATCCATCTTACCCGTGCCCAGCCACATGGTGCCGAGCACCCCCATGGCCGAATCTGCGCAGGTGCCAAGGCGCATTGATGGCCCTGCTGCGGCTCATCCTCGCAGCTGCCCAGATGACACCCCGACCGTGAAACAATCCATGTCTCAGGCCTCGCTCGGTGAATCCATCGCTGTAATCGCCCTCCCCGAGTATCCATCTCTCTCTAGCTCTACTCGTGATTTGGCGGAAAGGGAGGAACGCATGGATTTCCCACGAGGCACGCGTCTCCAGTCTCACCCGCAGCCTCTCCGCAACATGAGCACCGGCGGAGGCAGCCTCGCAATGAGGCAGGGCAGGGTAGCACAGCGCAGCACGCCAGGTTTTTCAGTCTTCACCGTCTATGCAACGCCTCACCTCTGCAGATAGCGGTGGTCAAGGACTCAAGGCCCATGTAAACAATACCTTGGGCCGTCGGGAACCGACAATATGGCAACGCAAGCACAACAGTTGGGCCCAGGCGGTGGAACACAACATTTCTACATCTGACAGGTAGGGACACGGCAGTAAAAAACTCACGATCGCTGTGAGATCACTATTTCTCGGGAGCTTAGTAACTAGAGAGATATCTCTATTCATTTTTTCTTCTGACGAGGCGTTTTGGAGCCTGGGAGTAAAAAAAATCCTTAAAAATATGAAATAAATTAAAAAAACAATTTTATTTTTGTGGAGAAAGATGACTGAGTGTCTGATGTCCATGCCAAATCTCAGAGCATTTAAATGTCTAAGTATCTCTGGGTAAGAAAGAAAATTTTGGGATACGTGAAAAAGTTTAATGTTTGTGTACTTTTTTGATCCGATTTTGTTTTTCTCTTGCTGAGAGCTACTCAGGTTTACAAATGCTTTAAGATTTGGCACACAACTCACACACTAAAAATATCTTCAGCATAAAAGCAGACTTTTTGAATTCTTTATTCTTTGAGTGCGAGATGAGTCGGGCTTAGAATTGGATATTCGTTTTTCTTCTTCATATATTACCTTCTTCTTATCTTATTCTACCTTTGTACAAATTAAGCTACAAAAACGTCATATATTATGATACAAAGGGTGTTGGGTTACAAATGTGGGGTAGACTAATGTATACAAGTGGCCCACCAGAGGCCGAAGACTCATATAAGATACGGCCCAGAAGGTAGTGGGCCAAGGGGCTCAACCTTTGGCCCATCAAGGAAAAGGAGGGTAGCATTAGACTGTGCTAAGTCACAACAGTCGGATACCAGGCCACTGTCAACCACCCGGACACTCTGTCGGAGACGAAGGAAACAGTCAGCTATGTCCTCAGTCGGTGGCTACCTAAGATACCTCTCGGCCACGATGTCTTAATAATGCCAAATACTGATAACTCACAAGCATAGGGGATCGCGGCAGTCTTCGAGGGTAGTATTTGACCCAAATTTATTGATTTGACACAAGGATAGCCAAAGAATATTTATCAGTATTAGCAGTTGAGTTGTTAATTTAAACACACCTGGAGAACCAAATATTTATGAGTATTAGCGGTTGAGTTGTGAGCGATGGATTAGCATGTCGAACAAGTTCAACATATTTCTTCCGTATAACCCATGCGAGGAGGAGGAAGAACTGGTAGATTCACAATGTAGAATGGAGAACACATCAAGAGCACTCTCGTTGTGATCTTTTAGTTTAAAAAACTTCTGCCATATTGGTTCATGGTATTGGAAGAACGATATACCACGGACCTCGAAGACTATCACAAAGGTTACTAATCAACCTAGAGGAACGAGCAAACACTATCAACAGGAATCGACGGAATGAATCATGGGTTCAAGAACCCATAAATAGAATACCTACTAACTAAATAACATCACGAGATGCTTTCGAGAATGGTGGCCCAAATCATTACACTGAGAACACAACACAAGGTTGGGTTACTGGGTGGCTATCTATGATATCATAGTTTCCTGATAGCTTCGACAAATATGTCGAGGCGACAGAGTACCTCAACTCGAGTAGTATGGTTACTCTGGCCCAAAAGGACATCGAGAACAGGGGAAGAGGTTGCAAATGCATCAGACTATTTAGTAACCTTGGATAACTCGGACAACATAACAGTTGTACGGGCATGAAAATTGAGATAACATGCATGTCAACTCGACGACGTAGCAACGAGTTCTTATAGAAACACCGATCCGGGAACTCAACAACTTTCCTATAAGTCTCCAGCATAGTAACTCGTCATCCTGAGAGATAGATAGTAAAGCCTGGTTTCTTAACCCCGTAGAAAAGATGAGGGTGACTCGAATCGAGAATGACCTGAGGGGAGTAAAAGAGCCTTACGTCCCCTTAGCAATCAATTCCCTTATATAACTAAAGTATTTATAGACTCGACTTGACCAGTGTGGCTTGGTAATCATACAGACAGTCTGGCTCTGATACCAAAGTTGTTGGGACCCTGATCCTAAGTCACACCGGTCTAGCAAGTAACACATCATATTACTTTGCGGCCTCACGCACGATATTCCCACGGCTACAACCTTACCTTGGTTGGGACCGTTTGCGCCTTTTGGCTCACGTATATGATAGTGTCGCTAGCATCCATATGACAGAGAACCCGGGCCGACATGACTAGTCATAAACTCAGGGGGGCACAAACTTACAGGGACATGCAATCATGACCCAAAAATGCACGTGTCAGTCAACAACGAATGTAACCGGGCTGTAGCAAGCTATCAGTACTCCGGTAAACACCGCGTGCCATTTCCCCGTAGGGACATACATAGGAGCAAAGAAGGACACATGACAGTTAATCCATGTGTTCCGGTGGAAGCACTAGGAGACATTTCCCCATAAGGAAGGCTACCAAGAATAAACAACTAGGTGTCGGATCCCACACATACCAAAGCATTTCAAAAACATACACATAATATGCTTGATATGTGCAGATACAACATGGCATCACAACATAACTCTATGACTCAAAGTATTTGATTAAAAGGCTCTGAGGAGCCACACATAACATGATATTACAAACATGGGTCTCATAACCCAACATACTATGTCATACAAGCAACAAGCACATGCTGAAGCTAATCTTGTCTGAGTACAGACAACTGAAAGGAAAGAAGGCTAGGAAGCCTGTATATCTACAAGACCCTCCATAGGAACTAGACCTCTATCTGGGATTCCCAAGCTAATCGTCGAAGCCCACGAAGAACTATTAGTGAGAGTGAAGTCTCTCTGCAAAAAACATAAATTAAGCAAACATGAGTACAAATGTACTCAGCAAGACTTACATTGAAACTATCTCATATGCATCAGTATCTACAAAGGGGTGGTGGAGTTTAACTGCAGCAAGCTAGCTTTGACTAAGTGGCTATCCTATACTATGACTACCAATATTTTCTTTTGGGTGAGAAAGCGCACACGAGTCCCCATATTCACCATAACAATACACCACTACTGATCCGCTCATGTCTCCCCTCGAAGGCCATCCATAGCACTCACGCTTATGTTGCGCATTTTAGAGTATCCACTTCCAGTTATCTATGAATAATGTAAGCTTTCCAAGTAGTCCATATCCGAGGACGCGACTGTCCGAATAGATTATTAACCCTACAGGGGTGTACTTCTTCACACACGCTCCCGTCACTTACCACCATGTACACGTCATGTATCTCGGCACCTTCAAGCGGAAGCCTGGCGAGGGAGTCGGCCACGACTTGACTAACCACAGAAGACTCTAGTCCAGGTTTATCGCCTATTTGAGGTTGTATCCGCAATGGAAGTCCGGCTGAGGTTCTATCACGGCCCCAAACGATGAGAGTAGGGTTCCCAAGAGCACCATCCGGGTGTCATCCTGGTACACCGTGCCTCGGTGTCTCTACCGCATCATATACCACCCCTAGGGTCAGCGCTATGCACGGTCTCTAACACATATCCTACAAACACCATAAACTAGTTGCAACTCCTGGGCAGAGATCAAGGCGGTTAAGAAGTCGAGAGGGTCAATTAAGTATCCCAATGTGTGGTAGTAACTGTCTTGGCACATAAATACAGAACTCAGTTCCTGAGGATGGTCCCAATGAGACAAACCACCATGTACTCCTACATGGCCTCTCATCGCTACCTTTACCAAAACGTGTTCACACACTTAGCTCAATAGTAGGACATGTTCACCACAATTCCAATCCATCCCAGATGGATCAGACCTGACACAACTCTAAGCATAACAGGCATAACAAGCAAGCATGAATGAGTAGGCACATCATGTCTCAAGCAATTCCTACTCATGCTAGTGGGTATCATCTATTTTACTATGGCAAAGACAGGTCATGCAAAGGAATGGGTTCAACTACCGCAACACGTAACAGTTGAATCGTTGTTGTCCTGATGCAATAAAAGAGAGCAGGAGCGAGGGAGTGGGATTGTATCGAAATGCTAAAAGGGGGTTTTGCTTGCCTGGCACTTCTGAAGATAGTATAGCTATTCATCGGTGTCAACGATCACTGCGTCGGAACCGCCTGGTACCGAGAGGGAACAACACCGACAAACAAAGAAGGAACACAATAAATGCAATGCAACAATATGATGCATGATCATGACATGGCAATATGTTGTGATTTGGGATAGTGCAACTAACAACAATTTAAATAAAGTTGTTTTGAACTCAAGGTTCAAATTCAAACTCCATATAAGACATTTCAAATGTCATTTATTCAAATTGTCTTATCCAATAGCTCTAAGTTGTTCAAACATGCATGGAAATGCCATTAACAGATTCTTCATATTTTTATGATAATTTTTCATATATAAATTATTTCATTTCGAGTTACGGTTCAGTTTCCATGAATTTTAGAAGTTTTAAACTTTTTTGGAAATAATAAATCTTTTTTTATTTATTTAAAATCACAGAAAAGCTTTACTGTGCCGGCACTACGTCAGGCTAAGGTCAGCACGTCAACTGACCCGGTCCAGGTCAAACCTGACCAGTGGGTTCCACCGGTCAGTGACTCAACATTAATTAAATTAGTTTTTAAGCACTAATTAAGATTAGCAGGGCACTGGGGCCCGCATGTCAGTGATTGTTAGTGTTAATTAGGTTTAAGTTAAACTAAATTGAAATTATCAGGGGCTGGCTCCACTTGTCATAGACCCAGGGGAGTCAAACCCCAGTTCAACTAGGAGAAGCCCGCCGGCGATGTCCGAGACAGCGGAGACTCTAGGAAATGTCGCCCCGACGACTAAATCAGTGGCGGGGAGCATCTACATGATGCTGGGGCTCACACGCATCTAGTTGTGCAAGCGGGAGGGGCTGAGGCGGCCCGAGCTTGCCGAAAAATGAGCTCGCGGCGGCGGCCGGAGTTCGGGCATCGACCGAGTCGACGCCACAGAGCACGATAGGAGGAGCGGTTGGGTGTTTTGGGCTCATGGAGACGGACTAAGTGTGTTGGTATGCTCGCTGTGAGCAACAGAGCTCGGGAGCATGGGACTTGCTGACCATGGAGAACGATGGCGAGGCCAAGGTGGGGAAGCTAACTAGGGGGTGTGTGAGGCCAGTGGATGAGAGGGGTTCGAGGGAGGAGCTCACAGCGGTTCGGACGAAAGGTGCCAGCGAGTTGGGGAAAGCACGACGGCAAATTGGCGGTGAGGTTGCGGCGGCCGAAGGTTGAAGATGAGCTCGGGACGATGCTGCAGGATCCCGTGGTCGAACGGGTTGGTGTAGACGATGCAAGAGATGATGGCAGTTCTTTTGGACGCGTCGGCAAGGCGAGAGGTGGATGGTGGCTGCGATGGTGCTTGTTGGTGCTCTCGAGCGCTCACAGACGATCGCGGGAGAGAGTAGAGGAGGGGAGTGAGACCGAGAGAGAGGGGAGAGGGACGAGGATCTCGTGGGCGTCGCGCTGGCAAGGCCGGAAGGGCTGAGGCGTCATGATCGAAGCGAGGTGGCATGCGATCGCGACCATGCGCCCGTGCCCTCTGAGCCTGAGGAGGAAGACGACAAGGTAGGCTGCGTGGGCTGGGCCAATGCAGCTGGGCCGGCGGTGCACAGTGGTCGGGCCACAGGCAAGTTGTTCTATCTCTGCTTTCTATTCTATTTTTCTATTTTGCAAATTTGTTTTAATTTGGTTTTCAAGCCAAACCACTTCTAAAGATTCTAAAAATAATTGTGGGCACTAAATGAATTATTCTAGAGGCCCTCGACTAATTCCAGAATTATTGGATCATTTAAAAGTATTTATAGTATTTAAATGCCCCAATTCAAATACAATTTGAGTTAATTCAAAAATCCAGAATGGCCTAGTAAAATGTGCACCATTTTTGGAAGAGGTTTTCACCATTATCAAAATCATGAACTTTTCTAAAGGGCATTTTGGGTTCATTGAAAATATTTTTATTTTGATCCTAGTTGAATTCCATTTGATGCTAAGGTTTGAACATCCCTCATTTCAAATTCATTTGAACTTAGACATGACGCATGGATGCTGATGCAACTAGTTACAAACAAATTCTAGGGCTGTGACATCAATCCAATAGGAGAACCACACGAAGCCTCGTGAACAACACCTACATATAAAAGAGCAAATACTTGCACCCAACATGATCAAGGGGGTTGTCAATCCCCTCGGTGGTTATTTGCAAGGGTAAAAAAATCTGATAACGGTAGATAGATAAAAAAGAATAGTAAATAAATTGCAGAAAGGTATTTTTGGATTTTAATATGTGATAAAGGTAGACCCGGGGGCCATAGTTTTGTTGGGGAACGTAGTAGTTTCAAAAATTTCCTACACACACGCAAGATCATGGTGATGCATAGCAACAAGAGGGGAGAGTGTTGTCCTCGTACCCTCGTGAACCCGAAAGCGGAAGTGTTAGCACAACGCTTGTTGATGTAGTCGTATGTCTTCACGATCCGACCGATCCAAGTACCGAGCGTCACGGCACCTCCGGAAGTTCAACACGTTCAGCTCGATGACGTCCCGCAAACTCCGATCCAGCAGAGCTTCACGGGAGAGTTCCGTTAGCACAATGGCGTGGTGACGGTGATGATGATGCTACCGATGCAGGGCTTCGCCTAAGCACCGCTACGATATGATCAAGGTCGATTATGGTGGAGGGGGGCACCGCACACGGCTAAGAGATCAAGAGATCAATTATTGTGTCCCCAAGGGGTGCCCCTCTCCCCGTATATAAAGGAGTGGAGGAGGGGGAGGGCCGACCCTCTCTATGGCGCGCCCTAGGGGAGTCCTACTCCCATCGGGAGTAGGATTCCCCCTTTCCTAGTAGAACTAGGAGCCCTTCCATGTAGTAGGAGTAGGAGAGAAGGAAAGGGAAAAGAGAAGAGAAGGAAGGAGGGGGCGCCGCCCCTCTCCCTAGTCCAATTCGGACTAGGCCTTGTGGGGGTGCGCAGCCTCCCCTCTCTCTTTCCCCTAAAGCCCAATAAGGCCCATGTACTCCCCGGCGAATTCCCGTAACTCTCCGGTACTCCGAAAAATACCCGAATCACTTGGAACCTTTCCGATGTCCGAATATAGTCGTCCAATATATCGATCTTTACGTCTCGGCCATTTCGAGACTCCTCGTCATGTACCCGATCTCATCCGGGACTCCGAACTATCTTCGGTACATCAAAACACATAAACTCATAATACCGATCGTCATCGAACTTTAAGCGCGCGGACCCTACGGGTTCGAGAACTATGTAGACATGACCGAGACACGTCTCCGGTCAATAACCAATAGCGGAACCTGGATGCTCATATTGGCTCCTACATATTCTACGAAGATCTTTATCGGTCAAACCACATAACAACATACGTTATTCCCTTTGTCATCGGTATGTTACTTGCCCGAGATTTGATCATCGGTATCTCAATACCTAGTTCAATCTAAAGCACGGCAAGTCTCTTTTCTCGTTAGTAATACATCATCCCGCAACTAACTCATTAGTTGCAATGCTTTGCAAGGCTTAAGTGATGTGCATTACCGAGTGGGCCCAGAGATACCTCTCCGACAATCGGAGTGACAAATCCTAATCTCGAAATCGCCAACCCAACAAGTACCTTGGAGACACACGAAGAGCACCTTTATAATCACCCGATTCGTTGTGACGTTTGGTAGCACACAAAGTGTTCCTCCCAGAACGGGAGTTGCATAATCTCATAGTCATAGGAACATGTATAAGTCATGAAGAAAGCAATAGCAACATACTAAGCGATCAAGTGCTAAGCTAACGGAATGGGTCAAGTCAATCACATCATTCTCCTAATGATGTGATCCAGCTTAATCAAATGACAACTCATGTCTATGGCTAGGAAACTTAACCATCTTTGATTCAATGAGCTAGTCAAGTAGAGGCATACTAGTGACACTCTTTTGTCTATGTATTCACACATGTATCAAGTTTAGGTTAATACAATTCTAGCATGAATAATAAACATTTATCATGAAATAAGGAAATAAATAATAACTTTATTATTGCCTCTAGGGCATATTTCCTTCATCTCCCACTTGCACTAGAGTCAATAATCTAGTTCACATCGCCATGTGATTTAACACCAATAGTTCACATCACCATGTGATTAACACCCATGGTTCACATCGTCATGTGACCAACACCCAAAGGGTTTACTAGAGTCAATAATCTAGTTCACATCGCTATGTGATTAACACCCAAAGAGTACTAAGGTGTGATCATGTTTTGCTTGGGAGAGAAGTTTAGTCAACAGATACGCCACATTCAGATCCGTATGTATTTTGCAAATTTCTATGTCAACAATGCTCGCACGGAGCTACTCTAGCTAATTGCTCCCACTTTCAATATGTATCCAGTTGAGACTTAGAGTCATCTGGATTAGTGTCAAAACTTGCATCGACGTAACCCTTTACGCATTTAACCTTTTGTCACCTCCATAACCGAGAAACATATCATTATTCCACTAAGGATAATTTTGACCGCTGTCCAGTGATCTACTCCTAGATCACTATTGTACTACCTTGCCAAAATCAGTGTAGGGTATACAACAGATCTGGTACACAACATGGCATACTTTATAGAACCTATGGCTGAGGCATAGAGAATGACTTTCATTCTCTTTCTATCTTCTGCCGTGGTCGGGCTTTGAGTCTTACTCAATTTCACACCTTGTAACACAGGCAAGAACTCTTTCTTTGACTGTTCCATTTTGAAATACTTCAAAATCTTGTCAAGGTATGTACTCATTTGAAAAAAAACTTATCAAGCGTCTTGATCTATCTCTATAGATCTTGATGCTCAATATGTAAGCAGCTTCACCGAGGTCTTTCTTTGAAAAACTCCTTTCAAACACTCTTTTATGCTTTGCAGAATAATTCTACATTATTTCCGATCAACAATATGTCATTCACATATACTTATCGAAATGTTGTAGTGCTCCCACTCACTTTCTTGTAAATATAGGCTTCACCGCAAGTCTCAGTATAAAACTATATGCTTTGATCAACTTATCAAAGCGTATATTCCAACTCCGAGATGCTTGTACCCAGTCCATAGATGGATCATTTGGAGCTTGCATATTTTGTTAGCACCTTTAGGATTGACAAAACCTTCTGGTTGCATCATATACAACTCTTCTTTAATAAATCCAGCAAGGAATGCAGTTTTGTTTATCCATTTGCCAGATTTCATAAAATGCGGCAATTGCTAACATGATTCGGACGGACTTAAGCATAGATACGAGTGAGAAACTCTCATCGTAGTCAACACCTTGAACTTGTCGAAAACCTTTTGCGACAATTCTAGCTTTGTAGATAGTAACACTACTATCGTCATCCGTCTTCCTCTTGAAGATCCATTTAATCTCAATGGCTCACCGATCATTGGGCAAGTCAATCAAAGTCCATACTTTGTTCTCATGCATGGATCCCATCTCGCATTTCATGGCCTCAAGCCATTTTGGAATCTGGGCTCATCATCGCTTCCTCATAGTTCGTAGGTTTGTCATGGTCAAGTAACATGATCTCCGTAACAGGATTACCGTATCACTGCGTGCGGATCTTACTCGTTGACCCTCGAGGTTCGGTAGTAACTTGATCTCAAGTTTCATGATCATCATCATTAGCTTCCTTACTTATTGGTGTAGATGTCACAGAACCGGTTTTCGTGATGAACTACTTTCCAATAAGGGAGCAGTATGATTACCTCATCAAGTTCTACTTTCCTCCCACTCACTTCTTTCGAGAGAAACTCCTTCTCTAGAAAGGATCCATTCTCAAAGAATCGAATATCTTGCCTTCGGATCTGTGATAGAAGGTGTACCCAACATTTTCTTTTGGGTATCCTATGAAGACGCATTCTCCGATTTGGGTTTGAGCTTATCAGGTTGAAACTTTTTCACATAAGCATTGCAACCTCAAACTTTAAGAAACGACGACTTAGGTTTCTTGCCAAACCATAGTTCATACGGTGTCGTCTCAACGGATTTAGATGGTGCCCTATTTAACGTGAATGTAGCTGTCTCTAATGCATAACCCCAAAACGATAGTGGTAGATCGGTAAGAGACGTCATAGATCGCACCATATCTAATAAAGTACAGTTACGATGTTCGAACACACCATTACACTGTGGTGTTCTAGGTGGCGTGAGTAGTGAAACTATTTCACATTGTTTTAACTGAAGGCCAAACTCGTAACTCAAATATTTTACTTATGCAATCATATCGTAGAAACTTTTATTTTGTTACGATGATTCTCCACTTCACTCTGAAATTCTTTGAACTTTTCAAATGTTTCAGACTTGTGTTTCATCAAGTAGATATACCCATATCTGCTCAAATCATCTGTGAAGATCAGAAAATAATGATACCAGCCGCGAGCCTTAATATTCATCGGACCACATACATCAGTATGTATGATTTCCAACAAATCTGTTGCTCGCTCCATTATTCCGGAGAACGGAGTCTTAGTCATCTTGCCCATAAGGCATGGTTCGCAAGCATCAAGTGATTCATAATCAAGTGATTCCAAAATCCCATCGGCCAGGAGTTTCTTCATCGTTACACCAATATGACCTAAACGGCGATTACCACAAATAAGTTGCACTATCATTATTAACTTTGCATCTTTTGGCTTCAATATTATGAATATGTGTATCATTACGAACGAGATCCAACAAACCATTTTCATTGGGTGTATAACCATAGAAGGTTTTATTCATGTAAATAGAATAACAGTTATTCTCTAACTTAAATGAATAACCGTATTGCAATAAACATGACCAAATCATATTCATGCTCAACGCAAACACCAAATAACACTTATTTAGGTTCAACACTAATCCCGAAAGTATAGGGAGTGTGCGATGATGATCATATCAATCTTGGAACCACTTCCAACACACATCATAACTTCACCCTTAACTAGTCTTTGTTCATTCAGCAACTCCCGTTTCGAGTTACTAATCTTAGCAATTGAACCAGTATCAAATACCGAGGGGTTGCTATAAACACTAGTAAAGTACACATCAATAACATGTATATCAAATATAGCTTTGTTCACTTTGCCATCCTTCTTATCCACCAAATACTTGGGGCAGTTCCGCTTCCAGTGACCAGTCCCTTTGCAGTAGAAGCACTCAGTTTTAGACTTAGGTCCAGACTTGGGCTTTTTCACTTGAGCAGCAACTTGCTTGCCGTTCTTCTTGAAGTTCCCTTTTCTTCCCTTTGTCCCTTTACTTGAAACTAGTGGTCTTGTTAACCATCAACACTTGATGCTCTTTCTTGATTTCTACCTTCGTCGATTTCAAAGATCGCGAAGAGCTCAGGAATTACTTTCGTCATCCCTTGCTTATTATAGTTCATCACGAAGTTCTAGTAACTTGGTGATAGTGACTAGAGAATTCCGTCAATTACTATTTTATCTGGAAGATTAACTCCCACTTGATTCAAGCAATTGTAGTACCCAGACAATCTGAGCACATGCTCACTGGTTGAGCTATTCTCCTCCATCTTGTAGGCAAGAAATCGTCGGAGGTCTCATACCTCTCGACACGGGCATGAGTATGAAATACCAATTTCAACTCTTGGAACATCTTATATGCTCCATGGCGTTCAAAACATCTTTGAAGCCCCGATTCTAAGCCGTAAAGCATGGTGCACTAAACTATCAAGTAGTCATCATATCGAGCTTGCCAAACGTTCATAACGTCTGCTTTTTCTCCTGCAATCGGTCTGTCACCTAGCGGTGCATCAAGGACATAATTCTTACGTGCGACAATGACGATAAACCTCGGATGACGGACCAAGTCCGCATCATTGCTACTAACATCTTTCAACTTAGTTTTTCTAGGAACATATCAAAAATAAAACAGGGGAGCTACACGCGAGCTATTGATCTACAACATAGATATGCTAATACTACCAGGACAAAGTTCATGATAAATTTAAGTTCAATTAATCATATTACTTCAGAACTCCCACTTACATAGACATCCCTCTAATCATCTAAGTGATCACGTGATCCAAATCAACTAAACCATAACCGATCATCACGTGAAATGGAGTAGTTTTCAATGGTGAACCTCACTATGTTGATCATATCTACTATATGATTCACGCTCAACCTTTCGGTCTCAGTGTTCCGAGGCCATATCTGCATATGCTAGGCTCGTCAAGTTTAACTCGAGTATTCTGCGTGTGCAAAACCGGCTTGCACCCGTTGTAGATGGACGTAGAGCTTATCACACCCGATCATCACGTGGTGTCAGGCACGACAAACTTTGGCAGCGGTGCATACTCAGGAGAACACTTTATCTTGAAATTTAGTGAGAGATCATCTTATAATGCTACCGTCAATCAAAGCAAAATAAGATGCATAAAAGATAAACATCACATGCAATCAAAATATGTGACATGATATGGCCATCATCATCTTGTGCCTTTGATCTCCATCTCCAAAGCATCGTCATGGTCTCCATCGTCACCGGCATGACACCATGATCTCCATCATCTTGATCTATATCAATGTGACGTCACATGGTCGTCTCGCCAACTATTGCTATTGCATAGCGATAAAGTAAAGCAATTATTTGGTGCTTGCATCTTATGCAATAAAGAGACAACCATAAGGCTTCTGCTAGTTGCCGATAACTTCAACAAAACATGATCATCTCATACAACAACTTATATCTCATCACGTCTTGACAATATCACATCACAACATGCCTGCAAAACAAGTTAGACGTCCTCTACTTTATTGTTGCAATTTTTACGTGGCTGCTACGGGCCGAGCAAGAACCGTTCTTACCTACGCATCAAAACCACAACGATAGTTCGTCAAGTTAGTGCTGTTTTAACCTTCTCAAGGACCGGGCGTAGCCACACTCTAAAGTTGGAGAAACCGACACTCGCCACACATTGCAGTGCAAAAGCACGTCGGTAGAACTGGTCTCGCGTAAGCGTCTGGCGTAATGTCGGTCCGGCCGCTTCATCCAACAATACCGCCCGAACCAAAGTGTGACATCTTTGGTAAGCAAGATGACTTGTATCGCCCACAACACACTTGTTTTCTACTCGTGCATATAACATCAATGCAAAAAACAAAGCTCGGAATACACTGTTGGGTAACGAAGTAATTTCAAAATTTCCCTACGCACACGCCAAGATCATGGTGATGCATAGCAAGGGAGAGTGTTGTCCTCGCACTTCGTAGACCCGAAAGCGTAAGCTAGCACAATGCGGTTGATGTAGTAGTACGTCTTCACGATCCGACGGATCCAAGTACCGAACGTACGGCACCTCCGAGTTCAGCACACGTTCAGCTCGATGACGTCCCGCGAACTCCGATCCAGCAGAGCTTCACGGGAGAGTTCCGTCAGCACAACGGCGTGGTGACGGTGATGATGATGCTACCGACGCAGGGCTTCGCCTAAGCACCGCTACGATATGATCGAGGTGGATTATGGTGGAGGGGGGCACCGTACACGGCTAAGAGATCAAGAGATCAATTATTGTGTCTCCAAGGGGTGCCCCTCTCCCCTTATATAAAGGAGTGGAGGAGGGGGAGGGCTGGCCCTCTCTATGGCGCCCTAGGGGAGTCCTACTCCCACCGAGTAGGATTCCCCTTCCTAGTAGAACTAGGAGCCCTTCCATGTAGTAGGAGTAGGAGAGAAGGAAAGGGAGAAGAGAAGAGAAGGAAGGACGGGGAGCCGCCCCTCTCCCTAGTCCAATTCGGACTAGGCCTTGTGGGGGCGCGCAGCCTCCCCTCTCTCTTTCCCCTAAAGCCTAATAAGGCCCATGTACTCCCCGGCGAATTCCCGTAACTCTCGGTACTCCGAAAAATACCGAATCACTCGGAACCTTTCCGATGTCTGAATATAGTCGTCCAATATATCGATCTTTACGTCTCGACCATTTCGAGACTCCTCGTCATGTCCCCGATCTCATCCGGGACTCCGGACTACCTACGGTACATCAAAACACATAAACTCATAATACCGAACGTCACCAAACTTTAAGCTTGCGGACCCTACAGGTTCGAGAACTATGTAGACATGACCGAGACACGTCTCCAGTCAATAACCAATAGCGGAACCTGGATGCTCACATTGGCTCCTACATATTCTACGAAGATCTTTATCGGTCAAACCGCATAACAACATACGTTGTTCCCTTTGTCATCGGTATGTTACTTGCCCGAGATTTGATCATCGGTATCTCAATACCTAGTTCAATCTCGTTACCGGCAAGTCTCTTTTCTCGTTCCGTAATACATCATCCCGCAATTAACTCATTAGTTGCAATGCTTGCAAGGCTTAAGTGATGTGCATTATCGAGTGGGCCCAGAGATACCTCTCCGACAATCGGAGTGACAAATCCTAATCTCGAAATACGCCAACCCAACAAGTACCTTCGGAGACACCTGTAGAGCACCTTCATAATCACCCGATTCGTTGTGACGTTTGGTAGCTCACAAAGTGTTCCTCCCAGAACGGAGTTGCATAATCTCATAGTCATAGGAACATGTATAAGTCATGAAGAAAGCAATAGCAACATACTAAACGATCAAGTGCTAAGCTAACGAAATGGGTCAGGTCAATCGCATCATTCTCCTAATGATGTGATCCCGTTAATCAAATGACAACTCATGTCTATGGCTAGGAAACTTAACCATCTTTGATTCAACGAGCTAGTCAAGTAGAGGCATACTAGTGGCACTCTTTTTGTCTATGTATTCACACATGTATCAAGTTTCCGGTTAATACAATTCTAGCATGAATAATAAACATTTATCATGAAATAAGGAAATAAATAATAACTTTATTATTGCCTCTAGGGCATATTTCCTTCAAGTTTTCACTAGAGGCTTCTCTCTCGAACAAAAAACATACAGTGGATAAAACAAATTATTGTTGGGCAATTGATAGAAAAGCGCATAGTTATGACGAATTAACGATATTCAAGGCAATGATCATGTATATAGGCATCACGTTCGAGACAAGTAGACTGACTCCTTCCTGCATCTACTACTATTACTCCACACATTGACCGCTATCCAGCATGCATCTAGAGTATTAAGTTCATAAAGAACGGTGTAACGCCTTAAGCAAGATGGCATGATGTAGACAAAGTAAACTCAATAATTATGGATAAACCCCATCATTTTCCCCTTAATGGCAACAATACAAATAGGTGTCTTGTCCCTTTCTGTCACTGGGATATTGATCGCCGCAAGATTGAATCCATTACAAAGCACCTCTCCCATTGCAAGATAAAATCAATCTAGTTGGCCAAACCAAATGGATAGATCAGAGAGAAATACAAAACTATAATAATTATGCATATAAGAATTCAGAAAAGACTCAAATATTTCTCATGAATATTCTGATCATAAACCCACAATTCATCGAATCCCAACAAACACACCGCAAAAGGAGATTACATCAAATAGATCTCCAAGAACATCGAATAGAACATTGTATTGAAGATCAAAGAGAGAGAAGAAGCCATCTAGCTACTAGCTATGGACCGGTAGGTCTATGGTAAATCGCTCACACATCATCGGAGGGGAAGCAAGGTTGATGTAGAAGCCCTCCATGATTGATCCCCCCCTTTGGCGGAGTATCTAAAAAGGCCTCCAGATGGGATCGCGGAAGAACGGAAACTTGCAACAGCGGAAAAAGTATTTTGGGTGGCTCTCCGTTGGTTTCCTGATTTTAGATAATTAATAGAGCTGGAATTAGGTCAGACGGAGCCCCGAGGGACCCACAAGGTACTAGGGCACCTCCACGGCGCGCCCTAGTTCCTTGTCGTCTACTCGTTCGCCTTCTGGTCTCCTCCCGAAGCTTCCAGAGTCTCTTTTGTCCAGAAAAAAATCTTCAAAAAGTTTCGTGGCATTTGGACTTCGTTTGGTACTGGTATTCTGGAAAACCAAAAACAGGCAAAAAAACAACAAGTGGCACTTGACACTAAGTTAATAGGTTAGTAAAAAAAATGATATATAATTGCATATAAAACATCAAAGGTTGATACTATAATAGCAATAAAAAATTATAGATATGTTGGAGACGTATAAAGCATCCCCAAGCTTAATTATTGCTCCTCTTCTAGTGGGTAAATGATAAAAACATAATTTTTCATGTGGAATGCTACCTAACATGTTCATCATGTAATCTTTCTTTTATGGTATAAATATATAGATCCGAATGATTCAAAGCAATAGTCTATAATTTGACATAAAGACATCAATACTCAGGCATACCAACAAACAATCACGCCTTTCAAATTATAAATGCTAAAGAATGTTGTCCCTACAAGATTATATAGACTTATCATCCTCCAGCTTCTTAACACAAAATATAAATCATGCACTACTCCGGTGTCAGCCAAGCAATTGGTTCATACAAAGTATAAATCATGTAAATATGAACGCAGGCCATGGATATAGCACTATGGGTGGAATAGAATATGGTGGTAGAGATGTGGAGAAGAAAAAAAAGGAGAAAGTCTCACACCGACGAGGCTAATCAACTAGCTATGGAGATGCCTGATACGTCTCCAACGTATCTATAATTTTGATTGCTCCATGCTATGTTATCTACTGTTTTGGGCAATATTGGGCTTTATTATCCACTTTTATATTACTTTTGAGACTAACCTATTAACCGGAGGCCCAGCCCATTTGTTGTTTTATGCCTATTTCAAAGTGTTTCAAGAAAAGGAATATCAAACGAATTCGAAACGGAACGAAATCAAGCTGGAGAAGTTATTTTTGGAAGGAAACCTCTAGGATGGACTTGGACCCCACGTCAGAGCAAGGGAGGTGCTCATGAGGGTGGGGCCGCCCCCGCCTCGTGGGCCCCGAAGCTCCATCGACGCATTCTTTCACCCATATATACCCACGTATCCTAAAACTTCCGAGCAGAGAATAGATCGAGTTCCGCCGCCGCAAGCCTCTGTAGCCACCAAAACCAATCGGGACCACTGTTCCCAAGACTGCCTTCGGAGGGGATCCCTCACCGTGGCCATCTTCATCATCCCGGCGCTCTCCATGACGAGGAGGGAGTAGTTCACCCTTGGGGCTGAGGGTATGTACTGTTAGCTATGTGTTTGATCTCTCTCTCTCGTGTTCTTGATTTGGCATGATCTTGATGTATCGCGAGCTTTGCTATTATAGTTGGATCTTATGTTTCTTCTCCCCCTCTTCTCTCTTGTAATGGATTGAGTTTTACCTTTGAAGTAATCTTATCGGATTGAGTCCTTAAAGATTTGAGAACACTTGATGTATGTCTTGCCGTGCGTATCTGTGGTGACAATGGGATATCACGTGATTCAGTTGATGTATGTTTTGGTGATCAACTTATGGGTTCCGCCCATGAACCTATGAATAGGGGTTGGCACGTTTTCGTCGTGATTCTCCGGTAGAAACTTTGGGCACTCTTTGAGGTTCTATGTGTTGGTTGAATAGATGAATCTGAGATTGTGTGATGCATATCGTATAATCATACCCACAGATACTTGAGGTGACATCAAGCTCTTTTCTGGCGCCGTTGCCGGGGAGGCTAGGTAAGCGGCACTCACTCACACCCCGTCAACTAAGCTCTTTCTCAAGGCGCCGCCGTGAGGTGAGTGCTTGAAGGTATATCTTTAGATCTTGCAATCGAATCTTTTTGTTTCTTGTTTTAGCACTAGTTTAGTTTATAAAAGAAAATAACAAAAAAATGGAATTGAGTTTGTCTCATACGCTTCATTTTTTTAATATCTTTCTTGAGTATGATGGAAAGGAAAATTGTGCCAAAGTGTTAGAAGAAGAATGCATTAAAATGTTTGGCACTAAATCTTTGAATGATGAGCATTATTGCAATGTTGTTAGTATGAATTCCTTGAATACCCATGATGCTAATGATATGCAAAGCCACAAGCTTGGGGAAGCTATGTTTAATGAAGATGATATTTTTTGTCCCCCAAGCTTTGATGAGCAAATCTACTATGATGAAAGCATGCCTCCTATCTATGATGATTATTGTGATGACACGTATGCTTTAAATAATAATGATAACCATTAAATTTGTCATCTTGATCTTAATTCTCAATCATATGATAGTTATTTTGTTGAGTTTGCTCCCACTACTATTCATGAGAAGAATTTTGCTTTTGTGGAGAGTAATAAAATTTATATGCTTGTAGATCATGAAAAGAATGCTTTATGTGCTGGTTATATTATTGAATTCATTCATGATGCTACTGAAAATTATTATGAGGGAGGAATATATGCTTGTAGGAATTGCAATAATATCAAGTTTCCTCTCTATGTGCTTAAAGTTTTGAAGTTATGCTTGTTTTACCTTCCTATGCAAGTTGATTCTTGTTCCCATAAGTTGCTTGCTCACAAAATCCCTATGCATAGGAAGTGGGTTAGACTTAAATGTGCTAGTCATATTCTTCATGATGCTCTCTTTATGTTTCAATTCTTATGTCTTTTGCGAGCATCATTGAAATCATTATGCCTAGCTAGGGCGTTAAACGTTAAGCGCTTGTTGGGAGGCAACCCAATTTTATTTTAGTTTCTTGCTTTTGGTTCTGTTTAGGAATAAATAATCCATCTATCTTCTGTTTAGATGTGGTTTTATGTTTTAATTAGTGTTTGTGCCAAGTAGAACCTTTGGGAAGACTTGGGTGAAGTCTTTATGATCATGCTGTAAAAAACAGAAACTTTAGCGCTCACGAGATTAGCTTCAACTTTTTAATGGAGAGTGCTATTTAGTTGATTCTTTTTGCAGATTATTACTAGACAAAGTCCTCAGGTCCACCAGTTTATTTTAGAATTTTTGGAGTTCCAGAAGTTTGCGTTAGTTACAGATTACTACAGACTGTTCTGTTTTTGACAGATTCTGTTTTTCGTGTGTTGTTTGCTTATTTTGATGAATCTATGGCTAGTAAAATAGTTTATAAACCATAGATAAGTTGGAATACAGTAGGTTTAACACCAATATAAATAAAGAATGAGTTCATTACAATACCTTGAAGTGGTGTTTTGTTTTCTTTCGCTAACGGAGCTCACGAGTTTTCTGTTAAGTTTTGTGTTTTGAAGTTTTCAAGTTTTGGGTAAAGTTTCGATGGACTATGGAACAAGGAGTAGCAAGAGCCTAAGCTTGGGGATGCCCAAGGCACCCCAAGGTAATATTCAAGGATGACCAAGTGTCTAAGCTTGGGGATGCCCCGGATGGCATCACCTCTTTCGTCTTCGTTTATCGGTAACTTTACTTGGACCTATATTTTTATTCACCACATGATATGTGTTTTGCTTGGAGTGCTGTTTGAATAAAATACCAAGATCTGAAAGTCTTAACTGTTAGAGAGTCTTCACATGGTTGCATAATTATTCGACTACTCATTGATCTTCACTTATATCTTTCGGAGTAGTTTGTTGTTTGCTCTAGTGCTTCACTTATATCTTTTAGAGCATGGTGGTAGTTTTATTTTGTAGAAATAGATGAACTCTCATGCTTCACTTATATTATTTTGAGAGTCTTAAATAGCATGGTAATTTTCTTAAATAATCCTAATATGCTAAGCATACAAGATTTGTAAGAATTCTTATGAGTGTGTTGAATACTAAGAAAAGTTTGATGCTTGATAATTGTTTTGATGAAGATGGTGATATTAGAGTCATGCTAGTTGAGTAATTGTTAATTTGAGACATACTTGTGTTAAAGTTTGTGATTCCCGTAGCATGCACGTATGGTGAACCGTTATGTGATGAAGTCGGAGCATGGTTTATTTATTGATTGTCTTCCTTATGAGTGGCGGTCGGGGACGTGCGATGGTCTTTTCCTACCAATCTATCCCCTAGGAGCATGCGCGTAATACTTTGCTTTGATAACTTCTAGATTTTTGCAATAAGTATATGAGTTCTTTATGACTAATGTTGAGTCCATGGATTCTACGCACTTTTCCCATCCTCCCACCATTGCTAGCCTCTCTAATACCGCGCACTTTTCGCCGGTATCATAGACCCACCATATACCTTCCTCAAAACAGCCACCATACCTACCTATCATGGCATTTCCATAGCCATTCCGAGATATATTGCCATGCAACTTTCCACCATTCCGTTTATTATGACACGCTTCATCATTGTCATATTGCTTCGCATGATCATGTAGTTGACATCGTATTTGTGGCAAAGCCACCGCTCATAATTCTTTCATACATGTCACTCATGAGTCATTGCACATCCCATTACACAGCACGAGGCATTCATATAGAGTCATATCTTGTTCTAAGTTTTGAGTTGTAATTCTTGAGTTGTAAGTAAATAAAAGTGTGATGATCATCATTTTTAGAGCATTTCCCAAGTGAGGAAAGGATGATGGAGACTATGATTCCCCCACAAGTCGGGATGAGACTCCGGACGAAAAAAAATAAAAAAAAAGAGGACATAAAAAAAGGAGAAAAGGCCCAAATAAAAAAAACAAAAAAAAAATAAAAAAAAGAGAGAAGGGACAATGTTACTATCCTTTTACCACACTTGTTCTTCAAAGTAGCACCATGATCTTCATGATAGAGAGTCTCCTATGTTGTCACTTTCATATACTAGTGAGAATTTTTCATTATAGAACTTGGCTTGTATATTCCAATGATGGGCTTCCTCAAATTGCCCTAGGTCTTCGTGAGCAAGCGAGTTGGATGCACACCCACTTAGTTTCTTTTGTTGAGCTTTCATATACTTATAGCTCTAGTGCATCCGTTGCATGGCAATCCCTACTCACTCACATTGATATCTATTGATGGGCATCTCCATAGCCCGTTGATACGCCTAGTTGATGTGAGACTATCTTCTCCCTTTTGTCTTCTCCACAACCACCATTCTATTCCACCTATAGTGCCATGCCCATGGCTCACGCTCATGTATTGCGTGAAGATTGAAAAAGTTTTGAAAATGTCAATAGTATGAAACAATTGCTTGGCTTGTCATCGGGGTTGTGCATGATTTAAATACTTTGTGTGGTGAAGATAGAGCATAGCCAGACTATATGATTTTGTAGGGATGAACTTTCTTTGGCCATGTTATTTTGAGAAGACATAATTGCTTTGTTAGCATGCTTGAAGTATTATTATTTTTATGTCAATATGAACTTTTGTCTTGAATCTTTCGGATCTGAATATTCATATCACAAGTAAGAAGAATTACAATGAAATTATGCCATCTAGCATTCCACATCAAAAATTATCTTTTTTATCATTTACCCTACCGAGGACGAGCAGAATTAAGCTTGGGGATGCCCGATACGTCTCCAACGTATCTATAATTTTGATTGCTCCATGCTATGTTATCTACTGTTTTGGGCAATATTGGGCTTTATTATCCACTTTGATATTACTTTTGGGACTAACCTATTAACCGAGGCCCAATTGCATTTGCTGCTTTTTATGCCTATTTCGGTGTTTTGAAGAAAAGGAATATCAAAGCGAGTCAAAGCGGAACGAAATCAACTGGAGAAGTTATTTTTGGAAGTAAACCTACTGGATGGACTTGGACCCCACGTCAGGAGCAAAGGGAGGTGCTCACGAGGGTGGGGCGCGCGCCCACCGCCCTAGGGCGCGCCCGCCTCGTGGCCCCAGCTCCACCGACGCATTCTTTCACCCATATATACCCACGTATCCTAAAACTTCCGAGCGGAGAATAGATCGGGAGTTCCGCCGCAAGCCTCTGTAGCCACCAAAACCAATCGGGACCACTGTTAGGCACCCTGCCGGAGGGATCCCTCACGGTGGCAATCTTCATCATCCGGCGCTCTCCACGACGAGGAGGAGTAGTTCACCCTCGGGGCTGAGGGTATGTACCAGTAGCTATGTGTTTGATCTCTCTCTCGTGTTCTTGATTTGGCACGATCTTGATGTATCGCGAGCTTTGCTATTATAGTTGGATCTTATGTTTCTTCTCCCCCTCTTCTCTCTTGTAATGGATTGAGTTTTCCTTTGAAGTAATCTTATCGGATTGAGTCTTTAAAGATTTGAGAACACTTGATGTATGTCTTGCCGCATGCGTATCTGTGGTGACAATGGGATATCACGTGATTCACGATGTATGTTTTGGTGATCAACTTGCGGGTTCCACCCATGAACCTATGCATAGGGGTTGGCACACGTTTTCGTCGTGATTCTCCCAGAAACTTTGGGCACTCTTTGAGGTTCTATGTGTTGGTTGAATAGATGAATCTGAGATTGTGTGATGCATATCGTATAATCATACCCATGGATACTTGAGGTGACATCAATGCCCATCAATTGATGTCAATGAAAGGATTAGGGATTGCCATGCAACGGATGCACTACAAAAAAAGACACATTCGTGACATTATGGCCTGAATGATTTTTTTTCCTGTCATGGTTATGACACTTTTATGACGATAATTGTGAAAAAAACATGTTTCGTCATAGATGTGGTGGGCTCCTACTTCTATGACAAAAAATCATGACAGAAAATGGGCTTTTAAATCTGGTAATTGGGGGCCTTTTGCACTCATGACATTCTTTGGGCCGTCCATGACATAAAAAATCGTGATAGAAGTGAGGGTGAGGAAATTTTTGCGGAGTTCACGGTTATGATGGGCGGTCGGGGCTGAGAGATGCGGTGTAGTCACGCTGCTTTCTCTCGTACATCGCAGCAGTGATGCGAAAGCGATGTCGCTATAATCGAACCCGAAGCGAGAGGCGTTAAACTATCGAACCCGGCGATCGCATTGCTACATATTGAAGCCCATCAATTGATCCCTTCGCTGCTAACTAAACCTGACTGACTCGTTCGCTGCTAACTGAACCCGATCGATCACTGCTGCTGCTTACTAAAGCCGATCGACCCCCCTGCGAGATGTAGCTAGCTGGTTGGGTTGCCTCTAGATGAATAGTGCCCGTGTGCTGCTGCGCGCGTGATACGCAGAACGACTGAAGACGTGGTGAGTCCAGCCAGTTGGTTGGTTGTGGTTGAAGGGTTCCTGGTGGGGGCTGGATGAACAGGACCCTAGCCGTGTGTAGGCGTTATCGCAGGATGAACAGGACCCCGTGGTAGTAGGCGGTTGTCGCTAGATGAACATGACCTTTAGTAGGCCGCCACACACCCCAGCTGGTGGGGGGTGGATGAACAAGACCCCATGGAGGCTGGTTGAATAGTAGCTGGTGGAGGCTAGATGAACAATAGTCCGTGGATGAACAGTTGATACGTCTCCATCATATCTACTTTTCCAAACACTTTTGCTCTTGTTTTGGACTCTAATTTGCACGATTTGAATGAAACTAACTCGGACTGACGTTGTTTTCAGCAGAATTGCCATAGTGTTGTTTTTGTGCAGAAATCGAAGTTCTTAGATTGACTTGAAAAATTTACAGAGATTTTTTTATAGAATATATAAAAATACTAGCGGAAGAATATACCAGAGGGGGCCCACCCAGGAGCCACAAGTTCAGGGGCGCGCCCTACGAGCTGGTGGGCCCCTTGGACCTCCGGCAACCCTAACTCCAACTCCATATATACCTATTCACCAAGAAAAAAAGCTGAGAGAAGGATTCATCACGTTTTACAATACGGAGCCGACGCGACCTCCTATTTTTCATCAGGAGGGCTGATTTGGAGTCCGTTCGAGGCTCCGGAGAGGGGATCCGACACCGTCATCATCATCAACCTTCCTTCACCGCCAATTTGATGATGCTCACCATCGGAAGTGAGTAATTCCTTCGTAGGCTTGCTGGACGACGATGGGTTGGATGAGATTTATCATGTAATCGAGTTAGTTTTGTTAGGGCTTGATCCCTAGTTTAGGTTCAGATCTGAAATCATGGCACATGTTTAGAGACAGAGGTGTTGATAAAAATAAAATACATACATGAAGGCATCATGATCATGTTTAGAACAACAACATATTGTCGTATAACTTCTCATGCTAAAGTGATAATTTGTTCACAAAATAAAGTATGAACCAAAAACTTTATTAAAAATCAACAAACTATGATCTCGGTCACTGAGGCAATTGCAATTTATCATAATATCGGAAGGAGTCAATGTAAGAGCTTTTATTTAGCAAGTCCACACACTCAACCTTCTTTTAGTCTTTCAGAATTACTAACACTCACGCGATATTTATGAGATCAAAGCCTCAATCAGACACACAGAAAGATAGGGGCTTATAGTTTCGCCTCCCAACCATTTACCTCAAGGGTAATGTCAACAACAATAGTTTATGATCACCTACATCCGAGTGGATATATTTGTCTGGATCTCTCCCCAACATATAGTGCTTGCCAAAGAGAGAAAATATAAAAAGGAAGGGTGAAGATCACCATGACTCTTGCATAAAGCTAGAAGGTAAAATAAAAGATAGGCCCTTCGCAGAGGGAAGCAGAGGTGGTCATGCGCTTTTTGGTTGGATGCATGAAATTTTAATGCAAAGGAACGTTACTTTATATTGCCGCTTGTCATAGAGAACTTTATTATGCAGTCCGTCGCTTTTATTTCTTCCACATCACAAGTTCGTATAAAGCTTATTTTCCGCACACTAAAAGATAATACATATTTAGAGAGCAATTTTTATTGCTTGCACCGATGACAACTTACTTGAAGGATCTTACTCAATCCATAGGTATATATAGTGGACTCTCATGGCAAAACGGGGTTAAAGGTTTTTGGATGCACAAGTAGTATCTCTACTTGGTGCAAAATTTGTGGCTAGCCTGGGATGAGAAACAAGCTCAACATGCTGGAGGATCCATGACAATATAACTTCTATTCGGATATAAGGGAACATAACACATTATGTTGTCTTCCTTGTCTAACATCAACTTATTAGCATATAATATTTTAATGAGTGCTCACAATCATAAAAGATGTCCAAGTCGGTATATTTATATGTGAAGCCTCTCTTTCTTTGTTACTTCCTATCAATTGTAACAATGACCAATACTATGTTTGTCAACCCTCAACAATTTTCATGCATCATACTTCTTATATGCGAGGTCATCACTCTCCATAAGATTATAATATAATCTTTTATTTCTTTTATTCTTTTTTCTTTTCCAAGATCAAAGCAAGATAATAAAGCCTCAACGCAAAACTGATCTTTATTATATAACTCTCACACTCGATTACATAGATAATCATAATGCAGAAACTTATAAGACTAGATCATACTAAAAACTTTTATTCTACTAGATCAAAATTTAACCAAAAATATTGGAGTAAGGTAAACGGTAAAGATAAAGATGTGATAGTGATACGATACTGGGACACCTCCCCCAAGCCTGGCACAAGCCAAGGGGAGTGCCCATACCCGTTTACTCAAGTCTCCTTCTTCAGAGGTGGTGGTGCGATGTTCTTGGCAATGATGCCCCTCATGATACGATTTTCCTCCTCGAGCTTATTGACTTGCTGTGTGAGATCCATAATTTCCTTACGTAGCGTTCAACAAGACTTCTCCCATGTCCTCAGGAACAAACGTAACTACTCGCAAAGCATGCTCATGTTCAAGATCAGAGGGTATTGAATATCAATAAGGATCTGAACATATGATCTTCCACCAAATAAACCAACTAGCATCAACTACAAAGAGTAATCAACACTACTAGCAACCCACGGGTACCAATATGAGGTTTTGAGACAAAGATTGAATACAAGAGATGAACTAGGGTTTGAGAGGAGATGGTACTGGTGAAGATGTTGATGAAGATTGACCCTCCCACAATGAGAGGATCGTTGGTGATGATGATGGCTTCGATTTCCCCCTCCCGGAGGGAAGTTTCCCTGGCAGAATCGCTCTGCCGGAGCCTTAGATTGCTTCTGCCAAGGTTCCGGCTCGAGACGGTGGCGCTTCGTACCGAAAGCCTCCTTATGATTTTTTCTAGGACAAAACCTTTCATATAGCAGAAGATGGAACCGGGGTTGGCCAGGGGGCCCACAAGCTCGGGAGGCGCGCCCCCAGGCTTGTGGCCACCTGGTGGGCCCCCTTCTGTTGTTTCTTCACCCAATATTTTTTACATATTCCAAAACAATTCTCCATAAAGTTTTAGGACATTTGGAGTTGTGCAGAATAGGTATCTCAAATTTGCTCATTTCCGGTCCAGAATTCCAGCTGCCCGCATTCTCCCTCTTCATGTAAATATTATAAAATAAGAGAGAAAAGGCATAAGTATTGTACCATAATGTGAAATAACAATCCATAATGCAATAAATATCAACATAGAAACATGGTGCAAAATGGACGTATCAACTCCCCCAAGCTTAGACCTCGCTTGTCCTCAAGCGAAAGCCGAAGTCGACAATCATGTCCACATGTTTAGAGACAGAGGTGTCGATAAAAATAAAATACGGACATGAAGGCATCATGATCATCTTTAGAACAACAACATATTGTCATATAACTTCTCATGCTAAAGTGATAATTCGTTCACAAAATAAAGTATGAACCAAAAACTTCATTGAAAATCAACAAACTATGATCTCGGTCACTGAGGCAATTGCAATTTATCATAATATTGGAAAGAGTCAATGTAAGAGCTTTTATTTAGCAAGTCCACACACTCAACCATCTTTTCGTCTTTCAGAATTACTAACACTCATGCGATATTTATGAGATCAAAGCCTCAATCAGACACACGTAAAGATAGGGGCTTATAGTTTTGCCTCCCAACAATACAAAAAAATACACTTCCGTGATGATACGTGTTTGTCACAGTAGGTCACGTTTTCTGTCATGCATGTACATCCATGACAAATTTATGATAGAATCAAGATAGTCATACCGTGTACGTCGTAGAAGTGTTCCATGACATTACCAAAATTATCATCACAGAAGTGTCCACTTCCATGACGATAAATCGCACGTCACAGAAGTGCTTTCATCAAGGGTGACCGACACGTGGCATCCACCGCAACGGAACGCCGTTAAGCTATCGGGTCCGGTTTTGGATCCCAGAACCGTTATCAGCCGGACCAATGGGGATTTTCCACGTGTAAAATCATCATTGGTCAAGGAAACACATGTTGCCTCACCGCTGGGGACATATGTCATCCACTCATTGGACAGAGGCGCCTATGATAGGTCGACACGTGGTACGATCCAACAAAGGCCCATTCCGGTGAAAAGGCCCTACCAAGAAAAATAGCAGTCCGGCTCATATAAGGCCTACTTGTGTCAGTCCATTTAAGCCCACTACCATACGAATAAAGCATTCGGCCGTCAACGGCCCGTTAAAGATTTGACACCATTGTAGCCCATCGCCGATTCGAGCCCGTTAACAGCCCGCTATATATTTGGGCTCAATATCGGCTGATGAGATTTCGGCTTTAACGGCCCATTCAAAGGATGGGCCAATTTTCATGATGTACATCTTTCGCCTTTTAGCGACCCATTTAAATGTTGGGCTAATTTCCGCCAGTGTGTCTTTTCAGACTGTTGATGGCCCATAAATCATTTGGGCCATTTGTAGTCGACCTGAGTTTCGCCTTTTAGCGACCCATTTAAGTGTTAAATAATTTCCGCCCGATGTGTCTTTCGACCGGTGACGCACTCCATATATCTCATGGGCCATTTGTAGTCGGACCTGAGTTTTGGCCTTTTAGAGACCCATTTAAGTGTTGGGCCAATTCCCTACTGTGCCTTCACACATTAACGGACCATAAATGAGTTGGGCCATTTGTAGTCAAACCTGAGTTTTGGCCTTTTAACGGCCCATGCCCTTCATGGTCCAATACCAGCCGTTTCTCTTCGTTCGCTAAAGGCCCACAAATACGCTTGGGCCATTTACAATACGACGACTTTTCGGCCTTTTAACGGCCCATGCTCTTCATGGTCCCTGTACAAGCCCATTTGTCTCTTTCTACCGCTAAAGGCCCACAAAGATAGTTGGGCCATATGTAGTCGAACTTAGTAACGGCTCGTTAACGGCCCGTGAAATCAATTGGGCCCACCTGTTTGCCCGCTTTGATGTCACCGTTAATGACCCGGAGTTAAGAGGGCCGACCATTAACTTTCGGCTGTAACGGCCCATTAACTTAATGGGCCCACTAAAGTTCGTGACATGTCTTTAGGCCAAATTAGAAAATTTGAGCCCATTACGACGAAAGCAATTATGCATGTGACCAAAACCGATCAAGCAAAGGTACGCATACAGAAAAACGTTGCACATCCAAAGATATATTACAGAAATTACATCCACCGGCAATCAAAGATTGATGCGGTGCAAATAAATGAACATAACCTAACGATCTACAACGTCACAATCGCAACCTCAAGATGGATGACGCCCACAAGCATGTGGGCAAGTTCTTGCTGCTTTGCTACACTGTCTCGAAAACATTGATCGCTTGTTGTGTCGCACGACTCTGCACCTCCGATTCCTCCACCATTTCCATCATTCCTTCAGCCATTAATTGGTTCACAAACATACATTTTTTTCGTTGCATTCGAGATGAGGATCTTGAATGTATTCAGATGGCAATTTTGGCATGCTTGTATTATTGATAGTGGAGAGTGTCTCACCATCGCATCATAACATAAATTAGGAGGGAACCAAACAGATTAATCATGAGTTATTGGCATATTACTCCGCCTAGATTTATTGGAAAGAAACAATGGGGTTGCCTTGCTGTTTTCGTAGTTTGTCTTCTTATCTTCAAGACTGCATCAAATAAGACACTAGCATTGCTATCATTGGCCAAGTCGATAATAGGAAAGCAACATTGGCACAACGAACGCTTGGGCAACTAGCCAACGCCAAATTAACACAATATGGCACAACTATCATCAGCCGTGTAAGGTAATACGAAAGCAACATTGACACAATGAATGAATGGGCAACCAGAGCAAGACTACAATTCAAGAATGTGCATGATATGAGATAGTACACTCATGCATTTCAAGATGCAAAACTACTGTGCGCTTTTCTTTACAAAAATCAACATTGGCGCCTTTAACATTTTGCTACAACTAATTTTAGATCGAGATAAAGGTTGGATTCACGCCGATTAATAAAATACATGCTGATGTAAAAATATAGTGATATATGAGGGAGTCCTGGATTAGGGGGTCTCCGTACAGCCGGACTATATCCTTTGGCCGGACTGTTGGACTATGAAGATACAAGATTGAAGACTTCGTCTCGTGTCCGGATGGGACTCTCCTTGGCGTGGAAGGCAAGATTGGCAATACGGATATGTAGATCTCCTCCCTTGTAACCAACTCTATGTAACCCTAGCCCCCTCCGGTGTCTATATAAACCAGAGGGTTTAGTCCGTAGGACAACAACAATCATACCATAGGCTAGCTTCTAGGGTTTAGCCTCTACGATCTCGTGGTAGATCAACTCTTTTAATACTCATATCATCAAGATCAATCAAGCTGGAAGTAGGGTATTACCTCCATCGAGAGGGCCCGAACCTGGGTAAACATCATGTCCCCCGCCTCCTGTTACCATCCGCCTTAGACGCACAGTCCGGGACCCCCTACCCGAGATCCACCGGTTTTGACACCGACATTGGTGCTTTCATTGAGAGTTCCACTGTGCCGTCACCATAAGGCTTGATGGCTCCTTCAATCATCGGTCCAGGGTGAGGTTTTCCTCCCTGGACAGATCTTTGTATTCAGGAGCTTCGCACTGCGGGCTAACTCGCTTGGCCATCTGGAGCAGATCGAGAGCTACGCCCCTGGTCACCAGGCCAGGTTCGGAAACTTGAACTACACTGCCGACATCTGCGGAGACTTGATCTTCGACAGATTCGAGCCCATGCCAGGTGCGCCGCACGATCACGACGAGCATGATTTAGCGCTGCCATCGGACAGTGTTCGGGAGATCACACCTGCAACTACTCCGGCCTTCAATCCGGAGCAAATTGCGCCATCCGAGGACGGGTGGATAGACCCCGCCACGGAGGCCGCACTCTCAGAGGCGATAGAGCCGGATACTGACTTTAACCCTTACGAGAGCCGTATTGCCGAACCACTAGATTCCTCTCCGGCCACGGACTCCGAGCCGCCTGCGTCTGTTCCTATCAAATCCGATTGGGCGCCGATCATGGAGTTTACCTCCGCGGATATCTTTCAGCACTCACCTTTTGGCGACGTGCTAAATTCATTAAGGTCTCTCTCCTTGTCAGGAGAACCTTGGCGAACTATGTCCGGCTAGAATGGGATGCGGACGACGAAGAAATTCGCTGCCCACCCACCACCCACTTAGTAGCCACTGCCGACGATTTAACCGACATGCTCGACTTCGACTCAAGACATCGATGGTATGGACGACGATGCAGAGACGAACAGAACCACCGCCCATGTATACTGGACCGCCACCTCATCATATGATATATATATGGTGGATACCCCAAAGAAGGCAATGGCGACAAGACAATGGAGGATGACCCTCCAAGAAGCAACCCAAGCATCGACATCGGGCGCGCCATTTAAATCCCGCCATAGCAAAAGCAAAGGATACCGCACAAGAGACAATAGCACTCCTGGATAGTGCCGAAGACGACAACAGTCCCCTCCAAAGACGATTTAGAGCGGGAGGGTGAACAAGCTAGCCCTCCGTATCAGGCAAGCAGATGGAGAAACGGAGGATGACAATTACATGCTCTCTCTCAAGACGAGGTGAGCCTCGGCGATT
Organism: Aegilops bicornis; assembly: GCA_021605145.1. Lineage (NCBI taxonomy): Eukaryota > Viridiplantae > Streptophyta > Magnoliopsida > Poales > Poaceae > Aegilops > Aegilops bicornis. The sequence goes on from CM038674.1 coordinate 337,568,499, forward strand.
TAAGAATTTATCGTGCTCGAGGATCCCATCGAGCAGAGCGCTTCAAGCGCCAAATTATAGCCACAAGAAATAGCTCAAGAAAAGCAACAACAGCTTCGAGCTGATCAAGATTTGCTAGCAGACAGATGGATCGAAGTCCTTGCAGCCGAGGAATACGAACTCGAACGCCCCTCCAAGATTTACCCAAAGCGCATGTCACTACCCCAACTCGAGGAGGAAGCATTGAAACCTACTTCACCAACAGACGACAAGTGCCGACCGCCACCTCGTGGTCGAGACAGAGAGGCGTTTCACTGAAGTTCAGCCTGCACCCCACCGCCACTCAAACAAAAATACCAAGGCCCGGGGCAACACGCGGGACCTGCGAGACGTATCGGAAAGCAGGGCAAAACATGCAAGGTCGATATACGGGTCACGGGGGCGCGCACCAACGCGGGATGATGATCGCCATGCCGGATACGCTAAAAGTAAATCCGGTCGGGCCGAATACAGCAGACAAGACTCATGTGAACTGCGTCGTGATATAGCCCGGCACAGAGGCGCCGCACACCCCCTATGGTTCACTGATGAAGTTATGGATCACGAATTCCCGGAGGGTTTTAAACCCATAAATATCGAATCGTATGATGGTACAACAGATCCCACGGTATGGATTGAGGATTTCCTCCTCCACATCCACATGGCTCGCGGTGATGATCTACATGCCATCAAGTACCTCCCATTAAAACTCAAGGGACCAGCTCGGTATTGGCTGAATAGCTTGCCGCCAGACCGTGGCTTGAGCTGGGAGGATTTGGAAGATGCATTCCTTGACAACTTCCGTGGCACTTATGTGCCACCACCGGATGTCGATGACTTGAGCCATATAACTCAAGAGCTGTGGGAATCGGCGAGCAATTACTGGACACGGTTCCTAACTAAGAAAAACCAAATTGTCGATCGTCCGGATGTCGAGGCCTTAGCGGCATTCAAGCATAACATCGCGATTTAGTGGCTCGCCCGCACCTCGGCCAGAGAAGCTGAAATCTATGGCAGCCCTCACGACACTCATGACCCGCTTTTTGCGCGGCGAGATAGTCGGCTGGCTCGGCAGCAACAACACATCAAGGAATCCGCACTTCAGATACTAAAGATGCTAACGGCGCACCACGCCGTAATGCAGACACAAAGCGCCGCAACAACGGGCGATAACGCCAAGATATGGCGGTCAATGCCGGATTCAGAGGCTATAGATCCGTCGTGAAAAAGCCATTCAAAAGAAGTACTGCCCGTCGCTTTGGATCAGATACTTGATCGCTCATGTCAAATCCAAGGCACTCCCGATAAGCCAGCCAATCACACCAACAGAGAATGCTGGGTGTTCAAGCAGGCCGGCAAGTTAAATGCCGAAAACAAGGACAAGGGGCTGCATAGTGATGACGAGGAGGAGCCTCGGCTGCCAAACACGGGAGGACAGAAGAGGTTCCCCCCACAAGTGAAGATGGTGAACATGATATACGCAACCCACATTCCCAAGAGGGAACAGAAGCGTGCACTAAGGGACATCTATGCGATGGAGCATGTCGCCCCTAAGTTCAACTCATGGTCCTCTTGTCCGATCACCTTCGATCGCAGGGACCACCCCACTAGTATCCGTCATGGCGGATCCGCCGCATTGGTCCTAGACCCCATCATTGACGGATTTCACCTCACTCGAGCCCTCATGGACGGCGGCAAGAGTCGAACCTGCTTTATCGACAAGCAGTGCAAAATGGGTATAGATCCCTCGAGGATCAAACCCACCAAAACCACCTTTAAGGGTGTCATCCTAGGTGTAGAGGCCCATTGCACGGGCTCAATCACACTGGAAGTGGTCTTCAGATCTCCGGACAACTTCCAAAGCGAGGAGTTAATCTTCGATATCGTCCCGCTCAAGAAGGGCTATCATGCATCGCCGGGCGAACCGTGACGGTAAAATTCAATGCGGTACCGCATTACGCATACCTCAAGCTCAAGATGCCGTGACCTAGGGGGTCATAATACCAATGGAAACACAGAGCGCCGCTCCGCACGGAGGAGCACACCGTGGGTCCTCGCAGCGTTAATAAAGCAGCCTTTTTAAGGCAAACCGCCAATTCGGGCGATACATGCCCCCAGTGACATCGCCAAGCGAGTCCGAGTAACCCGCAGCAGGATCGCCGCACGCTCGTAGCTCGCTTAGCAATTCGGCCCCGTCCTAGTTCCAGTCAAGCGACGAAATCCGTGCCGCGCGTACATCATTACGCACTGAGAATACCATGGGCATAGGCGGGGGCACGATCAGGGCACAATGCGGGTCAACCGCCCTAGGGGTTGCATACCTTACCATTTTTTCTCTTTCAGGACCTTACTCTCTGGAAGACCTTTCCGGCAGTATGATTGCCGGACCCATTACAGGAAGGAACAACCAAGGAGGCAAGAAGCTAAGACGTACACGGGAATCCCCAGGTGGTCTCTGATAACAATCGGAGTACCCATTTTTAATACCCATACGCAGCTTATCCTTGGATAGGACATGTCAAATAGTCCTATTTTTTGCTTATTGCACTACTTGTATCAGTATGCTTCGACGTATTATTTAAATAACAATGCATAGCATTAATCTATTATTGCATTACCCTTTCTTTTTCTTGTCTGTTTCTTTACGACAATTTGCACCCGTACATTATGGTAGGAGCAATACGCCAGGGGCTTTCGTATACCCCATAATACGGCGTGAGAAGTCCGAACACTTTCGACAGTGCGGCACCCCGAACTTATAGCATTATAGGCATTAGCTCCGAATCATGTCTTGGGTCAATAGTTGGGTTTGCCCGGCTCCCATGTTTTGGTACCTTACGTTCCGCAATATTGTCTAAGGTAGCACTGGGAGAACTACTGCGATTGTGTCCCGGTTCTTCCGACGAGCACCTCAATAGAGAAAGCCAAAACTGGTTGTCATGATAAGGCGAGAGCTGGTCGCTGTTCGAGAGGTCTCAAGTCCTTAAAGACTTTTTCCGCTTCGGGCGAGGAGTCGGCCTTGTCCTACTTAGGCGTATATAGCGCCCAAATTTGGCCTTCAAATTTAAAATTGTAGACTTCTATGGCTAAGTGAGAGTGATAAAGCCTTATAGTTCGATTGCACTGTTCGTCATACCGAGCACCTCCCTCGAAGGACCCAAAAATGGGAAAAAGAGTGCTCACATTTATCCCGAACACCTCAGTACTAGTTACATGAGGGGAGAAGCCGACGACTGGGCAACTCTCATATTTTATAAACGGCCGCATAAAAGGTAATATTTTAAATTCAAAAGTTGCTCCATAAGCGCAAAATGAACTAGTTTCACATTACAGGTGATCACATGAGCACGTTCATTCAAAAATTACATCTTCAAGACATTCCTCCGCCACAAGGCGGAACCCTTCGTGACATCACATAATACATCTCGGGGCGGCGATGCTTCTTGCCCTCCGGCGGCCCCTCCTTCACCAGCTTCAAGGCGTCCAACTTCGCCCAGTGCACCTTCGCCCGGGCAAAAGCCCTGCGTGCACCCTCGATGCAGACGGACCGCTTTATGACTTCCAGCCGTGGGTAGGCATCTACAAGCTGCCTCACCAGACCGAAGTAGCTGTCAGGCACGGGATCGCCAGGCCACATCCGGACTATAAGACCCTTCATCGCCTGTTCGGCCGCCTTGTGAAGCTCGACCAGTTGCTTCAGCTGGTCGCTCACGGGCATTGGGTGTTCGGTCCCAGTATACTCAGACTAGAATAACTTTTCCATCGAGCTCCCCTCCTCAGCTCGGTAAAACTCCGCGGCATCCAACACATTGCGGCGAAGATCTGCAAACGCTCTTGGAGAGCTCCGATGTAACACCCACGATGCGGCTATATCTCTCACGTGTCGATGCATGACTTAGAGGCATAACCGCATTGTAGGTTTTGTCGCAAGAAGGGTCATCTTCACATAATCCCATGTAATGAACAAGAATGGGATAAAGAGAGTTGGCTTACAATCGCCACTTCACACAATACATTAATAAATTCATACATCATTCAAAATACACACATAGACCGACTACGGTCAAACCCAAATGAAAAGAAGATAACCCCAAATGCTAGATCCCCGATCGTCCCAACTGGGCTCCACTATTGATCAACAGGAAAAGAAACAACACAACGAACACGATCTTCATCGAGCTCCCACTTGAGCTCGGTTGCATCATCCGCACTCGGATCATCGGCACCTGCAACTGTTTGGAAGTATCTGTGAGTCACGAGGACTCAGCAATCCCACACCCGCGAGATCAAGACTATTTAAGCTTATAGGAGGGATGGGGTAATGAGGTGGAGCTGCAGCAAGCACTAAGAAAATATGGTGGCTAACATACGCAAATAAGAGCGAGAAGAGGAGCAACGCAACGGTCGCGAAGCTAGAAGTGATCAAGAAGTGATCCTAAAACTACTTACGTTCATACATAACCCAAACCGTGTTCACTTCCCGGGCTCCACCGAAAAGAGACCATCACGGCTACACACGCGGTTGATGTATTTAATTAAGTCAAGTGTCAAGTTCTCTACAACCGGATATTAACAAATTCCCATCTGCCTCATAACCGTGGGCACGGCTTTCGAAAGATAATACCCTGCAGGGGTGTCCCAACTTAGCCCATCACAAGCTCTCACGGTCAACGAAGGATATTCCTTCTCCCGGGAAGACCCGATCGGACTTAATCCCGGTTACAAGACATTTCTACAATGGTAAAACAAGACCAGCAAAGCCGCCCGATGTGCCGACAAATCCCGATAGGATTCGCACGTATCTCGTTCTCAGGGCACCCCGGATAAGTCAAGCTATGAGTAAAACCAGGCCTCGAAGTTTCCCGTGGTGGCCCCGCATGCTTTGCCGGTTCGGACCAACACTTGAGGAGCACCGCCCGGGGGTGGGGGCTAAAATAAAGATGACCCTGGGCTCTCGAAACCCAAGGGAAAGGGGTAGGTGGTAGGCAAATGTAAAACCAAGGTTGGGCCTTCTTTGGAGGAGTTTTATTCAAAGGCGAATCGTCAAGGGGGTCCCATAAATCACCAAACCGCGTAAGGAACGCAAAATCAAGGAACATAACACCGATATGATGGAAACTAGAGGCGGCAAGAGTGTAACAAAACACCGTGCATAAGGCCGAGCCCTCCACCCTTTACCAAGTATATAGATGCATTAATTAAATAAGAGATATTGTGATATCCCAAAATATCCATGTTCCAACATGGAACCAAGTTCATCTTCACCTGCAACGAGCAACGCTATAAGAAGGGCTGAGCAAAAGCGGTAACTTAGCCAAACAACGGTTTGCTAGGAAAGGATGGTTAGAGGCTTGACATGGCAATATGGGAGGCATGATATAGCAAGTGGTAGGTAGCGCGGAAAAGCAATAGAGCGAACAACTAGCAAGCAAAGATAGAAGTGATTTCGAGGGTATGGTCATCTTGCCTGAAATCCCGCAAGGAAGAAGAACGAGTCCATGAAGAAGACAAACAGATGAAGTCGAACAAATCCTCACAAACGTGACGTTATCGGAACTAACCCGAAGAAGCAACACCGGAAAGAAGCAAACAACATGGTAAACCAACAAGCATAAGCATGGCATGATGCACAATCAAGTATGATGCATGTCCGGTTTAAAGAAACATGGCATGGCATAGTGCACAAGCAACACTACAAGTTAAGTGGAGCTCAATACGTAACGAGTTGCATATTGACGAAACACCACATTCAAGTTATTTAGTTTGCTCTAGTTTATGTACCCAACAATTTTAAATGTTGATTAACAAGGCAAGAGGTGAAGCATAAGTAAACTAACTATTTAGGCAAGTTTAAATGAGGCCGGAAATAACAAACAACAATTCCAAAAAATCCCCATATGCATATTTTGAATTTGGTACTGTTCTGATCTAAACAATTTTATTGTTGTTAAACATGCAAAGTAATGCCACCATGTTAAACTAGGCATTTTTCTACCCCATTTACATATAAAGTTTATTTAAAATGGAGCTACGGTTATTTAGTTATGAAATAAATCATTTTAACATGCTATTTGAGCAAAATAAAGCAAACAACAATTTAAACATGGATGAAATTTGCATATTATGAAACTAGACAAAATTCTAAGCATTTTACATGTTTACATCATTTTAATCCGATGCACGGTTAATGAGTTATTATATGCATGAAGACTACGGACTTTTCTGTAAAACCGCAAACTCTTGGATAAATGGCTAAAATCGCACAGAGGAAAAAAACACGCATCGGGCCGAAACTACACTTGGGCCAACAGTGTACAGGAGAGGGCTGGAGGGGGCTGCTCACCCATGGGCTTCGGCCCGGTCGGTGAGGTGGGAGCAGGGCCGCGGGGCTTGCGGCTGGGCCTGGTCAACGCTCTCGAGACCGAGCGCAGCTGCTCGATCTCCAGGCGCGCGGGACGAGCAAAGCTCCTGCTCGATGAAGGGGAAGCAGAGGCCGTGGCAGGGCTGGTGAGGCAGGGGACAGCGGCAGCGATGGCTTGGGCGCAGGCAGGCGGAAGCAGAGCTCGGCTGCGGTGCGAGGACGATGGCAGCAACGCGGTGAAGAGGTCGGTAGCCGGGCGATGCGTAGGAAGCAATGGGCGACAAGGCGCTGGCGTGAGGCGCTGCCGGGACTTGGCGCTGGTGTGAGGAGGCTCAGGAGGAGGTGCCTGGTCATCAGCTGGGGCGACGGCCTCGAGGACGGGCTCGGATCGATCTCTGGAACAAGAGACGGCGGGTCGAGCATCGGACGCAGAGCGGGAGAGAGGGAAGGGAAGGAGGCGCGGTGACCTGTTGCGCCATCGCCAAATAAGGCGAGCTCCGGTGCCGACGAGGTCGCCGGCCGACGGCAGGTCGACCGAGACGCCCGGCACGAGGGACTCCGCGCTGGGTCGACTACATCGCCGGGCGCCTGGGTGCTCGGGGTTCCGCTGCTGCGGGCTCGAGGAGAAACAGAGGAGGCTGCGACACGAGGTGGCTCTCAGTGTCGCCGGTGGAGCTTGCTCCGTGAGGCAAACCAAGGCGATGGTGGTCGGTGAGGCCCTCGCGCGAGGTCCTTGGCGATTGGAGATCCCGGCCAGGGCGTCGGGCTCGGACCGTCACGAGGAAGGGCGGCCTTGGAGGAAGAAGGTTGTGAGGAGGCGTGGGCGCGGAGGAGCTCCACTCCTCTGGATCGAACGGGGAGGAGTAGGCGCTCGATGGATTGGCTGGGTGAGGGGATCGAGGGAGATTGAGTGAGGGGATCCCGATGTGGAAGATGAGACACGGGGTGGCGGCGGCAGAGAAAGGATGGATGGGACATCTCCCTAAAATCTAGGGTTTGGTCTGATTTGGTTAGGGGCTGCCCACTATATATAGTAGGTGGCTAATATGAGAGGGGATTTGAGCCCCTAGATTTTGATCGTACGGCTTTGGGTGGTCTAAACAAAGAACGGATGATGTTTAGGATATCTCGGGATTGTTCCGGACCCATTGGTCATGACCGTGCGGTTCGGGTTCGGGGAAGTTTCGGACATGGTTGCGAAGGGGTTTGATGCACTGTGCAAAGAGGGATTAGGTGGTTTAACAAGAGGGAATCGAAAACCCGGTTGGTCTCGGAACGGTCAACGAAGGCAAAACGGTCCGAGGGAAGGTGATGAAGACAAAGGGAGAAACGACAATGATGAGCAAAAGGAAGTTTTGAAAACATGACGGCAACGGAGTGCCGATGCAATGCGGATGATGACATGATGAATGCAGCAAACAAAAATAAAACACATGGCAACAACAAGATAGCTGGAGACTTCTGGAGCGTCGGTCTTGGGGTGTTACAACACTCAACCACTACAAGAGGATCTCGTCCCGAGATCTAGGATGGCACCAGAGAGAAGCGGGAGGGAAAGAGAAGAGGTAAAACTAAGTTGCTTCTTCGACAAAAGAGTGAAACCAAAGAACCTTTGGAGGTTAAACAATTTTGAGAAAAGAACACAACGGAGATGATCGAAGTTGAAAACACTCCATTAGAAAAGAGGAACAAGGAACATTGTGAAAAAAAACTTGGGGTTGTAAAGACATGAATGAAGAGCTCCAGCAACAAGGAAGGACATGTAACCACTCCGGTTGAAACGGAATAAGCAAGGAATGAGAACGAAAGAATGCAGGCAGCACTCCGGTTGAAAAGAGAAGCAAAACTTAATAAGTTGAAAGAACTTGAATGAGAGCATAACACTCCTGTTGAATGGAAAAGCAAGGAAAAGAACATGATCTTGAGATAACGAGATGATTGGTTGAAGAGAGCAACATCACAAGGCCTCCGGAAACAATGCATGATAGTTAGATAGTTGGAATGAATAGAACGAAGAATGAAACCAACATCTCCTACCATAAATGAATTTTAAAGAGCATCCTTACGAAGTAGGATTGAACGGAGTTGTTTGAAAAACAACAACGGTAAGAATAAGCTTGTTGTGGGCTTATGGAAACAACTCAAAACTTAGAGGTGAATACATGCCACTATGGAAAACAATTGGTTGCTTGAGAGCAACATGGAGATGAAAACTTGATTTGCCAAGAGAATAGGAGAAAAACTTGGATCATTGATAAACACCACGAATAGCAACATTCCCAATGGAAGGCTTTAGGTGAAATATAACCCAAGATAACTCCAATGAAGAAACGATGGGTTTAAATATCTCATTCTTGACAACATGTGAATCATGAAACATGAATGAAACTGTCAAAATGACATAACACCACCTCAAAATATATTGTAGAAAGAATTGCACTTTGGAATGCAAGATGAAGAATACTTGAACTCCTCAAAACAAAACATGTGTTGAGCACCATGTTTACTTTGAAGTATGGCTTGACGGATCATAACTTCAAGAGAAATCTTGAAGAACAATTGAAGAATGAAAAGAATCCTTGACGAACCACCATGTGAACCTTCCATGAAGAACTCCGGTAAAACAAGGATGATAGAAAGAGAGATAAGTTGAAAACACAAGGTGAGGCCTTGCAAAGATTTAGATGGAGCTTCACGACGAGATAATGCGGAAAAACTTGGAACTCCGGAAGAAGGAATTAATCACTTGGATGAAACAAGAACAAGAATTATGTTATGCGTATCCTTCACCAATTTAAATTGATGACAAGCAACAGATTTGGCATACTACTTATTCTCGTAGAAAGGATTAAGATAGATATGGCGCAAACTTGGGAAGGTCTTCAACGAACCACCGGTAGGATTGGAAAGAGCGAATGAATCTATATGATAACGAAGGAAGAGAACTCTTGAACGAACCACCGTAAGAATTAAAAATGAACGAAGAAAAGATAAAGAAACACCGGAAGAATTAGAAAATGAATGAAAATACTTGAGAGAATTTAGATACAAGTGAACGCAGAGATCCCGAGCTGATTAGATAATACTTGAATGATGCACCGGTATGATTTGGAGAACGAGAGCTGAAAGATTGAATGAATAATTCTGAGATGATGGGCTCCGGAGAATCGAACTGAAAAGACTCCTAAAATGCTCTGGATGGGTGAAAAGAATTCTCACAGTCGAAAACAATTATGAGAGGATGGCATCAAGCTAGAACCATGAATCTTGAAGAGAATGGAGCAAGATTTAAGAGAAACTCTTCTTCGGTCTTCGAATGTTGAGAATGACGATGAGAAACACCACCATGAATTGTTGAGGCACTCCTAATGAAAATTGGAAAGGTTGAACCAACGATGAAAAGAATTTGAAAGATCTTGGAGAAAGACATTTGACTGATGATAATTCATTCTTACGTCAAACTTTGCAATGAATTTGAGAATAACTCCGGAAAGAATTAGAAGAGCCAGGTAAGATCCTGGAAAAAAACCCTGTGGGTTAGGGCCCACTCAAAAGAAACACCATTGAAATGATTTTCAAGAGAGATTGCACCGGTTGAATTAAATGGCTTGAACGAGATATCCACCTCAAAAAATAACTTGAATTGATTCGCATTAGAAGCACGAATCTTCCGAGATATCTTCAAAGACTCGGAACAAATTGAATAGCACGCTAAGAATGATTAAGAGTTGCACCAAAGATGAGAAAAACATTTGAAACGAGGAAAGGAATGTGATCAACATCAAGGCTTGACTTGAATCCACCGGAGAAGAAAAAGAACGAAGAATGATGAACTTGAAGCTCCGTTAGTATCTTCATAAGAAACACCGGGTAAAAGATTGAAAGAAAAGATTGAAGAGACTTCTCACAAATAAAAGGATACATGATTAAGAAATCTGAATCCTTGAAGAAAAGGGTGGGAGGGCAGGAAAACAAAGGCAACTTGGGTCAGATGAAACAAACACCGTTGAGAAAACTTAGAATTGATCTTGCGGATGGGAAAAATGATGGAATCATCTCGAAGAGAAACGCACCGGTAGGAAATAGAATTGAGATGACAACCTTGGTGATCAAGAAGGATTAGTGTCCCCATAGAAATATGGGAAGACCGTTTAGAAAAGGTATGGAATCCACATTTGACTTCGAAGCAACTCGAATACCACAACTCAAAACAAAACAAAGGATTTGGCTCGCAGAATAAGCCGGAACAGACATATGATAGAGATTTCGTCCGAAGTTTTCGTGGTGGGGCCCCTACGGGCTCGATCAGACAAAGACCGTCATGTACATGGCAAGTGCACATGACATAATGGCGCCCCCAGTTAGCATAGCCAAGGACTCTTTAAGACACAACGAGACCATCAGAAACCAACCGTGGATAGGCGGACCACTAGACGTCAACCCCAATCTCATATCATGCATCTGTCGGAAAGATAACCTAGGAGCTACTTGAATTCCCACTTATAAACTCCTGAAACTTTCTGATTATGCAATCTGGTGTTGGGGATACAGGGGACGCAATATAATCTCACCCAAACTAACAATACCTAGATCCAGCTGTATCCATCCGTCAACACATAACCAAGAAAACTCCGGAAATCGTTTACCTCAACCTTCAAAAAGCATCCGTTATACGAGTTATGGCAATACTCCTGAACTCCCTCCCTAGTACTGGGTGGCATCGAGGTGATCTCACCAACAAGCGCATAAAAAGAGATTTTCGATGTCGGCTAAACTCGTGTATTCCAATCGCAACGATAAAATTGTGATGACAACACCTCGGAGCTCAACTCCCCGGGACACTGCCACAACCCCTAAATGTCAGGAGGCACCAAGAACAATGTTTTCGTCACAAGACTATCAGAACGATCGCAAGATACCCGCGTGATCCTAAAATTTTTTTTAGTGAAATTTGAGAAGAGGAAAGTCAAAACTTCTACCTCAGGAGGCCTCACCAGAGCGATGAAGGGACTGAGGAGTAAAACGAATCCTACTCTCCGATATATATAATCCTAAGACTCAAAACTTTTTTGTTCTAGACTCAACAACGTCAGCGATTCGATCAAGCAGGGGGCTCCTAAGTCGGGGATGGCTCTGATTACCAACTTGTAACGCCCACGATGCGGCTATATCTCTCACGTGTCGAGGCACGACTTAGAGGCATAACCACATTGTAGGTTTTGTCGCAAGAAGGGTCATCTTCACACAATCCCATGTAATGAACAAGAATGGGATAAAGAGAGTTGGCTTACAATCGCCACTTCACACAATACATTAATAAATTCATACATCTTTCAAAATACACACATAGACCGACTACGGTCAAACCCAAATGAAAAGAAGATAACCCCAAATGCTAGATCCCCGATCGTCCGAACTGGGCTCCACTACTGATCAACAGGAAAAGAAACAACACAACGGACACGATCTTCATCGAGCTCCCACTTGAGCTCGGTTAAGGCCATCTGCACTCGGATCATCGGCAACAGCAACTGTTTGGAAGTATCTGTGAGTCACGAGGATTTAGCAATCCCACTCCAGCGATATCAAGACTAATTAAGCTTATAGGAGGTATGGGGTAATGAGGTGGAGCTACAGCAAGCACTAAGCAAATATGGTGGCTAACATACGCAAATAAGAGCGAGAAGAGGAGCAACGCAACGGTCGCGAAGTTAGAAGTGATGAAGAAGTGATCCTGAAACTACTTACGTTCATACATAACCCAAACCGTGTTCACTTCCCGGGCTCCGCCGAAAAGAGACCATCACGGCTACACACGCGGTTGATGTATTTAATTAAGTGTCAAGTTCTCTACAACCGGACATTAACAAATTCTCATCTGCCTCATAACCGCGGGCACGGCTTTCGAAAGATAATACCCTGCAGGGGTGTCCCAACTTAGCTCATCACAAGCTCTCACGGTCAATGAAGGATATTCCTTCTCCCAAGAAGACCTGATCAGACTCGGAATCCCGGTTACAAGACATTTCGACAATGGTAAAACAAGACCAGCAAAGCCGTCTGATGTGCTGACAAATCCCGATAGGAGTCGCACGTATCTCGTTCTTAGGGCACACAGGATAAGTCAAGCTACGAGTAAAACCAGGCCTCGAGTTTCCCCGTGGTGGCCCTGCAGGCTGCTCGGTTCAAACCAACACTCGGAGGAGCACTGGCCCGGGGGGGGGGGGGGGGGGGCTAAAATAAAGATGACCCTCGGGCTCGTGAAAACCCAAGGGAAAGGGGTAGGTGGTAGGCAAATGTAAAACCAAGGTTGGGCCTTGCTGGAGGAGTTTTATTCAAGGCGAACTGTCAAGGGGGTCCCATAAATCACCCAACCACGTAAGGAACGCAAAATCAAGGAACATAACACCGGTATGACGAAAACTAGGGCGGCAAGAGTGGAACAAAACACCAGGCATAAGGCCGAGCCTTCCACCCTTTACCAAGTATATAGATGCAGTAATTAAATAAGAGATATTGTGATATCCCAAAATATCCATGTTCCAACATGGAACCAACTTCATCTTCACCTGCAACTAGCAACGCTATAAGAAGGGCTGAGCAAAAGCGGTAACTTAGCCAAACAACGGTTTGCTAGGAAAGGTTGGTTAAAGGCTTGACATGGCAATATGGGAGGCATGATATAGCAAGTGGTAGGTAGCGCGGCAAAGCAATAGAGCGAACAACTAGCAAGCAAAGATAGAAGTGATTTCGAGGGTATGGTCATCTTGCCTGAAATCCCGCAAGGAAGAAGAACGAGTCCGTGAAGAAGACAAACAGACGAAGTCGAACAAATCCTCACAAACGCGACGTTATCAGAACTAACCCGAAGAAGCAACACCGGAAAGAAGCAAACAACATGGTAAACCAACTAGCATAACCATGGCATGATGCACAATCAAGTATGATGCATGTCCGGTTTAAAGAAACATGGCATGGCATAGTGCACAAGCAACACTACAAGTTAAGTGGAGCTCAATATGTAACGAGTTGCATATTGACGAAACACCACATTCAAGTTATTTAGTTCGCTCTCGTTTATGTACCCAACAATTTTAAATATTGATTAACAAGGCAATAGGTGAAGCATAAGTAAACTAACTATTTAGGCAAGTTTAAATGAGGCCGAAAATAACAAACAACAATTCCGGAAAATCCCCATATGCATATTTTGAATTTGGTACTGTTTTGATCTAAACACAATTTTATTGTTGTTAAACATGCAAAGTAATGCCGCCATGTTAAACTAGGCATTTTTCTACCCCATTTACATATAAAGTTTATTTAAAATGGAGCTACGGTTATTTAGTTATGAAATAAATCATTTTAACATGCTATTTAAGCAAAATAAAGCAAACAGCAATTTAAACATTTTAAACATGGATGAAATTTGCATATTATGAAACTAGACAAAATTCTAAGCATTTTACATGTTTACATCAATTCAATCCGATGCACGGTTAATGAGTTATTATATGCATGAAGACTAGGGACTTTTCTGTAAAATCGCAAACTCCTGGATAAATGGCTAAAATCGCACAGAGGAAAAAAAACACGCATCGGGCCGAAACTACACTTGGGCCAACAGTGTACAGGAGAGGGCTGGAGGGGGCTGCTCACCCATGGGCTTTTTGTTTTGATTGATTGGTTTCTTTATCTTTGGCCAAGTGGATGGACAAGAATGCCTAAGAACCTTCTCTAGCTATCTATGCTTTTTCTCGTCTCAAACTCTATTCATGCTACATCACAAAATTTGATCAAGTCGATTCGAACCACTCGTGTGAGGAGCACTTGAGTCCCCGATTCGTCATAGACTTAAACTTCCAAAACTTCTTTGTGATTTTTGGTCCGACCGATTCCTCAATTTCGGGTCGCACTGGAGATCACTAAGTCGATCTAGGTTTTCAATCTCGGTGCAACCGATTTGAACTTTTCGGTCACACCGAGTTGTCAGAATCAATCAGCTATGCATCTCGGTGCCACCGAAGTTGTTCCACTTGGTCACACCGACAAAGGTCGGGCTATACATTCACACGGGCAAATTTTGGAAAACTTTCTCCAAACTCTTCGCTCACAAGATAGCTCGCTTCCGCCTACTAGGTCTCCGGATCGTCGACTTCGCCGCCACCAGCCACTGGTCTTCGCCACAACGGATTTCATCTCCGCCGTTGCCGCCGTAGCGAGTTCACCGCCGAACTAGGTTATGAACTCGATCGCAGTGCTATCCTCCTCTGATTCTCAGCACATTGTGTTTGTAATGCTTCTTGCCACTATTGAAACACCTCTATCCAGTCAAAACAATCATTAGAATAGGTGTGATTTGAAAATTTAGGTTAGAGTTTCACTGAAACCATCTCGGACCCACCGAGTTGAAAAACTCGGTCCCACCGATTTGGCTAACGCCATTGCACTAGTAACTCTTGGCCCCACCAAGAATTGCTAATCGGTGTGACCGATTTTAAAACTTTAGAAACCCTAGCAGTCTCGGTACCACTGAACCGTGACTCGGCTCGACCGAGTTCACTAGTTTAGGTTCCAAAACTGCTTCGGTATCACCGAGTTTGAAAATCGGTAGATCCAAATGCTTCGTGGAAAACTAAAACTAAGCTTTTGAATAATTCTTTTGCAAAAACCTCGCATTTTGTGATGCTCATCCACTCTACCTCATCTATAACTATTCACATTGTGGTCAAGAATTATGCAAAGATGTCGCATCAAAGTGACAGCCTAACAAGTCAAGAGCAGATTCACATGAGTGAGGGCACTAGTCCCTCCAGCAGCTCAGATGAGGGAAGCAGAAGCACACCCAACAATTTGCCCAAAGCTGCCACTAGGACAAGGAAGAAGAAGACCTCAGAGTCTGAGGATGAGGATTATGTGGCAATTGAGGATGAGGCTAGTTGAAAGAAGAAAGTGCTCAAGAAGGAGTACAGCTCAACTGCAGTAAAGCCAGGAATGAAAATCAAAAGGCCTGCAGGAAGACAACCTATGTCTAAAGCCAGAGTATCCACTCAAGTATCTTTGGAATCCCAACCCAAAGAGCCCTGCTCATGAAGGAAAGAAAAGGAAGGAAAGGGTCAAGAAGAGGTTGGTCAGACCAAAGACCCAAGGCACAAAAGCCGATGGGTGATGCCATAAAGTCGTGGGCTGCAACTTTAAAGCCCAAAGAAGCACCCAAAGCTGCCTCCAAGCCCAAGAGTGCACCAAAGAGGAATACCAGAATATACCAAATGCCGAAAAGAACAAGGCCCCAAAGGCTCGATGTTGTTGCTTAGGAAGATGATGAAGGACAAGTCCTGAGAAAGCTCAAACCCAAGATTCCAGACCACAATGATGCTCATCCTGTGGCTGAGAACATGAAGATCAGGAGAGATTTAGGGCTGAGGCTATGGAGAGAGTCGATCCATATGCCACTGTGGAGAAGGACTGTTGTTGATTACAGGTTCCACACAAAGGAGCAGCAGGACTTCTATGAGACAATCTTGTTGGACAAGAAACCCATAGTGTGTGATATGAGGTGGGTCAACTGGACCTACATGAAGGAGAACGAGGAACACTATCCTGGAGTGTATGAAAGCTTCAGTGCATGTGGAGTTGCAGATTTTGTTGGGTAGAAGCTCACAAATTGGAATGATGAGCTCATTATGCAATTCTACTCCACAAAGACATTTCTATCCAGATGGCAGGATAGTTTGGATGTCCTCAAGGAACGAGATACCAATCAACCATTGAGGAATGGGCAAGTCTGATCAATGCCCCAGAGGAGAGTGAAGATGACTTGGACATTTATGCCAAGAAGAAGATGGATCACAACTCTATGTCACGGATGTACAAGGAGATCCCAGATGAAGCACTTGAGTCTTTCAAGTTTGGGTCAGTTCATTTTCTTCTGTCAGTTGCTGCCAACGATCAACTGGATCCTAAGGCACACTCTGTTGCCCAAATCAAAGTGACCACAACATGATCGAGGGCATGCAATTAATTTGCTACACATATTTGATGTGCCCTGAGAATTCAAGGTCATGAGCCTCATAGTTGAGACTATCAAGAGGACAAAGAAAGCACCAAAAGAGAAGTCGTGGATATGCCCCACAAATTTAGGAGTTGATTAACTCAAAGATGGGCACATGGAAATATCTGTTGGATAAGGAACACTTTGTTCTCTATCCCGACTTTGAGGACAATCAAGTTGTCATGAATGAGAATGAACCATCATCAAGACAAGCTCAAGTGAAAAAGGAGAAAGCAAGGAAAGAGAAGGCTGCCAAGATGCCAACTCAAGCGTAGGCATCTCGAGTACTTTTGAAGAGCAAGCAGACCAGCTTGGTTACTTGATATCATCAACTCATGGATTGAGAAGAGGTTGGCCACCCTAACTCAAAACCAAGAGAGCTCGGAAAGAATCATGGAACAAAAATTCGATGATCTTGATGTCAAAGTAACCGAGATTCAATCGGTTGTGGAGCAATGTACAGATGACATGCAGAGAGGAAGGGCGGGACAACAATCGATGCTTTTTGCCAGAGTGCCTCGAGCTCAGAGATCAGCTACAAGAGCCAAGACTGCACACCGTAGTCACTTCATCTCGCTTCCAGCCTACAGCCCAATAAGAACCAGCTCCAAGACTAACTCCTTCACCTCCTTCCACATCAACTCAAGTCTTCGCCCAAGGAGCCATCTCTACGCCACCACCAAGACCAAGCCTCGAGAGACGAATAGTACTATGCATTTTCTAGGAACTTTTGGTAACTTGTTGCCAAAGGGGAGAAAAATGTATAGATCATAGGCTTTAGAGAGAGAGAGAGTTTGCTTTTGTTCTCTCTTGTCTTCTTGGTTGAACCTTGTTTGCTTTTGATTGCTTGAGATACTATGCTATTACCCGTGAGACATTGATGATCATGTGTTTGATCATAAGCTACACTCTTGATTGTTAGATGATATTATCTCACTTATCCTTATATGATCATTCACTTTGCTTGGTGATGAGTGCATGTATTCAATCTTTATTATTTTAAGCGCCCACCAAGATGTATGTGACATGGAAGAGTAACCCATGAGCCTAATTCCTTGTGCATTTGCAGTCCAAAGCAAATCTTAATACATGCACAAATTTAGGGAGAGCTCTTGCTTATCACATACTTCTCAAGCGACGATGTTTTTTAATCTTATTATCGTCTGTCGAAGCTTTGATCTATATGTTGTCATCAATTACCAAAAAAGGGGGAGATTGAAAGTGCAACTATCCCTAGGTGGTTTTGGTAATTCATAACAACATATAGCTCATTGAGCTAATGCTATTCCAAGACAAATATTTCAGGAAAGCTCAATGAATGGCATGGCATGGATGATGAAAGTGGATCCCTCAAAATATTAAGGACAAGGATTGGCTCAAGCTCAAAAGCTCAAGACTCTACATTTTACATTTTAGTGATCCAAGATCACATTGAGTCTATAGGAAAAGCCAATACTATCAAGGAGGGATGAGGTGTTGCTTAATGAGCCTCTTGCTTCATGTGCTTAGTGATATGCTCCAAAACCCTCAACTACTTTCCCAATCCACATATGACCTAAACCTAAAAGTCAAACTCGGCCCCACCGATTCTTTCTATCCAGCGCCACCGAGTTCAAATGTCTTAGCCATTGCCACAAACCCTAGGCAAATCGGTTTCACCGATAGGGATCTCGGTCTCACCGAGATGGGATTGTAATCTCTCTGTTTCCTTCAGAACGCTTTCGGTCTAACCGAAGTGAGCGACAGTCCCACCGAGATTGCAATGTAAACTCTCTGCTTCCTTTTCGTAACTTTTCGGTCTCACCGAAGAGCGAATCAGTCCCACCGAAGTTTACTCCGACCAACTCTCTCGGTTAGCTAATTACCAAAAATCTGTCTCACCGAAGTTTGTGTAATCAGTCTCACCGAGATTACGTTATGCCCTAACCCTAACCATATCGGTCCCACGGAGTTGCATGTCGGTCCCACCAAAACCACTAACGGTCACTAGGTTTACTGAATCGGTCCGACCGAGTTTGTTGATTCGGTCCCATCGAGTTTGGTAAATTGTGTGTAACGGTTAGATTTTGTGTGGAGGCTATATATACCCCTCCACCTCCTCTTCATTCGTGGAGAGAGCCATCAGAACAAACCTACACTTCCAACTTACCAGCCTTAGAGAGAACCACCTACTCATGTGTTGAGACCAAGATATTCCATTCCTATCATATGAATCTTGATCTCTAGCCTTCCCAAGTTAAGCTTTCCACTCAAATCTTCTTTTCCACCAAATCCAAATCTTGTGAGAGAGAGTTGAGTGTTGGGGAGACTATCATTTGAAGCACAAGAGCAAGGAGTTCATCATCAACACACCATTTGTTACTTCTTGGAGAGTGGCGCCTCCTAGATTGGCTAGGTGTCACTTGGGAGCCTCCGACAAGATTGTGGAGTTGAACCAGGAGTTTGTAAGGGCAAGGAGATCGCCTACTTGAAGATCCACCGCTAGTGAGGCAAGTCCTTCGTGGGCGACGACCATGGTGGGATAGACAAGGTTGCTTCTTCATGGACCCTTCATGGGTGGAGCCCTCCGTGGACTCAAGGCAACTGCTACCCTTCGTGGGTTGAAGTCTCCATCAACGTGGATGTACGATGGCACCACCTATCGGAATCACGACAAAAACATCTGTGTCTCCAATTGCGTTTGAATCCTCCAAACCCTTCCCTTTACATTCTTGCAAGTTGCATGCTTTAATTTCCGCTGCCTATATACTCTTTGCATGCTTGCTTGAATTGTGTGAAGATTGCTTGACTTGTGCTAAAATAGCTAAAATCTGCCAAAGTCTAAAATTGGGAGGTTAAGTTCTTAATTGGTCAAGTAGTCTAATCACCCCCACTAGACATACTTCAAGGTCCTACAGCTGTAGCAGGCAGGCGGTAGCGATGGCTTGGGCGCAGGCAGGCGGAAGCAGAGCTCGGCTGCGGTGCGAGGACGATGGCAGCAACGCGGTGAAGAGGTCGGGCGCGCCGGCGATGCAGAGGAAGCAGCGGACCACAAGGCGCGATGCAGGAGGCGTCGGCAGCGGGACTTGGCGCCGGCGTGAGGAGGCTCGAGAGGAGGCGCCTGGTCATCAGCTGGGGCGACGGCCTCGAGGATGGGCTCTGGGATCGATCTCCTGGAACAAGAGATGGCGGGGTCAGGAGCATCAGACGCAGAGCGGGAGAGAGGGAAGGGAAGGAGGCGCGGTGACCTGCTGTCGCCATCGCCAAATGGCGGCGAAGCTCTGCCGACGAGGTCGCCGTCCGACCCAGCAGGGGTCGACGGAGACGCCCGGCACGAGGGACTCGGCGCTGGGTCGACTCATCGCCGGGCGCTGGGTGCACGGGTTCCTGCTTTGTCAAGGGCTCGAGGAGAAACAGAGGAGGCTGCGACACGAGGTGGCTCTGGTCGCCGGTGGAGCTTGCTCCGGCGAGGCAACCGAAGGCGATGGTGGTCGGTGAGGCCCTCGGGCGCGAGGTCCTTGGCGATTGGGGATCGAGGCGCAGGAGGCGTCGGGCTCCAGACCGATGCGAGGATGGGCGGCGTTGGAGGAAGAAGGTTGCGAGGAGGCGTGGGCGCGGAGGAGCTCCACTCCTCTGGATCGGACGGGGAGGAGGAGGCACTCGATGGATTGGCTGGGCGAGGGGATCGAGGGAGATTGAGTGAGGGGATCCCGATGTGGAAGATGAGACATGGGGTGGCGGCGGCAGAGAAAGGATGGATGGGACATCTCCCTAAAATCTAGGGTTTGGTCTGATTTGGTTAGGGGCTGCCCACAATATATATTAGGTGGCTAATATGAGAGGGGATTTGAGCCCCTAGATTTTGTTCGGACGGCTTCGGGTGGTCTAAACAAAGAACGTAATGATGTTTAGGATATCTCGGGATTGTTCTGCACTCCATTGGTCATGACCGCGCGTGTTCAGGTTCGGGAAGTTTCGGACATGGTTGCGAAGGGGTTCGATGCACTGTGCAAAGAGGGATTAGGTGGTTTAACAAGAGGGAATCGAAAACCTGGATGGTCTCGGAACGGTCAACGAAGGCAAAACGGTCCGAGGGAAGGTGATGAAGACAAAGGGAGAAACGACAACAATGAGCGAAAGCAAGTTTTGAAAACACGACGGCAACGGAGAGCCGATGCAATGCGGATGATGACATGATGAATGTAGCAAACAAAAATAAAACACACGGCGACAACAAGATAGCTGGAGACTTACGAGCGCTTGGTCTTGGAGCGTTACATCCGAACTATGGTAAGTAAAAGGAAAGTTTCCTTTACATGCTTGCTTTGCATAATGAATGCCTTACCCGCTGCCACCTTCTTCACCGCATCAATCTCCTGGAGGGCCTTGTGGGCTTCAGCTTTGGCGTTTTGTGCGCTTTAGAGGGCCTTCGCAAGCTCGGACTCTCACGTCTTAGAGTCAAGCTCCAAGGACTCGTGTTTTTTGACGAGAGCCTGGAGCTCTTGCTGCACCTCGCCTACCCGGGCTTCTTGCTTTTCTCGCTCAATGCGCTCCTTGGCCGCCTTGTTTTCGCCTCGACAGCGCTTTCTTCGTGGTCGCCACTTGATCGTGGGCCTGGCACATTCATGATGATCCTATTATTTTACAACCAAATTTCTTTTCAATATATAGACAAGGTATTGCTTACCTTTGTTCTCCTCGAGCTGCCTCTTGGCAAGGTCGAGCTCTTCCTCGGACCGCTCAAGGTCCTGCTTCAAGGCAGCGACCTCCCAGTACGTGCGGCGGCAGCGAGCAGTGAAGCTTGCATACGCATATAGACATATTCGGATCAGACTCCTGCGTCATTATTTGATCCTCTATTCGGCTTTTCTTCGCGAACGCCAAACAGAGCATCAGGGGCTACAGTCTATGTGGTTATATTTTCCTATATTTTGATTACTTACCCGAAAGCTCGTTAGGAGGTCGGGCGCAAGCTTCAGCTAGTCCATTTTTGGCGGATCGAACCTTCTCGATCACCGCACTCATGATAGTGCGGTGTTTCGTCGATGGAAGCGCCACGAAGCGCTTCCGAGAAGTTGTCCGTTGCCTCGGATGGACAGAGGCCACCGCAAGGCGGCTCACCCTCTTAATCGGGTTGCCTACCGGAGTCCTAACCACCGGAGGTTCCGGACGCAGTTGTTCGGGTCAAATAACTTGGAGACAATCGGAGTCTTGCTCCCTTTGCGCCTGTGGTCCCGGAAGGTCGCCTCGAGGCGCCCTGTGACTACTCCCTCGTGGACGTTCCCTTTGAGACAACACCTCGACGTTGTCCGTAGGGCGAGGGGTGGAGGCGGTCGGAAGTGAATCGCTGTTCATATCCGACGGGTCCAAAGAACCATCCGACGAAGACACGTCGATGCGGGCTCGGGACGGACTGCATAATCATGTTCGGCGTAAAGAGAAGCAATGCAATAAAACATACCATGAATTACTATGGTATCCGGATACTTACTCTTCGCCAGGGGCTTGTCCCTTGGTAACCACTCATCGTTCTTTGCCGGGCCGTCGTGGAAGCAGTCCTAAGGAGGGTCCTTCCCTTCTTGGACCCTTTGGCCTCCTTGTTGGGGCAACCTTCCTTTTCTTGTCTCCCCGGCCGAGGGGAGAACTTTCTCTTCCTCCTCCTCGTTGTGGGAGGAGGCGCCTGAGTTATCGGACGATGAGTCCGGAGATATTTCACACGGGAGACCCTTTCGGTCCCCGTGGCCTTCTTCTTTCTTGGTTTTTTCACCGCACCTCATAAGGCGGAACCAAAGATCTCCGTTAGGAGAGCATCTCATTGATCTTCTAAAGGGGGCTGGACAATCGATTTGTTCATTGCCTCGACCCAGTCCTGTTAATGGCATGGAAGCTAAGATCCCGCACATGATTAAACCGGGAAAATAAATATCCGTGAGATACAAAAACTTACCGGATTGGCATGGCGCTTATGCTGAGCCCGCTGGTCCTCGGTAAGGGAGGAGGTACCTCAGGCACTTGAACAACACCTTCCAGACGCCCTTGTGCGTCATGTCGAAGAGCTCTCGCGTAGCTGCAGTGTGCTTGGCCGGGTCGAACTCCCACAAATTGAATGCCCGCTGCTGACACGGAGGATCCGTGGCAGAAAGCATGACCTCGACCATGTTGACGAAGCTTGATTTTCCTGCTCATCATGTTCTTGATGCAGGTCCTGAGTCCGTCACTCTATCGGGAACCCTCAGATATGCCCTTCTCTTTCCAGGAGGTGAGCCGCGTGGGGATTCTGGATCGGAATTCGGGGGCCGCCACCCAGTTGGTGTCGCGCGGCTCGGTGATGTAGAAGCATGATACGTCTCCAACGTATCTATAATTTTTGATTGCTCCATGCTATATTATCTACTGTTTTGGACTACATTGGGCTTTATTTTCCACTTTTATATTACTTTTGGGACTAACCTATTAATCGGAGGCCCAGCCGAGAATTGGTGTTTTTTTCCTATTTCAAGAGTTTCAAGAAACAGAATATCAAACGGAGTCCAAACGGAATGAAACCTTCTGGAACGTGATTTTCTCATCGATATGATCCAGAGACTTGGACCCTCCACAAGAAAGCCACGAGGCGGTGACGAGGGTGGAGGGCGCTACCGCCTCGTGGGCCCTCAAGCTCCACCGACGCATTCTTCCTCCTATATATACCTACATACCCCAAACGATCGACACGGAGCCAAAACCTAATTCCACCGCCACAACTTCTCAGATCCACGAGATCCCATCTTGGGGCCTGTTCCGAGCTCACCAAGGGGAATCGATCACGGAGGGCTTCTACATCATCACCATAGCCTCCGATGAAGTGTGAGTAGTTTACCTCGTACATTTGGGTAGTAGCTAGATGGCTTCTTCTTTTTGGATCTCAATACAATGTTCTCCCCTCTCTCGTGGAGATCTATTCGATGTAATCTTCTTTTTGCAGTGTGTGTTTGTTGAGATCGATGAATTGTGGGTTTATGATCAAGATTATCTACGAACAATATTTGAATCTTCTCTCAATTCTTTTATGTATGATTGGTTATCTTTGCAAGTCTCTTCAATTATCGGTTTGGTTTGGCCCACTAGATTGGTTTTTCCGCAATGGGAGAAGTGCTTGGCTTTGGGTTCAATCTTGCGATGTGTCCTTTCCTCAAAGGATGTGAGGGGCAGCAAGGCACGATTGTATTGTTGCCATCGAGGATAACAAGATGGGGTATTTATCATATTGCATGAATTTATTCCTCTACATCATGTCATGTTGCATACATGCTACTCGCTTTCATTAACTTAATACTCTAGATGCATGCTAGATAGCTACGATGAGTGGAGTAATAGTAGTAGATGCAGTGCACGTAGTCGGTCTACTTGTCTCTTGACATGATGCCTATATACATGATCATACCTAGATATTCTCATAACTATGCTCAATTTCGTCAATTGCTCAACAAAGAGTTTGTTCACCCACCGTAGAAATACTTATGCTCTTGAGAGAAGCCACTAGTGAAACCTATGGCCCCGGGTCTATTATCATCATATCAATCTCCAACCACTTTATTATTGCTTTGCTTTTTTACTTTGCCTTTATTTTACCTTGCATCTTTATACCAAAAATACCAAAAATATTATCTATCATCTCTATCGGATCTCACTCTCGTAAGTGACCGTGAAGGATTGACAACCCCTAATCGCGTTGGTTGCGTTGAGCTATCGCTTGTGTAGGTACGAGGGACTCGCGTGGCCTCCTCTTTGGATTGATACCTTGGTTCTCAAAAACCGAGGGAAATACTTACGCTACTTTGCTGCATCATCCTCTCCTCTTCGGGAAATCCAACGCAGTTGCTCAAGAGGTAGCAAACCACCCCGATTGCCACACCCCTTTATGGTCTCCATATAGGAGCCCTCGAGCCAGTGACATTGGGCATTTTGCCCACCATGGCGCCTCAAGACTCCAGCTTTGTCCGACCACCATCTTCGGTTTAACATTGAAGGTCTTCACCACAGTGCAAGTGGGGCCGGACACGGAGGAAGGTTTCGCATTACCCACGATAAACGCCGAGATGTTGAGGATGAAGTTAGGGGCCAGATCATGGAAGTCCAGCCGTAGTAGAACATGAGGCCATGGACAAACAGGTGGAGAGGAAATCCTAACTGCGGATGAAGTGGGTAAGAAAAACTACCCTCTCATGGGATTCCGAGTAGGGACGATCCGCCTGCATTGGGCAGCCGGTACGCGCGATATCCGCTGCCAGTATCCCGGCTCCCAGAAGCTTTCAGGATGTCCTCCTCCGTAACGGAGGATTTCATCCACTTGCCTCCCGCTCCGGACATGCTTGGAGCGGTCTGAGGAGGAAGACGCGAACTTGGGTGCTGGAGCTCGAGTGTGCAAGAATGGATGGGCAAGGAGAAAGAAGGCATGGGTGAAAAAGGTGAACCCTTAACCCTTATAAGGGCGGGCGAAACTATACGCCCCCCCACCTGCCTGGTAAACTCGCTTATTCCCCAAGCGCCGTAATTGATGGCGCTGTTGGGTTACCCACGCCCGTATTGATGAGAATCCCGTGATAAGGGGACACGATCTCTGCTTCGACAAGACGTGCCAAGGAAACCGCCTCGCAATATGTGCCGTGGCTGGTTGAGAAAAACGGTTCGAATAATGACCATGCCGTGGTATGATGTCATGCTACAGAATGTGTCAGCAGATTAGATTTGTGGAAATATTATTCTCTCTACGGTGGCATGTGGAATTTGTTTTGCAGAGCCGGAGACTATCCTTGTGTTCAAAATCTTCTATGGAGTATTTGGAGGAAGAACCCGCCTTGCAATGCCGAAGACAAATCTGCACGCTGGACTCATCGTCATTGAAGCCTCGTCTGTGGGCTACCGAGGGAGTCCTGATTAGGGGTCTCCCACAGCCGGACTATATCCTTTGGCCGGACTGTTGGACTATGAAGATACAAGATTGAAGACTTCGTCCGCAGGTCTGGATGGGACTCTCCTTGGCGTGGAAGGCAAGCTTGGCAATACGGATATGTAGATCTCCTCCCTCAGAATCGACTTGGTAACCCTAGCCCCTCCGTGTCTATATAAACCGGAGAGGGTTTAGTCCATAGGACAACAACAATCATACCATAGGCTAGCTTCTAGGGTTTAGCCTCTACGATCTCGTGGTAGATCAACTCTTGTAATACTCATATCATCAAGATCAATCAGCAGAAGTAATGGTATTACCTCCATCGAGAGGGCCCGAACTCGGGTAAACATCGTGTTCCCCGCCTCCCGCTACCACCCGCCTTAGATGCACAGTCGACACCCTACTCGAGATCCGCCGGTTTTGACACCGACAATATACAACAGTACTTACATCAAGCATTGGAGCACAGAGAATTCCCATAAGATATTTTCTCTAATACAATCCCAATGAAGGAAGTCTTCTATCATTTAACCTTATTTTCTAAAAGAGAGATGGGTAAGAAACATGTAGAAAATATGATCGTAATGCTATAAAATTTCATGATGCGAGGATACGCACACGCTTCTTAGAATGGAGTTGACATTCTTTTGTCGGACCGAGCGGACTAGTTCTTTGTCCACCGGAATGTGCTTATTATCGCGGGAGTTGGGTTTCTCTCGTCTTTGAGCAAGATTCTATGAAAAATGGAGTTGGTTTATTATTTCATGCGTTTGGATCTTTTCCAAAGACCTGGTTTGTAACCCTTCATATTCTAACATAGCCGTTTTTCCCTTGCATGCCTTATATAGAAGAATGGTGCTTCAATTATAAAACATGCTACAACAGAGATGGAATAGGTAATCAAGAATAGAAAGGCATGACATATTGACATGTATTCCTCCATCCGGAAATAAATGGATGGGTCTAGGCATATTTCAGTTCTAGATACATCCAGCTTTATCCATTTCTGCGACATGTAATCCTGGACGGAGGGAGTATGATGTAAGAGCTAGGGATATGACAGACAACACAAAGAAAAAACACGAAAACCCATTGCAGAACCAAAGTAATCAAACCCACCGATATGAGATAGTACACTCATGCATTTCAGATGCAAAACTACCAGGCAGTTTTCCTTACAAAAATCAACATTGTGGCCTTTAATCATACATTTTGCTACAACTAAATTTAGATCAGATAAAGGTTGGATTCACGCCGATTAACAAAATACATGCCGATGTAAAAATATAGTGATATACAATGTGTACTTACATCTGCATTGGAGTACAGAGAATTCGCAAGAATCTTTCCTCACAGATTTATACCAAAGGCGTAAATTTTTCTATCCTGTTAAGCTTATTTTCTAAAAGAGAGATGGGTAAGAAACATGTAGAAAATATGATCAAAGATGCTATAAAATTTCATGATGCAAGGATACACACACGCTTCTTAGAATGGAGTTGACATATTTTTTGCCGGACTAGAGCTTTGACTAGTTCTTTGGCCACCGGAATCGCTTATTATCGTGAGGAATTGGGTTTCTCTGTGCTTGAGTAGTATCTATAAAAACTGGAGTTGGTTTTTTATCTCCTGGCGTTTGGATCTTTTGCAAAGACCTGGTTTGTAACCCTTCGGATTCTAACATAGTCGTCTTCCCCTTGCATGCCTTGTATAGAAGAATGGTGCTTCAATTATAAAACATGCTACAGCAGAGAGATGGAATATGTACTGAAGAATAGAAAGGCATGACATATTGACATGTATTCCCGCCATCCG
The DNA here is from genome assembly GCA_021605145.1 of Aegilops bicornis. NCBI lineage: Eukaryota > Viridiplantae > Streptophyta > Magnoliopsida > Poales > Poaceae > Aegilops > Aegilops bicornis. The sequence goes on from CM038674.1 coordinate 337,595,655, forward strand.
TAAAAAAATGGATGGGTTTAGGTGTATTTCAGTTCTAGATACATCCTTTTTTATCCATTTTGGCAACATGTAATCCGGACGGAGGGATTATGGTGTAAGAGCTAGGGATACGACAGGACAACACAATAAAAAAACACTAGTTGAATGTAAAAGCGTATGCTAGCGCATAATACGTCATGTAAAAAACTAAGGCAACATACACGTGTATGATTGGGAAACTAAGATGGCATTGCAACAGCACTAGAACAACACTTCAATGTAAAAAGCATGGTATGGTAGATGATGAAGTACATAACCGATGAATAACAATGCATAAGATATTCGTAAGCATGATGTCCAAATTAAGCGAGATGGCATTGCGATAGAGTAGAATGACAAGATTTTAATTTGAAAACATGTTATCATGAATGGAATAGGTAATCAAAAACAGGAAGGCATGACATATTTACATGCTTGATCAGCATGCTAAGCACATGGCATTGCAACAGAGTAGATACACTCTGTGACATTATATGCATGTTGTACCCATATCACGGGCCAAGTTAGAGCAAGGACCTTGTGGGGTGAAGAGGATTCAACATCTTTCTCGCAAGTCTTCAAGAACTGCCTTTACATGTTCCATCATATTGGGTATCATTGACATCAAGTTTATTGGCCTTTACATTGCTCCGTGAGGTTCTTGTGGATATATCAGTGTGTGCAATTATATCTGAAATGCATGGAAGACAACTAGTAGTTAGATTTACGTAATGAGTGCCTGTAGGAGACGACATAAATAGTAGGACTGGGGTTAACTAGCAGCAACATGCCTCAAAAACTAAAGGGAGAACACAGATGAAAGCTACAGAATATGTATCATTTGTACTCGAGATTAACTAGATGGCACACAAAAGTATTAAAGAACAACGTAGGTAATACTAGAAGTGGTATAATACAATAATAACCAGCCTGAGGGATAGCATTGGGCGATGGATGATAACTATGGAACAACGTTACCTAAAGAACAAGTATCTTAGCTGAACTATGGAACAACGTTAACTCCCGAACAAGACCCATAAGAGATCGGCATGAATATACAAAGTGAAATGTGATAATCTATTTTCCATGCTTAGATGAATAACAAAGCCATAAATTTGCACACAAGTAAGATGAGGGTACAACCTATCCGTCAGCCATCCATAGGAGTGAGCATCATGTGCTGAATTGTCGATGGCCCTGCGGTTGTTGTGGCTGTCCATGTTTCCGCACGCACATTCGATGCGAGGAATCATGAGTGGGGGACCATAGCTCCCTTTCCGGTGTATGCTTCCCTTTGTTGGAGCAAATTGCGGTGAGTCGGAAGACGGTGTGGTCAAGATGCAATAACGCATAATGTTAAGAACGACACATTTGTTTGATCTGAAGAAGTACACTAAGAGATCAACAACAAGGTACGAGAGTGGTCACACGTCTGTTGACTGAAGACTAAATTGGGGTCACACGATTTTATTTTATTTTGGTACTATCCGATCTACGGATGGCTTGATGGCCGCCTTTGTGCCTCCCGGCCGACATCATAGGAATCTTCCCCGAAGAGCCAGCCGACCAACCCAGCAGGCAGCTTGCCTCCACCGTCCTGCGGGCTCCCGGCCAAAACCCTGCTCCCGCCCCCACCGCCTTTGCCGTGGTTGCGCCGCCTGTGCCAATCCATAAAGACTCGTCATCCAGATCCGGGCGGCGGAAGTACCTTCAACCCACGCAACTCTAAGATAGCCATCTAAGTGTCGCTCAAGCGAACTTGCGCCCTCGCACCCTTTACGTTAGACACCAGCCAACCGGCAGCCTAGGAGCTCCGCCGCCGAGGGTGCCGCTTCCCATTGGGAATCGAAAGTGGCCCGTAATAAAAATTCAGACAACCGACGCCTAAATAAAGTGATTTGAGATGAGGGTGCAACCTATCTGGCGGCATGGTGAAGTAGGCAGGTCCAGCCGAAGTCGGTGAGGCCGGGCCTTGCGGTGCACCGCGTAGGGAAACAACGATGTCTCGACGGTCGACGGCTACGGGAAGCAGCGGCCGACTGGATGGATCCGGTTGGAGTTGCCTCCGGCGCCGTGAACAACGGCGGGGTGAATTGGCTCCGAGACAGCTCACGCGGCCATCGCCGAGGTAGCTCCAAAGAAGACGGAGTAAGAGGCACACGGCCCAAAGGCACGACGGCAAATGGACAAAGCGTCTCCGCATTAGGGAGGTGGGCGGGTGAAATTGGTGCGGTGGGGGCGCCATGGAGGAGGGGCTGCGGTTTCGCTGCTCGGGAGAAGGGAGCTTCCGGGGAGAAGGTGATTTGGCGCCTATGAGGTATGAATGGGGGGGGGGGGATTAGAAGGGGAGTGGAACCATGTCTTACGGACGCATTTGTCTGAAATGTGGGGGGAGTTACAGTTCTACCCCTGCCTTTAGGCTTCTCGGCTTGGGTCTGTGTACTGAGGGTCAGGGATAGTAGAGTAACTTTGCTTCTCCCAAATAGTGGGCGCGAGCGATTTCGGGCGAGGAGGGCGTGTTTTGAAATATAGTGGGCATGAGCGATTTCGGGCGAGGAGAGCGTGTTTTGAAATAGTGGGCGCGAGCTATTTCGGGCGAGGAGAGCATGTTTTGCCGACCATGGTTTATGAATTATTAGACACATGTCATTTCGGCCGAGGAGAAGGCGTGCTTGGATGAAGTTACGAACCTACCCTCGATGTACAACAGGCCAATTAATGCGTCTCCCACATAGGACGGTAATTTCGCGTCTCCCATTTATTTGCTCCTGCAAATTCCACCGAAAGCAGAGGATGTTTAACGGTTCGCTCAAAATTTGGGAGAACGAGCATCCACGCTCTACCTTACCAAGTCGATTCAATCAAATTTTGAAATATTAGTTTGCCACTTCTTTTTAGATGGAGAGATGATGCCCGGGAGTAATGTGTTTTTACATGCTCGTTGCTAGCGATTTACTATATGACAAATAGTTGACCCGCTCAAAATGAAATATCTCGATTCAATGAAATAGCTCGTTCACCAGGTCAAAATAGTGAACTAAATCCAAAATTGAACACCTCAATCGAATAGCATGTTGTACAGTACTATAGTATGAACATGTTGAAAGTCACATTAATGAACTTGTTTGATATACGCATATATCCATTCATGTGTGGATTGCGCATAACATGTTCTCCAATTTAAATATTTGAATGCAAGTTTATATCAAAACATGGTTTATATCAGTCTTTGATGCATAAAACACGACCTCCCCCTCTCCGGGACTCTGCTCTCTCTCTCTCTCTCTCTCTCTCTCTCTCTCTCTCTCTCTCTCTCTCTCTCTCTCTCTCTCTCGCCGACAATCTTCAATTGTCAAGACGCATCCAACACACAAACCTTGTTGGTCCCTCTCGCTTTCTCTCTCTCTCTCTCTCTCTTGTGTGTGTGCCTGGGGTCTTTCTAGTTCGCATGCATATATACTCCATCTATAGGTCTCTCTCGAACACTATGTATGATTCTCTAGTCCAAGCTACATATCTTGGGTGTACTCATCAGACGCACACAAATTCCTTGGCTCAAGGTTCGTGAATCCTCTCACGCACCACTGGCTGCCCCCTGAGGTCTTCCCCTCTCTCTCAAACTCTCCATCTACCTGGGTCACACATACACATGCATATCTCACCCGTACTCGATAGGCCCATCTAAAACTATCTCTCTCCCTCGTTCTCTCTCCATGTCACACGCACACACACACAATCTCATGCCTAGCTAGCCAAGTATGATGGTCTCTCACTCAATTGTAGGCACACGCAGTCCCCCCTATATGTATACTAGCTAATCTTAGTCTCCATCACAAACATGTGCATGGTCTATCTCGATTTCTCTCGGGCATCTTTCTATCACGCACGCACCTCCCTCGATCTCCCACTCCATATAGTCCCTCACGATCTCGAGGGGTCTCTATCACAAACACACCCTCTCACCCTCCCCATGCGTCCATGTTCTCCATGTGTCCCTCTCGACCTTTGTTCCTTGTTGGCCAGACCTCTATTGGACATGTGATATAGGGGTGTGTCGATGTTAAAACCGGCGGATCTCGGGTAGGGGGTCCCGAACTGTGCGTCTAAGGCGGATGGTAACCGGAGGCGGGGGACACAATGTTTACTCAGGTTCGCCCTCTCGATGGAGGTAATACCCTACTTCTGCTTGATTGATCTTGATGATATGCGACATAAGAGTTGATCTACCACGAGATCGTAGAGGCTAAACCCTAGAAGCTAGCCTATGGTATGATTTTGTTGGTCCCTATTGACTAAACCCTCCGGTTTATATAGACACCGAGGAGGGCTAGGGTTACACAGAGTCGGGTTACAATGGGAGGAGAGATCTACATATCCAGACGCCAAGCTTGCCTTCCACGCCAAGGAGAGTCCCATCCTATTACCTAGACGAAGTCTTCAATCTTGTATCTTCATAGTCCAACAAATCGACAAAGGATATAGTCCAGCTGTCCGGATACCCCCTATTCCAGGACTCCTCAAGAGTCTCCTCGAACCAGTGCTTCAATGACGATGAGTCCGGCGCAGATTGTCTTCGGCATTGCAAGGCGGGTTCCTCCTCCGAATACTCCATACAAGATTTTGAACACAAGAATAGTGTCCAGCTCTGCAAAAAAAATTCCACATATCATCGTAGAGAGAATAATATTTCCACAAATCTAATCTGCTGACGCATTTCGTAGCATGACATCACACCACGACCCGGTCATTATTCGAACCATTTTTCTCAACCAGCCTCGACGCATATCGCGAGGCGGTTTCCTTGGCACGTCTTGTCGAAGCAGAGATCGTGTCCCCTTATCACGGGATTCTCATCAATACGGACGTGGGTAACCCAACCACGCCATCAATTACGGGCGCTTTGGGGAATAAGCGAGTTTACTAGGCAGGTGTGGGGCGATAGCTCCATCCGCCTTATAAAGGGATAAGGATTCACCTTTTTCACCTATGCCTTCTTCCTCCTTGCATATCCATTCTCGCGCACTCGAGCTCCAACACCCAAGTTCGTCTTTCTCCTCAAACCGTTCCAATCATGTCCGAGCAGAGGCAAGTGGATGGAATCCTCCGTCATGGAGGAGGACATCAAAAAGCTGCGGGAGCCGGATACTGGTCATGGATATCGCGCATCGGCTGCCCGACGCGGGGTAGATCGTCCCTACCCCGGAATCTCATGAGAGGGTAGTTTTTCTCACCCATTTCGTCCGCGGACTGGGATTTCCTCTCCACCCATTCGTCCGCGGCCTCATGTTCTACTACGGGCTGGACTTCCATGATCTGGCCCCAAACTTCATCCTCAACATCTCGGCGTTTATCGTCGTGTGCGAGGCCTTCCTCCGCATCCGGCCCCACTTCGGCCTGTGGCTGAAGACCTTCAATGTTAAACCGAAGGTGGTCGGCGGCCAGCAAGCGGAGTGCGGAGGCGCCATGGTGGGCAAGATGCCTAACGTCACATGGCTCGAGGGCTCCTATGTGGAGACCATAAAGGGGTGGCAATCGGGGTGGTTCTACATCACCGAGCCGCGCGACACCAAATGGTTGGCGGCCCCAGTTCCGACATCCGAATCCCCATGCGGCTCACCTCCGGAAAGAGAAGGGCCTGTCCCTGGGTAACCCGTGGAGCTGATCGGACTCCGTAATCGCATCAAGAACATGATGAACAAGAAAATCAAGCTCGCTAACGTGGTCCAGGTCATGCTCTTCCGCCGGATCCTCCCGTGTCAACAACAAAGCGTTCAATTTATGGGAGTTCGACCGCCCAAAGACTGCATCAAGCATGAGCTCTTTGACACGATGCACAAGGACGTCTGGCGGGTGCTGTTCAAGGGCGCCGAGGTCCCCCCTTCCCTTACCAAGGACCGCGGACTCAGTGCACAGCGCCACGCCAGTTCGGTAAGTTCTCTACACCTTATAGGGTATTTATTTTCCCCAGTTTAATCATGTGCGGGATCCAAGCTCCCATGCCTTTGACAGGACTGGGTGGAGACCGCAGAGCAGATTGACTGCCCGGCCCCCCGCCTCAAGATCCAAGCAGACGCCTCTCGACGGAGATCTTGACTCCGCCCCTATGAGGTGCCGGAGAAGAAGACCGAGAAGAAAGCCACGGGGACCCGAAAGGGTCTCCGGCGTCAGGTGATATCGGACTCAACGTTTGATAACTCCGAGACGCCCTCCTCCCATGAAGACGAGGAGGAGGAGGAGGAAATTTCTGCCCCCAGCCGGGGGAGACAAGAAGAGGAAGGCCGCCCCAACCGGGGAGGCCGAAGGGTCCAAGAAGGGAAGGACTCTCCTTCCGGACCACTCCACGACAGCCGCCCATAGCGACGACGAGTGGTTGCTCAAGGACAAGCCCCTGGCGAAGTCGTAAGTATCCGGATTCCTTTGTAATTCATGGTATGTTTTATTGCACTGCTTCTCATCACGCTGAACATGATTGTGCAGTCCGCCCCGAGCCCGCATCGACGTATCCTCGTCGGATGGTTCTTTGGACTCGTCGGATATGAATAGCGATTCACTTCCGACTGCCTCTTCCCCTCGCCCTATGGACAACGCCGAGGTGTTGTCCCGAAAGGCAGGCCGAGGGGAGGTAGTCCTGGAGGCGCCTCAAGGTGACCTTCCGGACCCTGGGCATAAGGGGAGCAGACTCCTGCGGGCTCCAGGTTCGGCCCTCAACCAAACACTGTGCCGGAACCTCCTGTGGTTCCAGACTCCAGCAGGCGACCCCCTGTTAAGAGGGGCAAGCTGTTGGAAATATGCCCTAGAGGCAATAATAAATTAGTTATTATTATATTTCCTTGCTCGTGATAATCGTTTATTATCCATGCTATAATTGTATTGATAGGAAACTCAGATACATGTGTGGGTACATAGACAACACCATGTCCCTAGTAAGCCTCTAGTTAACTAGCTCGTTGATCAATGATGGTTACGGTTTCACGACCATGGACATTGGATGTCGTTGATAACGGATCACATCATTAGAAGAATGATGTGATGGACAAGACCCAATCCTAAGCCTAGCACAAAGATCGTAGTTCAGATGCTAAAGCTTTTCTAATGTCAAGTATCTTTTCCTTAGACCATGAGATTGTGCAACTCCCGGATACCGTAGGGAATGCTTTGGTGTACCAAACGTCACAACGTAATCGGGTGGCTATAAAGGTGCACTACAGTATCTCCGAAAGTGTCTGCTGGGTTGGCACGAATCGAGACTGGATTTGTCACTCCATGTAAACGGAGAGGTATCTCTCGCCCACTCGGTAGGACATCATCATAATGTGCACAATGTGACCAAGGGGTTGATCACGGGATGATGTGTTACGGAACGAGTAAAGAGACTTGCCGGTAATGAGATTGAACAAGGTATCGGGATACCGACGATCGAATCTCGGGCAAGTGCAATACCGCTAGACAAAGGGAATTGTATACGGGATTGATTGAGTCCTTGACATCGTGGTTCATCCGATGAGATCATCGTGGAACATGTGGGAACCAACATGGGTATCCAGATCCCGCTGTTGGTTATTGACCGAGAACGCCTCTGGTCATGTCTGCATGGTTCCCGAACCCGTAGGGGTTCTACACACTTAAGGTTCTGATGACGCTAGGGTTATAAAGGAAGTTTGTATGTGGTTACCAAATGTTGTTCGGAGTCCCGGATGAGATCCCGGACGTCACGAGGAGTTCCGGAATGGTCCGGAGGTAAAGAATAATATATAGGAAGTGAGGTTTTGGTCACCGAAAAAGTTTCGGGTTTTTCGGTAACGTACCGGGACCACCGGGAGGGTCCCGGGGGTCCACCAAGTGGGGCCACCATCCCCGGAGGGATGCATGGGCTAAGTGTGGGAGGGGACCAGCCCCAGGTGGGCTGGTGCGCCCCCCACATGGCCCAAGGCGCAGCTAGGTGGGGAGAGGGAAACCCTAGGCGCAGATGGGCCTAAAGGCCCACCCTAGGGGCGCCTCTCTCCCCTCTTGGCCGCCCCAAGTCCCATCTAGGGCTGCCGCACCCTTGGGTGGGAACCCTAGATGGGGCGCAACCACCTCCCTCCTCCTATAAATAGTGGGGTTTTGGGGCTGCCCAACACGTGAGAACTTCTCCCTCTTGGCACAGCCCTACCTCTCTCCCTTCTCCTCTCCCTTGGTGCTTGGCGAAGCCTGCAGGATTACCACGCCCTCCACCACCACCACGCCACAGTTGCTGCTGGATGAAGTCTTCCTCAACCTCTCCCTCTCTCCTTGCTGGATCAAGGCGTGGGAGACGCCACCGGCTGTACGTGTGTTGAACAGCGGAGGTGCTGCCGTCTGCTCGCACTAGGATCTCCGCTGATTTGGATCACGACAATCTACGACTCTTCAACCCCGTTCTCTTGAACGCTTCCGCTTAGCAATCTACAAGGGTATGTAGATGCACTCTCCTTCCCCTCGCTAGTTTCTCCATAGATAGATCTTGGTGACACGTAGGAAAATTTTGAATTTCTCGCCACGCTCCCCAACAAAGTGGCATCATGAGCTAGGTCTATTGCGTAGATTCTTTGCACGAGTAGAACACAAAGTAGTTGTGGGCGTTGATGATGTTCAATATGCTTACCGTTACTAGTCCAATCTTGTTTCGACGGTATTGTGGGATGAAGCGCCCGACCGACCTTACACGTACACTTACGTGAGACAAAGTTCCACCGATCGACATGCACTTGGTGCATAAGGTGGCTAGCGGGTGCCGCCTCCCACTTTAGTCGGAACGGATTCGATGAAAAGGGTCCTTATGAAGGGTAAATAGCAATTGGCATATCACGTTGTGGTTTTATGAGGTAAGAAACGTTCTTGCTAGAAACCCATAGCAGCCACGTAAAACATGCAAACAACAATTAGAGGACGCCTAACTTGTTTTTGCAGGGTATGCTATCCGATGTGATATGGCCAAGAAGAATGTGATGAATGATATGTGATGTATGAGATTGATCATGTTCTTGTAATAGGATTCACGACTTGCATGTCGATGAGTATGACAACCGCAGGAGCCATAGGAGTTGTCTTTATTTATTGTATGACCTGCGTGTCATTAAACAACACCATGTAATTACTTTACTTTATTGCTAACCGGTAGCCATAGTAGTAGAAGTAATAGTTGGCGTGACAACTTCATGAAGACACGATGATGGAGATCATGATGATGGAGATCATGGTGTCATGCCGGTGACGATGATGATCATGGAGCCCGAAGATGGAGATCAATGGAGCTATATGATATTGGCCATATCATGTCACTACTATATAATTGCATGTGATGTTTATTATGTTTATGCATCTTGTTTACTTAGAACGACGGTAGTAAATAAGATGATCCCTTACAACAATTTCAAGAAGTGTTCCCCTAATCGTGCAATCGTTGCTAAAGTTCGTCAGCTTCTAAGCACCACGTGATGATCGGGTGTGATGGATTCTTACGCTCACATACAATGGGTGTAAGACAGATTTACACACGCGAAACACTTAGGGTTAACTTGATTGAGCCTAGCATGTACGTATGGCCCTCGGAACACGAGAGACCGAAAAGGTCGAGCATGAGTCGATAGTAGATACGATCAACATGAAGATGTTCACCGATGATGACTAGTCCGTCTCACGTGATGATCGGACACGGCCTAGTTGACTCGGATCATGTAATCACTTAGATGACCGTAGGGATGTCTATTCGAGTGGGAGTTCATAAGATGAACTTAATTATCCTGAACATAGTCAAAAGATCTTTGCAAATTATGTCGTAAGCTTCGCGCTTTAGTTCCACTGCTTAGATATGTTCCTAGAGAAAATATAGTTGAAAGTTGATAGTAGCAATTATGCGGATCGGGTCCGAACCGAGGATTGTCCTCGTTGCTTCGTAGAAGGCTTATGTCCTTAATGCACCGCCGGTGTCGAACCTCGAACGTGGTCTCGTGGATGTTGCGAACATTTGACACACACGCTTTGATGACTACGTGATAGTTCGGTAATGTTAAACGGCTTAGAATTGAGGCACCAAAGACGGTTTTGAAACGTCATGAACATATGAGATGTTCTGAGGGCTGAAATTGGGATTTCAGGCTCGTGCCCACGTCGAGAGGTATAAGACCTCCGACGATTTTCTTAACCTGCAAACTAAGGGAGAAAAGCTCAATCGTTGGGCTAGTGCTCATATTGTCTGAGTGCAAAAATCACTTGAATCGAGTGGGAGTTGATCTTCCGTATGAGATAGTGATGTTTCTCCAAAGTCATTGCCACCAAGCTACTAGAGCTTCGTGATGAACTATAACATATCAGGGATAGATGACCTTTGAAATATTCGCGATGTTTGACACCGTGAAAGTAGAAGTCAAGAAGGAGCATCAATTGTTGATGGTTGGTGAAACCACTAGTTTCAAGAAGGGCATGGGCAATAAGGGATACTTCACGAAATGGCAAATTAGTCATGCTGCCCAAAGGAAGAAACCCAAGGTTGAACCTAAACCCGAGACTAAGTGCTTTTGTGATAAGGGGAACAACCATTGGAGCGGGATTACCCTAGATACTTGGTAGATAAGAAGGCAGGCAAGGTCGATAGAAGTATATTGGATATACATTATGTTAATGTGTACTTTACTAGTACTCCTAGTAGCACCAGGGTATTAAGATACCGTTCGGTTGCTAAGTGTTAGTAACTTTCGAAATAAAAGAGCTACGGAATAAACGGAGACTAGCTAAAGGAGAGCTGACGATATGTGTTGGAAGTGTTTCCAATTTTGATGTGATCAAACATCAAGACGCCTCCTTCTACCATCAAGATTAGTATTAAACCAGAATTATTGTCATTTGGTGTTTATGCTGAGCATAGACATGATTGGATTATGTCTATCGCAATACGGTTATTCATTTAAGGAGAATAATGGTTACTCTATTTATTTGAATAACACCTTCGATGGTCTTGCACCTAAATGAATGGTTTATTGAATCTCGATCGTAGTGATACACATTTTCATGCCAAAGGTATAAGATAGTAATGATAGTACCACTTACTTGTGGCAATCGCCATGTAAGTCATAATGGTATAAAACGCATGAAGAAGCTCCATGTTGATGGATCTTTGGACTCACTCGCTTTTGAAAAGTTTGAGACATGCGAACCATGTCTATTGGTGTATACGCATGAAGAAACTCCATGCAGATGGATCGTTTGGACTCACTTGATTTTGAATCACTTCAGACATGCAAATCATACCACATGGGCAAGATGACCAAAAGCCTCGTTTTCAAAGAAGATGGAACAAGATAGCAACTTGTTGGAAGTAATACATTTTGATGTGTGCAGTCCAATAAGTGCTAAGGCACGCAAGATGGATATCATTATGTTCTTACTTCACGTATGATTTGAGTAGATACTAAGTATATTTACTTGATGAAACATAAGACCGAATTATTGAAAGGTTCAAGTAATTTCAGAGTGAAGTTGAAGATCTTCGTGACAAGAGGATGAAATGTCTGTGATGTGATCATAGAGATGGATATCTGAAGTTACGAAGTTTGGTACACAATTGAGACATTGTGGAAATTGTTTCACAACTAACACCGCCGAACACCATAGTGTGATGGTGTGTCCGAACATCATAGTTGCACCCTATTAGATATGGTGTGTACCATGATGTCTCTTATCAAATTACCACTATCGTTCATGGATTAGGCATTAGAGACAACCGCACTCACTATAATAGGGCACCACGTAATTCCGTTGAGACGACACCGTTTGAACTATGGTTTGGAGAAACCTAAGTTGTCGTTTCTTAAAAGTTTGGGGCTGCGACGCTTATGTGAAAAAGTTTCAGGATGATAAGCTCGAACCCAAAGCGGATAAAATGCATCTTCATAGGACACCCAAAAACAATTGGGTATACCTCCTATCTCGCATCCGAAGCAAAGGTAATTGTTTCTAGAAACGGGTCCTTTTTCGAGGAAAAGTTTCTCTCGAAAGAATTGAGTGGGAGGATGGTGGAGACTTGATGAGGTTATTGAACCATCACTTCAACAAGTGTGCGGCAGGGCACAGGAAGTTGTTCCTGTGCCGCCTACACCAATTGAAGTAGAAGCTTATGATAGTGATCATGAAGTTTTGGATCAAGTCACTACCATACCTCGTGAGGGTGACAAGGATGCGTACTACTTGAGTGGTACAAGAATCCTGTCTTGAAGGTCATGTTGCTAGAAAACAATGAACCTACGAGCTATGGAGAAGCCGATGGTGGGCCCAAATTCCGACAAATGGTTAGAAGCCATGAAATCCGAGATAGGATCCATGTATCGTAACAAAGCATGGACTTTAGTGGACTTGCCCGATGATCGGCAAGCCATTGAGATAAATGGATCTTTAAGAAGAAGATGGACGTGGACGGTAATGTCACCGACTATGAAGCTCGACTTGTGGCAAAGAGTTTTTCACAAGTTCAAGGAGTTGACTACGATGAGATTTTCTCATCCGTAGCGATGCTTAAGTCCGCTTAATCATGTTAGCATTAGCTGCATTTATGAAATCTGGCAGATGGATGTCAAAACAAGTTTCCTTACCGGTCTTAAGAAGGAAAGGTTGTATGTCATACAATCGAAAGTTTTGTCGATCCTAAGGATGCTAAATGGTATCTTTGGCTCCATTGATCCTTCTAAGGACCGGAGTAAGCATCTCGGAGTTGGAATGTGCGCTTTGATGAGATGATCAAAGATTTTGGGTTTATACAAAGTTTATGAGAAACTTGTATTTCCAAAGAAGTGAGTGGGAGCACTATAGAATTTCTGATAAGTATATGTTGTTGATCAGAAATGATGTAGAATCTCTGGAAAGCATATAGGGTTGTTTGAAAAGTGTTTTTCAATGGAAAACCTCGATTAGGCTACTTGAACAATAAGCATCAAGATCTATAAGATAGATCAAAATGTTTAATAATACTTTCAAATGAGCAAATACCTTGACATAATCTTGAAGGTGTTCAAGATGGGTCAGTCAAAGAAGGAGTTCTTGACTGAGTTGTAAGGTATGAAGTTAAGAGTTAAAGCTCGACCACGGCAGAAAAGAGAGAAAGGACGAAGGTCGCCCCTATGCTATAGACGTAGGCTCTACAAGATGCTATGTCAGGTACCGCACTGATGTGTGCCTTGCTACATATCCGCAAGAGAGTACAAAGGTGATCAAGGAGTGGATCACCAGATAGCGGTCAAAATTATCCTTAGAGGAATAAGGACATGTTTCTCGATTATGGAGGTGATAAAGAGTTCGATGTAAAGGGTTACGTCGATACAAGCTTAAACACCTATCCGAATGACTCGAGTAGCAAAGCGGATACGTATAGTGGAGCAACCATTTGGAATAGCTCCAAGTGGAGCGTGGAAGCAAGATTTACAATATGACATAGAGAATTGCGAAGTACACACGGATCTGAAAGGTTCGGACCCGTTGACTAAAAACCTCTCTCACAAGCAAAACATGATCAAACCTTAGAACTCATTGAGTCTTAATCACATGATGATGTGAACTAGTTCTGAGACACTAGTAAACTCTTTGGATGTTGGTCACATGGCGATGTGACCTATCGATGTTGATCACATGTCGATGTGAACTAGATTATTGACTCTAGTGCAAGTGGGAGACTGTTGGAAATATGCCCTAGAGGCAATAATAAATTAGTTATTATTATATTTCCTTGCTCATGATAATCGTTTATTATCCATGCTATAATTGTATTGATAGGAAACTCGAGATACATGTGTGGGTACATAGACAACACCATATCCCTAGTAAGCCTCTAGTTGACTAGCTCGTTGATCAACAGATGGTTACGGTTTCTGACCATGGACATTGGATGTCGTTGATAACGGGATCACATCATTAGAAGAATGATGTGATGGACAAGACCCCAATCCTAAGCCTAGCACAAAGATCGTGGTTCGTATGCTAAAGCTTTTCTAATGTCAAGTATCTTTTCCTTAGACCATGAGATTGTGCAACTCCCGGATACCGTAGGAATGCTTTGGGTGTACCAAACGTCTGGCAACGTAATTGGGTGGCTATAAAGGTGCACTACAGGTATCTCCGAAAGTGTCTATTGGGTTGGCACGAATCGAGAATGAGATTTGTCACTCCGTGTAAACGGAGAGGTATCTCTGGGCCCACTCGGTAGGACATCATCATAATGTGCACAATGTGACCAAGGGGTTGATCACGGGATGATGTGTTACGGAACGAGTAAAGAGACTTGCCGGTAATGAGATTGAACAAGGTATCGGGATACCGGCGGATCGAATCTCGGGCAAGTGCAATACCGCTAGACAAAGGGAATTGTATACGGGATCGATTGAGTCCTTGACATCGTGGTTCATCCGATGAGATCATCGTGGAACATGTGGGAACCAACATGGGTATCTAGATCCCATTGTTGGTTATTGACCGGAGAACGTCTCGGTCATATGCGCATGGTTCCCGAACCCGTAGGGTCTACACACTTAAGGTTCGATGACGCTAGGGTTATAAAGAAAGTTTGTATGTGGTTACCGAATGTTGTTCGGAGTCCGGATGAGATCCCGGACGTCACGAGGAGTTCCGGAATGGTCCGGAGGTAAAGAATAATATATAGGAAGTGAGGTTTTGGCCACCGGAAAAGTTTCAGGTTTTTTCGGTAGCGATCTGCAAGGACCACCGGAGGGTCCCTGGGTCCACCAAGTGGGGCCACCATCCCCGGAGGGCTGCATGGGCTAAGTGTGGAGGGGACCAGCCCGGGTGGGCTGGTGCGCCCACATGGCCCAAGGCGACTAGGTGGGGAGAGGGGAAACCCTAGGCGCAGATGGGCCTAAAGGCCCACCCTAGGGGGCGCCCCCACTCTCCCCCACTTGGCCGCCCCCACCAAGTCCCATCTAGGGCTGCCGCACCCCATGGGTGGGAACCCAAGATGGGGGCGCAGCCACCACCCCTCCTCCTATAAATAGTGGGGGTTTTTGGGCTGCCCAGCACATGAGAACCTCTCCCTCTTGGCGCAGCCCTACCTCTCTCCCTTCTCCTCTCCTGGTGCTTGGCGAAGCCTCAAGCAGATTAGCATCGCCTCCACCACCACCACGCCAGTTGTCTTTGCTGCTGGATGGAGTCTTCCTCAACCTCTCCCTCTCTCCTTGCTGGATCAAGGCGTGGGAGACATCAACGTCTGCGATGTGTGTTGTTGAACGCGGAGGTGCCGATCCCGTTCGACACTAGGGATCTCCATTGATTTGGATCGCGGCAATCACGATTCCTTCAACCTCGTTCTCTTGAACAGCTTCCGCTTAGCGATCTACAAGGGTATGTAGATGCACTCTCCTTCCCTCGCTAAGGTTTCTCCATAGATAGATCTTGGTGACACGTAGGAAAATTTTGAGTTTCTGCTACGTTCCCCAACACAAGCCACCCGTGCCGGTGACCTCTGTCCATCCAGAGGCACCGGACAACTTACTGGAAGTGCTTCGCAGCGCTTCCATCGACGAAGAGCACCGCACTATCATGAGTGCGGTGATCGAGAAGGTTCAGTCCGCCAACAAATGACTAACTGAAGCTTGTGCCGACCTCCTAACAAAGCTTTGGGTAAGTAATCGAAATATAGGAAAATATTACCGCATAGACAGAGAGCCCTCGATGCTCTGTTTGGCGTTCGCGAAGAAAAGCCGAATAGAGGATCAAACAATAACCGCAGGAGTCTAATCTGAATATGTCTATATGTGTATGCAGGCTTCACTGCTTGCCGCTGCCGCACGTACTGCAGAGGTTGCTGCGCTGAAGCAGGACCTTGGGTGGTCCAAGGAGGAGCTCGGCCTTATCAAGAGGCAGCTCGAAGAGAACAGAGGTAAGCAATACCTTGTCTATATATGAAAAAGAAATTTGGTTGGAAAGTAATAGGATCATCATGAACGTGCCAGGGGCCACGACCGAAGTGGCGACCCTGAAGAAGGCGTTGTCCGAGGCCGAAAACAAAGCGGCCCAGGAGTGCACCGAGCGAGAGAAACAAGAGGCCCGAGTAGGCGAGGTACAGCAAGAGCTCCAGGCTCTCGTTAAGAAGCACGAGGCCCTGGAGCTTGACTGTAAGACGCGAGAGTCCGAGCTTGCAAAGGCGCTGTATAGTGCGAAACATGCCAAGGACGAAGCCCAGAAGGCCCTCCAGGAAGTTGAGGCGGTGAAGAAGATAGCGGCGGGTAAGGCATTCATTATGCAAAGCACACACGTGAAAGAAAATTTCTTTTTACTTACTCGAGTTCGGAGCTCTCCAGGAGCGTTCGCAGATCTGCCCCAGAGTGTGTCTGATGCCGCGGAGTTCTACCAGGCTGAGGAGGGAAGCTCGACGGAGAAGTTGTTCTGGTCTCAGTATACTGGGACCGAACACCTGATGCCCTTGAGCGACCAGCTGAAGCAGTTGGTCGAGCCCCACAAGGCGGTCGAACAGGCCATGAAGGGCCTTATAGTCCGGATGTGGCCCGGAGATCCCCTTCCCAACAGCTACTTGATGCGGTGGGGCGGCTTGTGAATGCCTGCCCTCGGTTGGACGTCATCAAGCGGTCCGTCTGCATCGAAGGTGCATGCAGGGCTTTTGCCGTGCGAAGGTGCACTGGGCGAAGATGGACGCTGAGAAGCTGGTAAAGGAGGGGCCGCCGCAGGGCAAGGAGCATCGCCACACTGAAATGTATTATGAGGGTGTCCTGAAGGGTCCCCGTCCTGTGGCGGAGGAGTGTACCAAAGATGTAATTTTTGAATGAACTTGCTCATGTGTTCCTGCAATATGAAAACTAGTTCGCTTTATGCTTATGCAACGCTTTTGTATTTAAAATATTACCTTAAATGCGGTGCTTATAAAATCTGAGAGTTGGCCGGTCATTCTACGCCCCATGCGGCTAGTGCTGGGGTGTTCGGGATAAATCTGAGCACTCTTTTTCCCATTTTTGGGTCCTTCGAGGAGGTGCTCAAAGAACGAATCTAACCGTGCAATCGGACTATAATGCTTTATCACTCTCACTTAGCCATAGAAGTCTACAATTTTAAATTTTGGCGAAGCCCCTAGTATTCTAAGGTCAATTTGGGGCGCTTATACATGCCTAAGTCGGACAAGGCCGACTCTCGCCTCAAGCGGAAAAAGTCTTTAGGGACTTGAGACCTCTCGAACAGCGACCAGCTCTCGCCTCATCATGACGG
Organism: Aegilops bicornis; assembly: GCA_021605145.1. Taxonomy (NCBI): domain Eukaryota; kingdom Viridiplantae; phylum Streptophyta; class Magnoliopsida; order Poales; family Poaceae; genus Aegilops; species Aegilops bicornis. Next base: position 337,612,902 of record CM038674.1, read on the forward strand.
TCGGTTTGGCTTTCTCTCTTGAGGTGCTCGTCCAGGAAGAACCGACACAATCGCAGAAGTTCTCCCAAAGGTTACCTTAGCCGATATAGCGGAACGTAAGGTACCAAAACATGGGAGCCGGGCAAACCCAACTATTGACCCAAGACATGATTCGAGCTGATGCATATAATGCTATAAGTTCGGGTGCCGCACCGTCGAAAAGTGTTCGGACTTCTCACGTCAGATTATGGGGTATACGAAAGCCCCTAAGCGTCTTGTCCGCACTGCATTGTAATGTACGGAAGGATTGTCTTAAATAAACACATATAAAAAGAATAGATACTGCAATAATAGACTAGTGCTATGCATTGTTATCCAAAGAATATGTTGACATGTATTGATACAAGTAGTGCAATAAGCAAAAGAAAATAGGATTATTTAACATGTCCTATCCAAGGGCAAGCTGCGGACTGGTATTTAAAGCAGGTATTCCGCTAGTTATCAGAGACCACCTGGGGATTCCATTGTACGAGTAGCTTCCTGCCTCCTTGGTTGTTGTATTATGCGTCCGGCAATCGCACTGCCGGATAGGGCTTCCAGCGAGTAAGGTCCTAAAAGAGAGAGAATGATAAAGGCATTAAACCCCTAGTGCGGTTAAGCCGCACTGTGGGACGTGACATGATCGTGCCCCCGCCTATGCCCATGGTATTTTCAATGCGTAATTATGTACGCGCGGCACGCATTTCGCCGTTTGACCAGGACTAGTGCGGGGGCAGAATTGCTAGGCGAGCTCAACGTACAAAGTAGCTCGAACATGCTGTGTGATACGTGTCCAACGTATCTATAATTTTTGATTGCTCCATGCTATATTATCTACTGTTTTGGACTATATTGGGCTTTATTTTCCACTTCTATATTATTTTTGGGACTAACCTATTAACCGGAGGCCCAAATTTTAATTGTTGTTTTTGCCTATTTCAAGTGTTTCAAGAAACAGAATATCAAACGGAGTCCAAACGGAATAAAACCTTCGGGAACATGATTTTCTCACCGAACGTGATCCAGGAGACTTGGACCCTACTCCAAGGAGTCAAAGAGGCGGTCACGAGGGTGGGGAGCGCGCCCCCCCTAGGGCGCGCCCCCTTCCTCGTGGGCCCCTCGGTGCTCCACCGACGTACTCCTTCCTCCTATATATACCTACGTACCCCCAAACGATCGACACGGAGCCAAAACCAAATTCCACCGCCGCAACTTTCAGATCCACGAATTCCCATCTTGGGGCCTGTTCCGGAGTTCACCGGAGAGGGCCGCCATCACGAGGGCTTCTACATCATCATAGCCTCTCCGATGAAGTGTGAGTAGTTTACACGAGACCTTCAGGTCCATAGTTATTAGCTAGATGGCTTCTTCTCTTTTGGATCTCAATACAATGTTCTCCCCTCTCTCGTGGAGACCTATTCGATGTAATCTTCTTTTTGTGGTGTGTTTGTTGAGATCGATGAATTGTGGGTTTATGATCAAGTCTATCTATGAATAATATTTGAATCTTCTCTGAGTTCTTTTATGTATGATTGGTTATCTTTGCAAGTCTCTTCGAATTATCAGTTTGGTTTGGCCTACTAGATTGGTTTTTCTTGCCATGGGAGAAGTGCTTAGCTTTGGGTTCAATCTTTGCGGTGTCCTTTTCCAAAGTGATGTATAAGGGCAGCAAGGCACGTATTGTATTGTTGCCATCGAGGATAACAAGATGGGGTTTATATCATATTGCATGAATTTATCCCTCTACATCATGTCATCTTGCTTAAGGCGCTACTCTGCTTTTTAACTTAATACTCTAGATGCATGCTGGATAGTGGTCGATGAGTGGAGTAATAGTAGTAGATGCAAAGGTGGAGTCGGCCTACTTGTCTCTGGACGTGATGCCTATATACATGATCATACCTATATATTCTCATAACTATGCTCAATTCTATCAATTGCTCAACAGTAATTTGTTCACCCACCGTAGAATACTTATGCTCTTGAGAGAAGCCACTAGTGAAACCTATGGCCCCGGGTCTATTCTCATCATATCAATCTCCATCACTTTATTATTGCTTTGCTTTTACTTTGCCTTTTACTTTTACTTTGCATCTCTATACCAAAAAATACCAAAAATATTATCTATCATCTCTATCGATCTCACTCTCGTGAAGTGACCGTGAAGGGATTGACTACCCTAATCACGTTGGTTGAGGAGCTACTATTTTTGTGCAGGTACGAGGGACTCGTGCGTAGCCTCCTACTGGATTGATACCTTGGTTCTCAAAAACTGAGGGAAATACTTACGCTACTTTGCTACATCATCCTCTCCTCTTCTGGGAAATCCAACGTAGTGCTCAAGAGGTAGCAAGAAGAATTTCTGGCGCCATTGCCGAGGAGTCTGCACAGAAGTCAACATACCAAGTACCCATCACAATCCCTATCTCCCGCATTACATTAGTTGCCATTTGCCTCCCATTTTCCTCTCCCCCACTTCACCCTCGCCATTTTATTTGCCCTCTCTTTCCCAATCTCCTTCTCTTTTTCTGTTTGCCTTTTTCTCGCTTGCCTTTTGTTTGCTCGTGTGTTGGATCTCTTGTTTGTCGCTATGTCTGAAATTGGGGAAGTTATCGCCGATATGGGCAATAACAATATCATAGAAAATTCTGATGCTCCTGCTGAAGAACCCCCTACCTATCATACAAAAAGATTTCGAATCGGTAGTGGTAATATTATTGGAAAATGAGTTATTCAAGATTTCTTTACTTGTGCTTGCTTTTTGCCCTCTATGGGCGGTTCTATTATCCATAGAACTAGTAGTCTTGCGGACGCTATTGCCATGCTTATCATTGAACTTGAAAGGCAATTTATGCATATGCACCCATCTATACAAAGAATTTTCCTAGAATTTTCTAATATCGAGCATTCTTCTGTTAAGCGTGCCGCTACTATCTTTTTGGCTCATGAATTCAGGTTTATAATAAAAGAGGCCAAAGAAATCTTTGCGCATTATAGGGTGGACGCTGGTCGTCCTCCCATAGAATCTATCCTCTTTGATCAAGAAGAAGTAATGCGTTTTCAATCTATCGACTATGTTGCTTTCAATGAAAATCTTAGAAAAAAGGTGCCTACCAATATTTTAATTGATAGAATCTCTGAACTTCATGATGATTTGGCTGTTCAAAATAATGAGCTAGGATGCTCTCTTGAGTTTAGGCTCACAAGGTTCTGTCAAAAGAATGCTTATAATGATGAATTGGTTGTGCAATACGAAGGGCCGAAAGAGGAACCTGTACCTCCTAAAATTGATCTTGGGGACTTTTGTCGTATTAAATTTAGCCCTTTTGATTACTTTTGCTTGCCTCAAAGGAAACTTACTGCCGAACGTAGAGAATATGAAATGAGTTTCACCGATCTATCTTATTACTATGGCACTACCTAGATCTATCCTCGCTTTTATGCCTAGCTAGGGGCGTTAAACGATAGCGCGGGTTGGGAGGCAACCCAATTTTATTTTTAGTTTTTTGTTTTTCTTCTGCTTAGGAATAAATAATCCATCTAACTTCTGTTTATATGTGGTTTTATGTTTTAATTTGTGTTTGTGCCAAGTTAGACCTATAGGATCTTCTTGGATGATAGTTATTTGATCTTGCTGTAATTTCCAGAAACTTTGCGCTCAGTACCCGAATTGTTAAAAATCACCAGAACGTGATAAAATACTGATTCCAACTGCTTCTGATCAATACACAAATTTTCTAGATCTTCCTATTTGGGTAGACTTTTTGTAGTTCCAGAAGTTTGCGTTAGTTACAGATTACTACAGACTGTTCTGTTTTTGACAGATTCTGTTTTTCGTGTGTTGTTTGCTTGTTTTGATGAATCTATGGCTAATAAAATAGTTTATAATCCATAAAGAAGTTGGAATACAGTAGGTTTAACACCAATACAAATAAAGAATGAGTTCATTACAGTACCTTGAAGTGGTCTTTTGTTTTCTTTCTCTAACGGAGCTCACGAGATTTCTATTGAGTTTTGTGTTGTGAAGTTTTCAAGTTTTGGGTGAAATCTTTTGATGGATTATGGAACAAGGAGTGGCAAGAGCCTAAGCTTGGGGATTCCCATGGCACCCCCAAGATAATCCAAGGACACCAAAAAGTCAAAGCTTGGGGATGCCCCGGAAGGCATCCCCTCTTTCGTCTATTTCCATCGTAATTTTACTTGGAGCTATATTTTTATTCACCACATCATATGTGTTTTGCTTGGAGCGTCTTGTATTATTTGTGTCTTTGTTTGTTAGTGTGCCACAATCATCCTTACTGTACACACCTTTTTAGAGAGTCATACATAAATTGGAATTTGATAGAATACTCTTTGTGCTTCACTTATATCTTTTGAGCTATATAGTTTTGCTCTAGTGCTTCACTTATATCTTTTGAGCTTTATAATTTTGCTCTATGTGCTTCACTTAGATCTTTTAGAGCACGGTGGTGGATTTGTTTTATAGAAACTATTGATCTCTCATGCTTCACTTAGATTATTTTGAGAGTCTTTAATAGCATGGTAAATTGTTTAATAATAATATGCTTGGTATTCAAGATTTGTGAAACTTTCTTTTGAGTGAGTTGAATACTAAGAAAAGTTTGATGCTTGATAATTGTTTTGAGATATGGAGGTGATAATATCAAACTCGTGCTAGTTGAGTAGTTGTGAATTTGAGAAATTCTTGTGTTGAAGTTTGCAAGTCCTGTAGCATGCACTTATGGTAAACGTTATGTAACAAATTTGAAACATGAGGTGTTATTTGATTGTCCTCCTTATGAGTGGTGGTCGGGGACTAGCGATGGTCTTTTCCTACCAATCTATCCCCCTAGGAGCATGCGCGTAGTAATTTGGTTTTTGATGGCTTGTAGATTTTTGCAATAAGTATATGAGTTCTTTATGACTAATGTTGAGTCCATGGATTATACGCACTCTCACCCTTCCATCATTGCTAGCCTCTTCTTGATGCAGTGCATTGCCCTTTCTCGCACCGAGAGTTGGTGCAAACTTCACGGTGCATCCAAACCCCGTGATATGATACACTCTTTCACACATAAACCTCCTTATATCTTCCTCAAAACAGCCACCATACCCACCTATTATGGCATTTCCATAGCCATTCCGAGATATATTGCCATGCAACTTTCCACCATACCGTTCCTCATGACACATTCATCATTGTCATATTGCTTTAGCATGATCATGTAGTTGACATAGTATTTGTGGCAAAGCCACCGTTCATAATTCTTTCATACATGTCACTCTTGGTTCATTGCATATCCCTAAGACATCACGGAGGCATTCATATAGAATCATGCTTTGTTCTAGTATCGAGTTGTAATCATTGAGTTGTAAAAAAAGTAGAAGTGTGATGATCATCATTCAATAGAGTATTGTCCTAAAAAAAGAGAAAGGCCAAAGAAAAAAAAGGCCTAAAAAAGAAGAAAATAAATAAAAAGGGGCAATGCTACTATCCTTTTTTTCCACACTTGTGCTTCAAAGTAGCACCATAATCTTCATGATAGAGAGTCTCTTGTTTTGTCATTTTTATATACTAGTGGGAATTTTTCATTATAGAACTTGGCTTGTATATTCCAACAATGGGCCTCCTCAAGTGCCCTAGGTCTTCGCGAGCAAGCAAGTTGGATGCACACCCACTTAGTTTCTTTTGTCGAAGCTTTCATACATTTATAGCTCAAGTGCATCCGTTGCATGGCAATCCCTACTCCTTGCATTAACATCAGTCGATGGGCATCTCCATAGCCCATTGATTAGCCTCGTTGATGTGAGATCTTCTCCTTTTTGTCTTCTCCACATAACCCCCATCATTATATTCTATTCCACCCATAGTGCTATATCCATGGCTCACGCTCATGTATTGCGTGAAGATTTATAAGTTTGAGATTACTAAAGTATGAAACATTTGCTTGGCTTGTCATCGGGGTTGTGCATGATGAGAGCATTCTTGTGTGACGAAAATGGAGCATGACTAAACTATATGATTTTGTAGGGATGAACTTTCTTTAGCCATGTTATTTTGAGAAGACATAATTGCTTAGTTAGTATGCTTGAAGTATTATTATTTTTATGTCAATATGAACTTTGTCTTGAATCTTTCGAATCTGAATATTCATACCACAATTAAGAAGATTTGCATAGAAATTATGCCAAGTAGCACTCCGCATAAAAAATTCTCTTTTTATCATTTACCTACTCGAGGACGAAAGGTGAATTAAGCTTGGGATGCCTGATACGTCTCCAACGTATCTATAATTTTTGATTCTTTGCATGCTATATTATCTACCTGCTTTGGACTATATTGGGCTTTATTTTCCACTTTTATATTATTTTTGGGACTAACCTATTAACGCCCAGCCCAGAATTGCTGTTTTTTTGCCTATTTCAGTGTTTCGAAGAAACAGAATATCAAACGGAGTCCAAACGGAATAAAACCTTTGGGAACATGATTTTCTCACCGAACGTGATCCAGGAGACTTGGACCCTACTCCAAGGAGTCAAAGAGGCGGTCACGAGGGTGGGGGGCGCGCCCCCCTGCCTCGTGGGCCCCTCGGTGCTCCACCGATGTACTCCTTCCTCCTATATATACCTATGTACCCTCAAACGATCAGATACGGAGCCAAAAACCTAATTCCACCGCCTCAACTTTCTGTATCCACGAGATCCCATCTTGGGGCCTGTTTGAACTCACGAGAGGGCTGTCATCACGGAGGGCTTCTACATCATCATAGCCTCTCCGATGAAGTGTGAGTAGTTTACCTCGCATCTTCGGGTCCATAGTTATTAGCTAGATGGCTTCTTCTCTCTTTTTGGATCTCAATACAATGTTCTCCCCCTCTCTCGTGGAGATCTATTCGATGTAATCTTCTTTTTGCGGTGTGTTTCTTGAGGCCGATGAATTGTGGGTTTATGATCAAGTCTATCTATGAATAATATTTGAATCTTCTCTCTCGAATTCTTTTATGTATGATTGGTATCTTTGCAAGTCTCTTCGAATTATCGGTTTGGTTTGGCCTACTAGATTGGTTTTTCTTGCCATGGGAGAAGTGCTTAGCTTTGGGTTCAATCTTATGTGTCCTTTCCCAAAGGATGTAAGGGCAGCAAGGCACATATTGTATTGTTGCCATCGAGGATAACAAGATGGGGTTTATATCATATTGCATGAATTTATCCTGTACATCATGTCATCTTGCTTAAGGCGTTACTGCTTTTTTAACTTAATACTCTAGATGCATGCTTTGGATAGCGGTCGATGAGTTGAGTAATAGTAGTAGATGCGTGTGAGTCGGTCTACTTGTCTCGGACGTGATGCCTATATACATGATCATACCTAGATATTCTCATAACTATGCTCAATTCTCACAATTGCTCAACAGTAATTTGTTCACCCAAGTAGAATACTTATGCTCTTGAGAGAAGCCACTAGTGAAACCTATGGCCCCAGTCTATTCTCATCATATCAATCTCCATCACTTTATTATTGCTTTGCTTTTTTACTTTGCCTTTTACTTTTTACTTTGCATCTTTATACCAAAAATACCAAAAATATTATCTATCATCTCTATCAGATCTCACTCTCGTAAGTGACCGTGAAGGGATTGACAACCCCTAATCGCGTTGGTTGGGAGGAGCTATTGTTTTGTGTAGGTACGAGGGACTTGCGTGTAGCCTCCTACCGGATTGATACCTTGGTTCTCAAAACTGAGGGAAATACTTTCGTTACTTTGCTGCATCATCCTCTCCTCTTCGGGGAAATCCAACGCAGTGCTCAAGAGGTAGCACCAGGCGATCCTGTTGCAGGTTACTCCGGACTCGCTTGACGGTGTCCGAGGGCTTTATCGCCGAATTGGTGGATTGCCTTAAGAGGCTGCTTTGTGCTTCGCCGCTCAACGCAGCAGTGCTCCTCTGCGGCGGAGCGAGCGCCTGTGTTTCCATTGATCGTTATGACCCCTTTAGGTCCTCGCATCTTGAGCTTGAGGTATGCGTAGAAAGGCGGTACCGCATTGAATTTTTGCAATGCGGTTCCCCGAGCAACGCGTGATAGCCGCCAAGCGAACGGACGATATCGAAGATTAACTCCTCGCTCGAAGTTGTCCGGAGATCCGAAGACCACTTCTAGTGTGGTTGAGCCCGTGCAATGGGCCTCTACACCTGGGATGGCACCTTTAAAGGTTGTTTTTGTGGGTTTGATCCTTGAGGGGTCTATACCCATTTTGTGCACTGTATCCTGATAAAGCAGGTTCAGGCTGCTGCCGCCGTCCATAAGGACTCGAGTGAGATGAAATCCGTCAATGATGGGGTCTAAGACCAATGCGGCAGATCCGCCATGACGATACTAGTGGGGTGGTCCCTGCGATCGAAGGTGATCGGACAAGAGGACTGTCGGTGTCAAAACCGCGGATCTCGGGTAGGGGGTCCCGAATCAAGTGCGTCTAGGCGGATGGTAACAGAGACAAGGGACACGATGTTTTTACCCAGGTTGGGCCCTCTCGATGGAGGTAATACCCTACTCACCGCTTGATTAATATTGATGATATGGGTAGTACAAGAGTAGATATACCACGAGATCGAGGAGGCTAAACCCTAGAAGCTAGCCTATGGTATGATTGTTGTTCGTCCCTACGGACTAAAACCCCGCAGCTTTATATAGACACCGGATAGGTTAGGGTTACACAGTAGTCGGTTACAATGGTAGGAGATCTACATATCCAGACGCCAAGCTTGCCTTCCACGCCAAGGAAAGTCCCATCCGGACACGGACGAAGTCTTCAATCTTGTATCTTCATAGTCCGTGAGTCCGCCAACAAGAAGAGTTCGCTATCCTGGACACCCCTAATCCGGGACTCCTCAAGAGTCTCTTAACCAAAGCTTCAATGACGATGAGTCCATGCGTTGATTGTCTTCGGCATTGCGAGGCGGGTTCTTCTCCAAATTCCATATACTCGTCGAATAGTGTCCGGCTTCTGATAAATGCTACGCTCCTCGGCTTCTATGCCCAATAATGGCCATCTTCCACGTGTTTGAATGAATGCGAACAGCCAGGATATTTTTACAATTACCCCCTAGTCACAAGCAAATGAGCCGCCTATAAAGGGGCAAGGATCTAGATCTGAGTCACATCATCCCCCTTTGCAAGCTTTCATCGAGCGCCTGGCCAAAGCCCATTCCATCATGGATGTACGACGCGGCTCCTCTTCTCAAGGCCCCAAACCATCAGCCAGAAATTGGGAGAGATGCTCACCGCATAGCGAGCTAGTTATACTCCAATCCAAGGGATTTCTCCCCTGCCTTCATGGTTCCTAAGCCGAGCCGGACTTTCCACCTACAAGGGCGGAAAGCAAGCGGAGAGCGCCCCGATCCTCTAAAGGAGAGCAGGTATGCTTCATCTCTTATCTAGTAAGAGGCCTCGGATTTCCCATCCATCCGTTTCTCCGGGCTCTTGGAGTTCTACGGCCTCCAATTGCACCACCTTACCCCCGCCTCCATCCTCGCACATCGCGGGCTTCGTGGCCCTTTGCGTAACTATTCTTAGGCGCCGAGGCTCATTTCGGGTCTATGGAAGAGAATATTCTGCCTAGTACCCCGCTCTCATGAGGGGACAATATATCAAGTGGGCGGAGCCGAAGCTACGGCAAGATCGCTGGACCGGATACCTATCCGAACCCCAAAGAAGGCGTCCAAGACCGGCCTTCTAATGGTTTTACATGGAGGACGTCCCACGCCGGATCCTGTTCGATCGGCCTTTCGAGTTCAGCAATGCTCCTCTCGAAGAAGCGCTTAAGCCGGGCGCCTCGGAGCCCGGAGAGAAGATGACCGGGATGTCCGTTATTTGATGAGCTGAATAAGGTTATCGGTTTCATGCCGGATTGACCATGACAGAGTCATGGCAATGCATTATGAGGGGAGTGCAGCCGCTTCCAATACGAGGCCACCCCATGTGGGACTTCAACGGGAGGACGATGCCACCCGCCATGGCCGCAAAGGGCCGTGGATCGGTCACCAATCGGTGAAGATCTTGTCTGCCATGTACAAAGGAGAGGAGGAGGATTTCCTCCGTGTCAACCCATCGGAGGGTTTTCTTCAATAATCCTCGGCTGGGTAAGCAAACATCTTTGTGACCGTCCGATCCATGTTCCCGTAGTTAAATATCTCATTTCATGGTTTTTGCGCAGAACTGCGCCGGATCAGGAGAAGATACACAGCCCACCCCACAACCCGAGGATCCAAGCGGTCCCTCGATCCGACCTCCAAGAGGATCCGGACATAAAGGTGGAGTTGATCGACGGGTATTCCACCAACTTAGCATCGACAATGCGTTGGTCGCCATTACGGCTGATTACCCTGAATACTTCCAGCCTCACGAATTAAATGAGACCGAGATCCCAAAACCCCGACAACGACCCATCCATGCTTATTTTTGATCACCATATACCAATGGTGCTTCGCAGTACCTTCGAGGCAGAGTCGAGTCATGCGCCAGCCAACCAAGGGCAAGGCGGCCTCAAGAAGCTAAAAAGAAGTGCGGTCCGGATCGAAACTCCGCCACAACGGTATGGCATGTCACCATACTCCCATGATTGATTCCTAGAGGGCGTACTAACGCCGATACCCTTTTCAGGAAAAAGAGCGCTCGCCGGACTGAGTCCGGGGAGGTTGCCGATCGAACCTTCACCGGACAAGCTTCAAAGCCGGGTCCGAGGCTGAAAGGCGAGCACGAGACGCGTCGTCGGATGCTCCTCCGACAAAGGATGCCGACAGGTTGTCCGCCACCAACTCCGGGAGGTGGAGAGCGCCTTGAGCCACAGCGCCGCTTCCGGCAGCTTCTTCGTGACGCGTGTTTCTCCCAGGAGGCCTTAAATGCCTTTGATTCGGGAGATGCGCACCTCCGTGCTACTCAAGATGGTCTAGCCAGAGCCATAGAATAGTATGTAAAGGACATACGGGTAAGCAAATTTGACAGTAATATATGCCAGTAGCCCCCGAGACTTAAAATAGTTAGAATAACTGATTTAAGGATCATTTGTTATACAGATCTTACGTAAAAGAATACCCGATCGTCTCAGAGCTTGAAGAGTGCAAGGCCCAACTTGAGGCTGCACTAGCCGCTACAGGGGGAGCTACAGAGGCCCCCTCTGGTAATATATGCTTTAAAAAAATAGTTTAGAAAGTGCGGCGGGTGTGTAAATCTGACCAAAATATTGCAGATGTCGCCGGACTAGATCCGGACAAGCAACAGCTCTTACGCCAGTTAAAGGCCGGCGAGAGCGTGCTTACGAGGGTGCGGCAGGAGAAGAATAATCTCCAAGACGCCAACACCAAGCTGGGTGAGGAACTAAGGACGTCGTGCTCAGCTTGTCTAACTCCGTAAAGGAGAATCGGGCGGCTTGGCTGCGGCATTTTCAAGAGTGCTTGAGCGAACTTTTGAAAGAGTTCGGGCGAGGAAGGCGACTAACATAAACATGTATGTAGGTTTGCTCATAGGTCGCCCCGAGGAGGAGATGCCCAATTCTTCGGGTGATCTTCTTCCCGAATTCATTGCTACTGCACGAACGAGTCCGCAGGTGATGAAAGGCATCGGCCAAGCCTTGTGGCCATCTATCTCCCCGCTGAAGGCATTGGGGAGCCGGGCGGAGCGGCTTCAAGGGGCACGCGGCGCCTTCCGCTATGGAAGATATCGCCTGCCGTCAAGGCGCTAGGGAGGCTCGGGCCATGGTGAAGACGCTGCACACGGTCTGACCCAAACCACATGGTCAGGTCGGACTGTGGGGGCCGGATGGGATGGAGATCCCCTGTGAGCTTAGTGTACGCCAAGTAGAATTGGCCACCAAGTATTCCCAAAGAAGATTGTAAATTAGATAGCCTATTAGATGGCATTGAGGAGGAATACAATGAGTCGAGTTGACTATGTAAAAATATGACATGAAAAAATGTCTTCTAGCCGGATTGTAGATCGCTTGTCGTGGCGGACCTTTTTAAGCTTCAACCTCCGGACCCAACAGTCCGAGTGTGTCCGAATACCTTCGTGGTTATATAAGAACCGTGGTATGCATGGAGACAAGGCGAGGGGTCATTGTTGCTGTATCGCATAAGTGCCCAACTAGTTATGTTATATTACATGGGTAGTAAGAAACATCTTCCAGGAGAATAGTTTCATAAGGGTTCCTTTCATCGATGCATGCTCTAAAGTGCATGTCAAAGCTGCTATGAAAGCGTAAAATCATCACGGGGGCAGATGGGTAAAAGTTAAAAATCATCTTTCAATTCACCGACCAATATTCCCTTAAGAACGCTAGCTTTCGGCTTCACCCAGCCTGAGGTACACATCCGCCGACCCGCAAGAATAATCACAGAGGTGCTCCCTTTACCACCTAGCCGAACAATCGGGAACGTAGGGGTAAGCACAGGAGCCGTGCAAACCCAGCTTGGCCAAAACTTAAGTCATATCGATGCATATAATGGTGAATAAAAGGTACATGCGGAAGTTTAACGCATGTATTGGGCATGAAGCTCAGATAAATAAGCTTCTATTAAAGAAGCCCCTGTGTATAATGAGCGCCGGATAGCGCGTCAAGTGTAAAAGTGAAAAGCGCAAACGAGCCTATAAAGGCTACAAGAAGAAGAAGGAGGAAGGAGAGAAATAAAAGACAGCAAAAAGCAAAAATAAAGAATGAGGACGGAGGAAGGAGACGAACTTGGAGTCCCAAGACTTAGGCGTAGAATCTTCAGATGGGCTGCGTTCCATGGGTTCGCTCGAGTCGGGCTTATCCGATGCGTTTCGCAGATGGTATGTTCCGCCGTCGTGACCTGGTCGATGATGAAGGGACCTTCCCATTTGGGCTTGAGTTTGTCCTTTTTCTTGTCCGGCAGCAGCGAGAACTAGTTCGCCAACATTATAAGCTTTGGCCCGCATTTCCTCGCTTTGATATCTTCAAGCCTCGCCGTTGATAGAATGCGGAACGAAGCTTTTGTCATGTCGCGCTTCCTCCTCCAATGCATCCAACTGTCCCCGCCGATCGAGCTCGGCTTCTCTTTCTTCATACATGCGCACGCGAGGTGAGTCATGTATTATGTCGCAGGCAAGACTGCCTCTGTCACAAGCAGTACACCATGAAGAATGGTGTAACCGTAGTACGATTCGGCGTGGTCCGCAGCCCCCAGAGTATGGAGTCGAGCTCCTCGACCCAGTGCGTGTTAGATTCTTTGAGGGACCGCACTAGTCTGGGTTTAACGCCGTTCATGATTAGACCGTTTGCCGGTTCGACTTGGCCGTTGGTTTGAGGGTGATAGACTGAGGCGTAGTCGAGCTTGATGCCCATGTTTTTGCACCATGATTTGACCTCATCGACCGTGAAGTTGGTGCCATTGTCAGTGATGATACTGTGGGGGACACCGTAACGGTGCACTACCCCTGATATGAAGTCTATCACTGGTCCGGATTCGGCCGTTTTAACCGGGTTTGGCCTCTATCCGCTTGGTGAATTTGTCCACCATGACCAATATGTATTTTTGCTTGTGGGTTCCTCCCTTGAGGGGTCCAACCATGTCAAGCCCCTGCACCGCGAACGCCAGTGATGGGTATAGTTTTAAGGGCGGTGGGTGGCATGTGGCTTTGGTTAGCAAAGTCGGCAACCGACGCATCGTTGGACTAAGTCCCTGACGTCTGCCCGGGCCGTCAGCAATAAAACTCGTACGGAAGGCCTTACCTACAAGGGCCCGGGCTGCAGCGTGGTGCCCACCCAAGACGGCATGAATTTCAGCCAGAGGTTTCGCCCTTCCTCTTCAAGATACACCTTTGAAGGACTCCGTAGTGCTTTTTTATAAAGCTCTCCCTCATGGACTTTATAGGCTTTAGAGCGCCGTACTATATGCAGCGAGCCTCATTTTGGTCTTCGGGAGTTCCTCGCTTAGTTAGGTAGGCTAGGAATGGTTCCGTCCACGGGGCGATAACCACCATTATTTCGTGAGCAGAGGGTGTTATCTCGGGGGCGGAGCCTCCGGTTGTGTCAGAGTGTTCGGCGTCAGGCGGTGCGGTTGGGTCCGGATTGTTATTGCCGGACTCCCCTTCCCATAGTACGGATGGCTTGAACAGCCGCTCCAAAAAGATATTGGGTGGGACGGCATCGCGTTTTGCACCGATGCGCTAATATATCCGCCGCCTGGTTGTTATCCCGGCTATATGATGAAATTCGAGCCCTTCAACTGCGTGTGACATTTTAGGACCGTATTGCGGTATGCTGCCATTTTCGGATCTTTGGCGCCAAAGTCTCCGTTTGTTTGAGATATTGCGAGGTTTGAATCCGCCGCACCTCTAGGCGTTGAATGCCCATGGAGATCGCCATCCCGGAGGCCGTGCGGAAGGGCCTCGTATTCGCTACGTTGTTGGAGTCCGTATACATTATCTCGAAAGACGTATTGAATTTGTGTCCCCGGTTGGGGGACGTCGGAACGACGCCAACCCCGTGCCGCCCAACATTTTGGAGCCGCCAAGGTGCATGATCCATTGGAGTATGCGCCGTACTCTTTAGGGAGTTCGGCTTCAGTCCATTCAGCCACGAAGTCGGCCAAAACCTGCGACTTAATAGCTCGTCGTGGCTTATAAGTTATGTCGAATGGAAGGATCTCTAAGGTCTTTGAAATCAACACATAGGCGCCAGGATTTGTCCTTCTTTGGTACCATCACCAGGTTTGCTAGCCAGTCCGGATGTTTTATATCTCTGATGAATCCGGCCTCCAGAAGTTTGGCTAGCTCCTCTCCCATGGCTCGCCTCTTGGGTTCTAAAAGCGCCAAGAGCCTGTTTGATCGCTTGAATCCTTTTAGGATGTTTAGGCTGTGCTCGCCACCGACGTGGGATTCTGGCATGTCTCAAGGGTGCTGAGCAAAGATGTCCCTTTTCTTGTAGAAATCCTCGTAGTCAAGGCGTCACATCGTGGTTTAATTGTGCCCCGATGGAGGCCGTCTTTGTAGGGTCCGTTGGGTGGTCGGCATCTGGTCATCGGCATCTGGTGGTCGCACATAAGTGCCCTGGAAGTTGTCAAGGAATGCATCTTCCAGATCCTCCCAACAACCGACGGAGTCGGCTGGCAAGCTGTTCAGCCAATGCCGAGCTTGTCCTTTGAGTTTTAGAGGGAGGTACTTGATGGCGTGTAGATCATCACCGCGCGCCATGTGGATGTGGAGGAGGAAATCCTCGATCCATACTGCGGGATCTGTTGTACCATCATATGATTCGATATTTACAGGTTTAAAACCCTCTGGGAATTCATGATCCATTACTTCGCCAGTGAAGCATAGGGGTTGTGCTGCGCCTCTGTGCTGGGCTATATCGCGACGCAGCTTATATGAGTCTTGCCTGCTGTGTTCGGCCTGACCGGATTTACTTTTTATCAGATCCGGGCGTGGACGGTCATCGTCCCGCGTGTAGGTGCGCGCCCTCGTGATCCGTAGATCGATCTTGGCGTGTTTTGCCTCGCCTTCCAATACATCTCGCAGTCTCGCGTGTTTCACCGTGCCTTGGTATTTTTGTTTGAGTGGCGGCGGGTGCGGTCTCGAGCTTCGGCTGTAATGCCTCTGTCCTCGGCCACAAGGTGGCCGATCAGCCGCATCGTACGCTGGTGATGTAGGTTTCAATGCTTCCTCCTCAAGTCGGGGTAACAACCTGCGCTTTGGGTAACCCTTGGAAGGGCGTTCAAGTTCATATTCCTCGGCCGCCAGGATTTCAGCCCACCTGTCTGCTAGCAAATCTTGATCAGCTCGAAGCTGTTGTTACTTTTTCTTCAGGCTATTTGCTGTGGCTATAAGCCGGCGCTTAAAGCGCTCCTGCTCGACGGGATCCTCACGCACGACAAATTCTTCGTCGCCGAGGCTCACCTCGTCTTTGGAGAGAGGCATGTAATTGTCATCCTCCGCTTCTCCCTCCGCTGGCTTCGCTCAGAGGGCTGGCTTGTTCATCCTCCGCTCTAAATCTTGGCCGGAGGGGATTGGTTGCCGTCTTCGCACTGTCCGAGTGCTATTATGTCCTCAGGCGATATCACCGCTTTTGCTATGGCGAGACTTAGAGCGGCGCCGCTGACGTCGGCGCTTGGGCTGCTTCTTGGAGGGGTCATCCTCCGCTGTCTTGTCGCCCTTGCCTTCTTTGGGTGTATCCACCATGTATATATCATATGATGAGGTGGCGGTCCAGTGCCCTGTGGGCAGTGGTTCCTGTTCATCTCCTGCATCGTCGTCCATACCGTCGATGTCTTCAGAGTCCTAGTCGAGCATGTCGGTTAAATCGTCGACAGTGGCCACTAAGTGGGTGGTGGGTGGGGAGTGAATTTCCTCGTCATCCGCATCCCATTCTAGCTAGACATAGTTTGGCCAAGGTTCTCCTAACAAGGAGAGAGACCTTAATGAGTTTAGCACATCGCCGAAGGGCGAGTGCTGAAAGATATCCGCGGAGGTGAACTCCATGATCGGCACCCAATCGGATTCGACAGGCATGGGCGCGGGCGGCTCGGAGCCCATGGCCGGAGATGAACCCAGTGGTTCGGCGTCATGGCTCTCGTGAGGGGTACAGTCAGTATCCGGTTCTATCGCCACTGAGAGTGCAGCCTCCAAGGCGGGGTCTATCCGCCCGTCCTTAGATGGCGCAATTTCCTCCGGATTGAAGGCCGGAGTAGTTGCCAGTGTGATCTCCCGAACATTGTCCGACGGCAGAGCTATATCATGCTCGTCGTGATCGTGCGACACACCTGGCATGGGCTCGAATCCGTCGAAGATCAAGTCTCCGCGGATGTCAGCAGTGTAATTCAAGTTTCCAAACCTGACCTGACGGCCAGGGGCGTAGCTCTCGATCTGCTCCAGATGGCCAAGCGAGTTGGTCGGCGGTCGTTAAGCCGCGAATATAAAGATCTGTCCGGGAGGAAGACCTCACCTGGACCGCATCGTTATCGATAATCGAAGGAGCCATCAAGCCTTACGGTGACGGCACCGTGGAACTCTCAATGAAAGCACCAGTGTCGGTGTCAATACCGGCGGATCTCAGGTAGGGGGTCCCGAACTGTGCGTCTAAGGCGGATGGTAATAGGAGGCGGGGGACACAATGTTTACCCAGGTTCGGGCCCTCTCGATGGAGGTAATACCCTACTTCCTCGCTTGATTGATCTTGATGATATGAGTATTACAAGAGTTGATCTACCACGAGATCGTAGAGGCTAAACCCTAGAAGCTAGCCTATGGTATGATTGTTGTTGGTCCTACGGACTAAACCCTCCGGTTTATATAGACACCAGAGGGGGCTAGGGTTACAGTAGTCGGTTACAATGGGAGGAGATCTACATATCCGTACGCCAAGCTTGCCTTCCACGCCAAGGAGAGTCCCATCCTATTACGCAGACGAAGTCTTCAATCTTGTATCTTCATAGTCCAACAAATGCCCGCCAAAGGATATAGTCCGGTCCGATACCCCCTATTCCGTGACTCCCTCGTGGTGTCTCTCTCTCCATTGCAAACAATCACACACTAGCTATCTTCGCTTATATCCTCGCCTTGCTTTTCTCGTCTTCGTAGATGCATGCGTGATATGTTCGCCTAAGAAACGAAAAAACACACACTCTCTCTAATTTATCGTTTGTTGTCACTTTCTCTTTCACACACATACTCTTTTTGCACACTTACTCATTCTCCTTCACACGCACTTGATCCCTCTCGACTTAGGCACTCTCCTCACCCATAGCATATTGATTTATTGAAAAGTCAAACATCACAAAGTTTGACCATGTACGTGGAGAAAAACAATTACATCTAGAACGGCAAACATATACCATTAGATTCACCATGAGATGTAGTTTCGTATGATGTATCTTTGGTATTGAAGATATAAATAACATTTGTGTAAACCTGATCAAAGTTTCCAAAGTTTGACTTCTCAAAAAATTACATGCACCTTTGCATTATCGAGCCGGATGGAATATCTCTTTCCCCTCTCACTATCTAATGCACCACTCAGCCTTATCGGGACTCCTCAATCTCTCTCAAACTTTATATCTCCTTGGTTCACACATACACATGTCTTCGCCAAGGCTATACATATAGACCCGTCCAACACTCTCCGCCCTTGTTCTCTCTCTATGTGACACGCACCCCCTAATAAGTACCATAATCCCTCACTCCATCATAAGCGCAAGCACTCCCCCCTAAGTATGATTATCTCTCACTAGCCATCAGGAACACACGTATTGTCTCCTTCTATCCATACGTCTATCTCGATATCTCTCGGGGTATCTTCTATCGCCAAGACACACCTTGTCACTCGATCTCCCACCCATGTAGTCCCATCACGATCTCCGTGGATCTCTCTATGACAAACATACACTCTCTCCTCCCCATGTCTGCATTTTCTCCGTACGTCTCTCTCGACCTCTCTCCCTCGTTTGTCAGACCCCTCTTGGCCACGTGCTAGGGGTCTTGATCTCTCGGTTGCAAACAACCACACACTATCTCCTCACCTTGCTTCCGTTGACGAAGATGCATGTGTGATATGTTTGCATAAGACACACGTTTTTTCTTGACTTTTATCAAGTGTTGTCCATGTCTCTTTCACACACGCCTGCCGGGTGTCAAACCGGCGGGTAGGGGGTCCCGAATCAAGGCCTAAGGCGGATGGTAATAGGAGGCGGGGACACGATGTTTACCTGTGTTCGGGCCCTCTCGATGGAGGTAATACCCTACTTCCTGCTTGATCGATCTTGATGATATGAGTATTACAAGAGTTGATCTACCACGAGATCGTAGAGGCTAAACCCTAGAAGCTAGCCTATGGTATGATTGTTGTTGTCCTACGGACTAAACCCTCCGATTTATATAGACACCGGAGGGGGCTAGGGTTACACAGAGTCGGTTACAAGGGAGGATATCTACATATCCATATTGCCAAGTTTGCCTTCCACGCCAAGGAGAGTCCCATCCGGACACGGGACGAAGTCTTCAATATTGTGTCTTCATAGTCCAACAGTCCGGCTAAGGTATATAGTCCGGCCGTCCGAGGACCCCCTAATCCAGGACTCCCTCAATAGCCCCTGAACCAGGCTTCAATGACGATGAGTCCGGCAAGGCAGATTTGTCTTCGCATTGCAAGGCGGGTTCTTCCTCCGAATACTCCATAGAAGATCTTGAACACAAGGATAGTGTCCGCTCGCAAAACAAGTTCCACATACCACCGTAGAGAATAATATTTCCACAAATCTAATCACCGACACGTTCGGGCAAAGATGACATCATACCACGCCCCGGTCATTATTCGAACCGCTTTTTCTCAACCAGCTACTTCACATATTGCGGCGGTTTTCTTGACACGCCTTGTCGAGCGAGAGATCGTGTCCCCTTATCCGGGATTCTCATCAATACGGATGTGGGTAACCCAACCACGCCATCAATTACGACACTTGGGGAATAAACGGTTTCACTAGGCAAGTGGGGAGGCGCAGAATCCCTGATGCCTTTATAAGGGGATAAGGACTCCCCTTCACACCCACGCTTTCTCCTTCCCAATTCATTCCCCTTCGCTCAAGCTCCAGCGCCCAAGCGTTCGTCTTCTCTGCCCACAAAGGCATTTCGAAAATGTCCGGATCCGGAGCAGGAGGCAAATGGATGGCCCCTACTGTCCGGGAGAAGGATATTAAAAAGCTTCGGGAGGCCGGGTATCTGGCCAAGAAAATCAGCCATCGTCTCCCAACGGCGGGACAGATCGTCCCTACCCCGGAACCCCATGAGAGGGTTGTACTCCTCCCTCACTTTGTCTGCTGTCTAGGGTTTCCCTTCCACCGGTTCATTTGCGGCATTATGTATTATTATGGGATCGATCTGCACGATCTGTCCCCTAATTCCTTCCTCAACATCTCGACATTCATTGTCGTGTGCGAGGCTTTTCTCCGCATCTCGCCACATTTTGGATTGTGGCTGAAGATTTTCAATTTGAAGCCCAAGGTAGTGGGCGGCGAGCACGCCGAGTGCGGGGGCGCTATGTGAGCAAGATGCCCAATGTTATATGGCCAACAGGCACCTTTAATGATTCATCAAGGAGTGGCAACAATAAAGGGTTTTTACATCACCGAGCAGCCGACCTACGTAATGGGCCGCTACTCCCGGTTTCGATCCGTTCCCCCCCTGCGGCTCACATCCCGGGTCAAGAAGGGCCTGAATCGTCCTCGTCGATTTAATTGTCGATGCTCCATATGCGTGTTAGAGATATGGGAGACAAGAACATTGAACTTGTCAACGTGGTCCAGGTGATGTTAGTTCGCCGGATCCTGCCTTGTCAACACGGGACTTGCAATCTATGGGAATTCGATCCGGTCAAGCACCAAACCTTGCGGGAGCTTTTCGGCTCCTCGCACAAGGACATCTGGAAGGTGCTTTTCAAGTCCAGCAAATCATGGCTGGACTCCTTCGAAGACCGTGGGTACCAACTGTCCCGCCCTGCAAGTTCGGTGAGTAATCGTACTTTTTGCTCACATAACCCAAGGAAAGCGCTTTAACGTGCCTTCCATAATTCTCCTAGGGCTGGACGAAGAAGACGGAGCGGATCCATTGTCCGCCCTCATTGCTCAAGAACTGGCCGTCCCTCTTCCTCGACGAAGATGTCGGGTCCCGCGCTTACAAGGTGCCGAAGAAGACGGGCGAGAAGGAGGTCAAAAAGACCTGGGGCGGCCTTCGTCACCGCGGCACTTCGGACACAATATCCGAAGGCTCTGATGCCCGTTCCGCCTCCAAAGAGGACGAGGAGGAGGAGGAAGATGAATACCGTGCAGGGGAAAGAAATAAAAGGACGGCCTTCACACACCTAGAGGCCGAGTCGCCCAAAAGGGGAAAAGCTCCTCTCCCGGAGGAGTTTGCTGCCGCTGCCGCCAGTGGCCCAGCGTGGGACCCCAGGGTCCAGCCCCTAGTGAATCCGTGAGTATATATAGTCAGAACATGCTTATGTGTCCAGACTTATCATGGCGTAATTTATTTAATCTGAGCCATACGTTTTTTGTAGTCCGGCGAGGCCCCGTACCGAACAATCCTCATCGGAGGATTCGCTGAGATCGGATGCTATGGAAAGCGGGACGCCCCTGAAGGCCCCTTCCTCCAAACAGGTGGATACCACCGAGGCTTCGTCCCGGAGGGACCTCGGCCCAGGAGGAGAGGGAAGGACCGTGAAGGCAGCGCCTGGAGGTCCAACTTCAGGGGCCGAACACATGGGGGAGCAGATTCCCATGGGAGCTGACGGCGGGGGCCATCTTGAATTCGGCTCCCAGCCGGATGCCGTTCCGGAGACCAATACGGCTCCAGAATCAAGCAGGCAGCCTCTCTCAGCTGGAGGAGGTATACCGGCGACCTCTATCCAACCAAAGGCGTCAGATGCTTTGTTGGTGGCACTGAAGGGCGCCTCCATCATCGATGAACACCGTGCCCTTATGGGTGCGGTGATTGACAAGGTTTAGTCTGCTGAGAGTGGACTGAACGGGGCTTGTATTAGCCTTATAAAAGGCTTTGAGGTATGTTTTATGAGTTTTCGAAGAGTGTCACAGTATAGATAGTAGCCCCTGATACACTGTTCGGTGAAAGAAAGAACCGGACAGAGGATCGATTTTATGTTCGCAGGAAGACTCATTGAATGACATCTATTTCTCTTCTGTTATAAGCAGGCATCTGCTGCTTCTCATGCTGCGTTGATCTCCGGACTGAATCAAAGTCTGGAGCGGGCCCAAGAAGAACTTGGCCAATTGAAAGTGCATTTGAGAGATAAACAAGGTATGCACAAGTCTTGTTCGCGTTTATTGCGAATGAATTTTCAGTATGAAATAAGCTTCATGATTTGCGCTAGGGATTGTGACCGAAGTCGAAGCCCTTAAGAAGGTCAGGCCGAGGCCGAGAAAAAAGGCAGCTATAGAGCAGTGCTCTTCATGAGAAGCACGAGGCCGTGGTTATTATAGCTGAGCAGGAGCTGCAAGAGGCCGTGAGGAAATGCGAGACCTTGGAGCAGAGTTTAACGGAGAGGGAATCCAAACTCACCAAGGCGCATCAGGCCAAGAGTGATGCCCGGGGAGAAACCCAAAGCACCCTGTAGGGGATCCAAGAGGCGAGAAAGATTGCGGCGGGTAAGGCTTTTTCCATGGAAAGCAAATATTTGGGGTGAAAACTATGTTTCTAATTTTGAATCCGGATTTTTTAGGGGTATTTGCCAAGCTACCCCGCAGTATATCAGATGCCGCCACATTCTACCAAGCCGAAGAAAGGAACACTGCAGATAAGCTCTTTCCGTCGCAGATTTGGCAATCAATTATCCGGTGTTTGCCTTTTTTGCCGATCAATTGAAACAGCTGATCGAACTGCATAAGGCGGCGGAACTAGCCATGAAAGATTTGATTATCCGGCTATGGCCTGTCGAGCCGATTCCAAGCAGCTACTTCAGGCTTGTGAAGCGGCTTGTAAGCGCTTGCCCTCGCCTTGACGTCATCAAGCGGTCGGTCTATATAGAAGGTGCACGAATGGCCATCGCCCGCGCAAAAGTGCACTGGGGGAAGATGGATGCTGAAAAGCTGATGACCGAAGGACCGCCAGAGGGGAAGGAGCACCGCAAGCCCGAATTGTATTATGAGAGTGTCCTAAAAGGATCCTACCTTGCAGCGGAGCTATGCACCAAGGACATTATATTTCCATGAATGCCAATCATGTTGTCCTTTGTAATATTTAAACAAGGTCATTTATTTGTTGCTTGTTATATAAAAGTTTACCCTCCTGTGCGGCCGTTTTATATGCTAAACCTGAGAGTAGGCCAATCGTCGGCTTCTGCCCCCACGTGAGAAGTAGGGGGGTGTTCGGGGTAAACCTGAGCACTCTTTATCCCAGTTTTGGGTCCTTCGAAGGAGGTGCTCAAAGACAACGAACTGTGAAATCGGACTATAGGGCTTTATCATTCTCTCTTAGCCATAGGAGCTTTTAGTATGAGTAGGCGCAGCCCCTAGTGTTCTAAGACCATACTAGGGGCTCTATAAGCACCTGATCGGAGAAAAAACCGATCCATCGCATCGCTGCATTGGTTATGGCATTATGCGGAGAAATCCTTAAATATTTTTTGACCTTCTCGAATAGCCGATCAGCTCTCGCCAGATCATGACAAATAGTTTTCGGCTTTCTCTCGAGGTGCTTGTCCGTAAGAACCGGACACAATCGCAGTAGTACTCCCGGTGCTACCTTAGCCGATATATAGCGGAACGTAAGGTACCAAAACATGGGAGCCGGGCAAACCCAACTATTGACCCAAGACATGATTCGGAGCTGATGCATATAATGCTATAGGTTCGGGGTGCCGAACTTCCATGAAGGTGTTCGGACTTTATTGTCGTGTTATGGGTAAAACGAAGCCCCTGGCATATTTTAAGGCATATCGCTGTGTACATATGCCACTTGATGAAAGAATTTCAATAAGAAATAACAGCAGGTAAACATTGATAACCCACAAGTATAGGGGATCGGAACAGTTTTCGATAAGTAAGAGTGTCGAACCCAACGAGGAGCTAAAGGTAGAACAAATATTCCCTAAAGTTCTATCGACCACCGATACAACTCTACGCACGCTAGAACAAGTATAAAACTAGAAGTACTTTGTAGGTGTTTTTGGATAGGCTTGCAAGAAAATAAAGAGCGTGTAAATAAAAGGTAGGGGCTGTTTAGATGAAGACACAACTAAATTAGTTTTAGTAGAGAGCTTTTTGTTACGAGAAAGTTATTTGTCCCTAGGCAATAGATAACTAGACCGGTAATCATTATTGCAATTTTATTTGAGGGAGAGGCATAAGCTAACATACTTTCTCTACTTGGATCATATGCACTTATGATTGAACTCTAGCAAGCATCCGCAACTACTAAAGATCATTAAGGTAAAACCCAACCATAGCATTAAAGCATCAAGTCCCCTTTATCCCATACATAAAACAACCTACTTACTCGGTCTCAGGCTTACGCTCACTCACGCCACCCACCATAAGCAAATCATAAACATATTGCAAACCCTACAGTGGGAATCCCTCACGCTTGCGTGACACGGAGAGCACCATAGGACAGCACCAATAATAAAACATGAAACTCAAACCAATCTTGATCATCAAATAGCCCATAGGACGGAACAGATATACTCAAACATCATAGGATAGCCATACATCATTGGGAAATAATATAGCGTTGAGCACCATGTTTAAGTAGAGATTACAGTGGGTAAGAGAGAGGTTACACCGCTGCATAGAGGGGGAAGAGTTGGTGATGATGGCGGTGAAGTTGTTGATGAAGATGACGGTGATGATGATGGCCATGGCAGCTGCTCCGCGCCACCGGAAGAGAAGGGAGAGGGGCCCTTCATCTTCTTTCTTGCTTGACCTCCTCCCTAGATGGGAGAAGGGTTTCCCCCTCGGGTCCTTGGCCTCCATGGCGTGGGAGGCGAGAGCCCTCCCGAGATTGGATCTATCTCTGCTTCGCATTACGATTCTGCTCACGCCTTTCACCGCTTTCGCATATATATGGAGATCCGTAATCTCGATTGGACTGAAACCTCCGCCGTGATTTTTTACCAAAAGTTAGCTTTCTTGCGGCCGAAGAAGGGCATCACCCGCCTTCCGGGTGGCCCACGAGGGTGGGGGGGCGCCCTCCTGGGGAGGGCGTGGAGGCCTGCACTGCGTGGCCACGTCGGACACCGTTCTGCGTTGATCTTTCTCCCAGATTTTCCAAATATTCCAAAAATAAGCTCCGTCCATTTTATCCCGTTTGGACTCCGCTGATATGGATATTCGTGAAACCAACAACATGCAGCAGCAGAACCCGACCTTTGGGCAATCTTTGGATCAATATGTTAGTCCCAAAAATAATATAAAAAGTTGCCAAAAGTATATGAAAGTTGTATAATATTGGCATGGAACAATCAAAAATTATAGATACGACGGAGACGTATCAAACGTGATATAAATTCACATGTTGTATTTGAATAGTACGTCTATGCATATGAGTACAAGTAGTGTGATAAAAAAAGGAATATGATTGTGGAACCTGCTGAGACCAGGGGGGAAGAAGCTGAGTGCGGATCCATAATATAGCCGGATGGTCATTGTGGGGAATGTCTAAGGACTCCCCTACGCGTTCAAGCTGCCTCCATATAGCCCGTCCTGGTCGGCGCAAAGGTGAACCTGTGAAGGAAATGAAAGAAATATTTGCTTGCCGGAGAGCGGTTGAGCCGCTGAGTTTGGCCTGTCCTGGCCTTCACCGGAGTGTCTAATTGAGCTCTGGACGAGCTGGGCTATCCTTCCGCGGAGTAGTTCGGCGTCCCTTGACGTTGTCCAGGAGCCTCGGCGTCGACTCGAAGTTCGGCTGCAAGATGCTGCTCGGTGCTTCTGCTGGTAAAGCAGTGGTGTATTTATTGGTGCCGAAGGAAGGTTCGGCCTTGCCATTAACCGTGATGACGCCGCGTGGACTGGGCATCTTGAGCTTACTGTACGCATAATATGGCACCGCGTTGAATCGATCGAACGCGGTTCGTCCGAGCAGTGCCTGATAATCACTGCGGAAAGGGACGATTTCGAAGATTAACTCTTGATGCGGTAATTTTCGGTGATCCAAGACTACCTCAAGGGCAATGGAGCCCGTGATACCTGGCTTCCACACCTGGTATAATGCCTCCGAAAGTGGCTTTAGTGGGTTTGATCGCCGAATGATCGATGCCCATCTTGCGCCTTTGTGTCTGGTAAAGCAGATTTAGATCGCTGCCTCCGGCCCATAAGGACTCGAGTGAGGTGGAACCCGTCTATTATTCGGTCGAGGACTAGTGCGGTTGGATTGCCCTGATTGGCGTAAGTCGGACGATCCATGAGGTTGAAGGTGACCAGCCCTAGTTTATATTGTGGGACGACTAGTTCGGTTGAGTCAGCATCCCTAAGGGTGCGTATCCGGTCCGAGTTGGTAATTTGGGTGGTATTTACCACATTCACCGATTGAATGTGCAGGGGAAATTTCTTCTGCCCTCATGTGTTCGGTGATCTGGGCTCTTCATCGCCATCATCGCTTTGAGGCCCCCCTTCTCTGCCTTTGGCGCCTGCCCTGCCGGCTTGTTTGAAGACCCGGCATTCTCTCTGCGGTATGGGTGGTCAAGCGTTCTGGGTGCCGTGAATTTGGCATTCGCGATCGAGTATGCGGTCCAGACTGGATGGACCTGGATTGTAATTTTTGGGTGGCCCTTTCCGCTGATCGGATTTTGAGCCCCTGAACCCGGCATTGACTGCCGTATTTTTGGCGTTTTCACCGTGTTTGCGGCGCTTGTGTTTGTTGCGTCGTGGTGTGGTGTTGCTATCCCTGGCTTCTGATATGTTAGGTTTGCTTGTTGTGTTGTTGCTCAAGCCAGCCAGCTATCCTCGCCCGCGCAAAAGCGGGTCATGAGTGTCGTGAGGGCTGCCATAGACTTCGACTTCTCCTGGCCGAGGTGCCGGGCGAGCCACTCGTCACGGATGTTATGCTTAAATGTCGCTAAGGCCTCTTCATCCGGACAATCGACAATTTGGTTTTTCTTAGTTAGGAACCTGGTCCAGAATTTCCTAGCCGATTCCCCGGTCAGCCGAAAGTTATATGGCTCAAGTCGTCAACATCCGTTGGTCGCACATAAGTGCCCCGAAGTTGTCAAGGAATGCATCTTCCAAATCCTCCCAACTGCCAACGGAGTCTGCTGGCAAGCTATTCAGCCAATGCCAAGCTGGTCCTTTGACTTTTAGTGGGAGGTGCTTGATGGCATGTAGATCATCACCGCGTGCCATGTGGATGTGGAGGAGGAAATCCTCGATCCATACCGCGGGGTCTGTTGTACCATCATATGATTCAATATTTACGAGTTTAAAACCCTCTGGGAATTCGTGATCCATTACTTCATCCGTGAAGCATAGGGGGGTGTGCGGCGCCCTTGTGCTGGGCTATACCACGACGCAGTTCATACGAGTCTTGTCTGCTGTATTCGGCCCGGCCGGATTTGCTTTTGTATATCCGGGCGTGATTTATCATCGCCCCGCATTGGGGCGCGACCCCGTGATCCGTGAGATCGATCTTGTATGCCCTGCTTTGTTTTCCATCACGCCTCGCAGGTCCCGCGTGTTGCCCGGACCTTGGTGTTTTTGGTTGAACGGCGACGGGTGCGGTCTCGACTTCGGGCTGATATGCTCTCTCGCTCGGCCTTCTGGTGGCCGATCAACTGCATCATACGCTGGTGACGTTAGTTTTAGTGCTTCCTCCTCGAGTCGGGGTAGCAACCTGCGCTTTGGGTAACTCTTGGAGGGGCGTTCGAGTTCGTATTCCTTGGCCGCAAGGACTTCGGTCCATCTGTCCGCTAGCAAATCTTGATCAGCTCGAAGCTGTAGTTGCTTTTTCTTCAGGCTATTTGCTGTGGCTATAAGCCGGCGCTTGAAGCGCTCTTGCTCGACGGGATCCTCAGGCACGATAAATTCTTCATCACCGAGGCTCACCTCGTCTTCGGAGAGAGGCATGTAATTGTCATCCTCCGTTTTCCGCCACGCCTGCTCGGAGGGCTAGCTTGTTCGTCCTCCCGCTCTAAATCTGGCTGGAGGGGATTGTCGTCGTCTTCGGCACTATCCGGAGTGTTATTGTCTCTTGTGCCGGTATCACTACTTTTGCTATGGCGGGACTTAGAGCGCACCGCTGACGTCGGTGCTTGGGTTGCTTCTTGGAGGGGTCATCCTCCACTATCTTATCGCCATCGCCTTCTTTGGGGGTATCCACCATGTATATGTCATATGATGAGGTGGCGGTCTAGCGCCCTATGGGCGGTGGTTCTGCTCGTCTCCTCGCATCGCCGTCCATACCGTCGATGTCTTGAGTCGAAGTCGAGCATGTCGGTTAAATCGCCGACAAAGGGCTACTAAGTGGGTGGTGGGTGGGGAGCGAATTTCTTCGTCATCCGCATCCCATTCTAGACGGACATAGTTCGGCCAAGGTTCTCCTGACAAGGAGAGATACCTTAATGGATTTAGCACATCGTCAAAAGGCGAGTGCTGAAAGATATCCGCGTAGGTAAACTCCATGATCGGTTCCCAATCGGATTCGATAGGCACGGACGCAGGCGGCTCGGAGCCCGTGCCGGGGACGAATCCAATGGTTCGGCAACACGGCTCTCGTAGGGGGTGAAGTTAGTATCGGCTCTGTCGCCACTGAGAGTGCGGCCTCCTGGCGGGGTCTATCCACCCGTCCTCAGATGGCGCAATTTGTTCAGGATTGAGGGCTGGAGAAGGTTGCGGTGTGATCTCCCAAACACCGTCTGACGGGCAGAAGTTAAGTCATGCTCGCTGTTATTGTGCGGCGCACCGACATGGGTTCGAATACGTCAAGATCAAGTCTCCGCGGATGTCGGCAAGAGATAGTTCAAGTTTCAACCTCGACTGATGGCCAGGGGCGTAGCTCTCGATCTGCTCCAGATGGCCAAGCGAGTTGGCCCGCAGTACGAAGCCGCCGAATACGAAGATCTGTCCGGGGAGAAAAACCTCACCCTGGATCGCATCGCTGCCGATAATCGAAGGAGCCATCTAGCCTTACGGTGACGACACAATGGAACTCTCAATGGAAGCACCAATGTCGGTGTCAAACCGTGGATCTCGGTAGGGGGTCCCGAACTGCAAGGCCTAAGGCGGATGGTAACATGAGGCGGGGACACGATGTTTACCTGTGTTCGGCCCTCTCGATGGAGGTAATACCCTACTTCCTCGCTTGATTGATCTTGATGATATGAGTATTACAAGAGTTGATCTACCACGAGATCGTAGAGGCTAAACCCTAGAAGCTAGCCTATGGTATGATTGTTGTTGTCCTATGGACTAAACCCTCCGGTTTATATAGACATCGGAGGGCTAGGGTTACACAGAGTCGGGTTACAAGGAGGAGATCTACATATCCGTATTGCCAAGCTTGCCTTCCACACCAAGGGGAGTCCCATCCCACACGGACGAAGTCTTCAATCTTGTGTCTTCATAGTCCAACAGTCCGGCTAAGGTATATAGTCCGGCCGTCCGAGGACCCCCTAATCTAGGACTCCCTCACACACACACACACACACACACACACACACACACACACACACACACACACACACACTTTTTTCACTCACTCTTTCTATTTCACTCTCTCTCTCTAGTTAGGGACTCTCTCACGTCCATAAGCATATGGATGTTTTGAAAAGTCAAACCTCAGAAAAGTTCGACCGGGTATATGTGGAGAAAAACATTTACATCCGAAAGATCATTAGATTCATCACAACATGTACTTACTTCATACTATCATTAATCTTTGGTATTGTAGATATAAGTAATTTCTTTATAAACTTGGTCAAAGTTTCAAAAGTTTGACTTTTAAAAAAATGTTGGAACGGAGGGAGTAGCTCTTTCTCTCTCTCTGCTATCTCTCACGGGCCTCCCCTCTCACACGAACACTCTATACTGACGGATTATACGCTCACTGTGTCAGCGTATAGCTCCATATATTGTTTAGTTGACCGGTCAACCAGTCCACATGCTGCCTTGTCACCGTGTTCAGATCTTCGCAGGCCGGCCGATGTGGCAGTGGGTGAAAATAAGTAAACTAGAGGCCCATCTGACACGCGGTGAAGTAAACAAAGTTGAAACCACTCGGGGTAGCACCCCGCACGCTAGTAAATTGAGGGCGCATTGAGGACACACTTCTTCCACGTGGAGGACGCACTCACAAGATAATTCACCATCATACGGCGGCATGCATGTAAGGACACACTCAAGCACACCCAAAGACACAACACACACCAAAGACACGCGTGTACACCAGCGCCGCCACGGTTGAGATGGACGGCGAGGTAGCCAACAAGCGGAGGTGGCTCGAGCCAAAACCGCATCCGGAGAGCCTGGACTTCATCAGTAGCCTCCCCGACGACATGCTGCTCGTCATCATCGGCCTCCTCCCCACCAAATCTGCCATGCGGACCGCCTCGCTTCCCGGCGGTGGCGCCTCTGGCGTCAAGGCCCCTCAACATCACCGTCGACAACCGCCTCTACAACGGGATTGCAAACGCATGGCCGCAGCCTCCAAGATCCTTTCATCGCACCACAGGCCAGCCAGACGCCTTTGACATCCGCATGTTCAAGACCAACCGCAAGGTCCAACCTAAGTTTGACGAGTTGTTCTTATCACCCGCCCTAGATCAGCTCGAGGAGCTTAGCTTTGAAGCTGGACGATGTTGCTCTCTGCCGTCGTCCGCGCTCCACCTCGCGCCAACGCTGCGCCTTGCCAGCTTCAGCTCCTACTATCTTCCCCAGATTAATGTCGTGCCCGCCCTTCTTCTCCCTCAACTCAAGCAGCTCGACCTCTTCGACGTTGTCATCTCGAAGAAGGCTATGGAGCACATGCTCCGCAGTTGTACTGCGCTCGAGTACCTTCGTCTTGAGCAGATCCATGGGTTCATTAGCCTCCACATCGCTTGGACGAATCTTCGATGGATTTATGTGTCTTGCTGGCCCCGCAACAAGACATCAATTGGGAAGAGATCACTCCAGCTGTTCCACGTTATGGTCATTGAGAATGCACCTTTCCTTGAGAGATTGCTTGTATCAGATCTAGAAGGTCCAACAAAAACCAGGGTCATTGACGCACCGAAATTGACAGCGTTGGTGCACTCGTCTACCAAATTCTCCGAAATCTTTATTGGATCCATAATCGTTCAGGTACAACACTCATCTTCTTCTCTGTCTTCTTGAAATTCACATTTTTAAATTTCTTCTTGATGTATTTATTACTGTCTTCCAGAAAATGATTCCCACAAGCTTGACCCAGTCTATGCGCACAGTGAAGATCTTGGCAATAAAATCTATCGCCCCAACTGGATCAAGTTGTTGGATTCCTTACATGCTTTCCGTGCACGGAGAAGCTACTCATCGAGGTGAAACTTCTTTCCTATTAGTAAACGGTAATCACAACGTAGCTCAAATTTTTCGTAATTTTCACAAATTACGACGACAAGTGTAGTGTTCAAAACTGCATCTACGCACTGCACCGAAAGAAATGTTTTTAGTATTTTTTCTCACGTGATCACCTGCATCATTTTTTTTGTTTTACTACTATAGTAGCCTAGGCTAGTCACAGTGGAAAGTAACTTAGACTACTCCAGTAACTCTATGGTTACCCTAAGAGCAAGTACTACCTTCGTCCTGGGTTACTCTTCCTATTTTGTAGTATCAAAATTTGACCATAGATTTAACTGACAAAATGTTAATGCATGTCACTAAGAACTATATCGTTGGATTCGTATTTGAACATAATTTCAAATGGTGTAATTTTTAGTGACATGCATTGGAATTTTCTTACATAAATATATGGTCAAAATTTTATACTAAATAAGAGGTAGTACAAAAGTGGGCTATAACGGCCTCCACTATGTAGGCCAAAACACATGCCAAATTCACTTGTGATGCATTTGGCATCGATGCCCTCCATTGCTCACCGGTGCCCCAATCTGGATCACCTACTTTGCTCTGGTGCCAAATTAACTCACGCAATGAAAAAACACTTGTGTGGGAGAGAGAGAGAGAGGATTGAGGCAATAAAAAAACACTTGTTTGGGAGAGTGAGAGGGTGGTGTAGTTGGTTTGATTGATTTGTTTATACATGTGGGTCTGTGTGCACAACGGTACCAGCTCTCTCACATCGCGAGAGCGGTGCCAAAATCTTTTGATTTGACATTGATGCGTATTATGTGGCATACTTTTGCGAAATATGGCATCGGCCACATAGTGGAAGGCAACAAATGCCCAAGCTCTTCATGTACTCCTAGGTAAATGAGAGGAAAGAGAAAGAGGGAGAGAGAGTGAAAAAATATCACTAGCCAGCCAACCCTATCGTATGAGCGAATGATATTGGTACCTCTTGATGACACGACAATCTTATACAGCCAGCTGCTCTAATGTGTTCTCTTCTTTTGCAGATAAAAAAAAGACTCGAAAGTGAAAAATGTGCTGCACTATAACAATCTCATCGAATGCCTTAATCTCCATCTTATAGAAATTGATTTGATAGACTACCGAGGCAGCACATCTGAGATTAAATTGGCCAGGTTCTTTGTTCTGGAGGCAAGTGTGCTCAAGGTAATGAGGTTTGGCGTTATCTGGCGCAACAATGAATGGCGGTCGATCACCGCAAGCGCCTAAGCCTAAATGACAAAGTCTCCGCAGGTTGAATTTGTTTTTGAAACATCAAGTGGCCGTAGACTCGAAATCTTATTTGCCCATTAGTGACTTGTCGTATGTGGGTTTTAGTTTGGACGATAATGCTGCATCCACCTAAAGTAACGAAAGTTCTTACGTAAACTTCCTAGTAGTTCCCACTTCATAGGTGCAAGATTACTCCTAACATTTGTAATATCGCTTGAAACTTGTAATATTGTCGTGTCCTATTCCTACGTTTTCAAAATCCCTGTGGCACCCCTACCGTAGAAACCGAACCCCCGTATTCCAAATTTCGCAGATCGAGGAGAAGTCTCTGGAATACGACACTGCTTGACATAGAACAAATCAGCTCTTATTACAAGAATAATAATACAAGGGTCTGATGTTACAAAGATGCACATCAGCATGGCGACACTACGCCTACGATACTACACTTGCTCTATGCTGGTAGCGAAACAACTTGTAGCAATGAATACTTCTAGCAATGAACAACGCACGAAGGTGGTGAACTCCACTTCGCAGGAATCGTCGGGACACGATCTAGCTCGCATTTAACGGAAACCACGACAAGCAATCAAGCAATCACGACATCACCGCAACCGGCATGACACGCCAGGTCAGTACATTGAATGTACTTGCAAGCTCACAATAACCATAAACATCAAGGCAAGACAATAACATAGCATTAACAGGTTGATTAATTAACAACTACCATGATGAAGCAACTACTAAGCATGAGATGAAACTAATACAATGCTGATAAATCACCATCTCAGACCTCCACAACCATATCTCTGTTGGCTAACCGTCCAAGCAATATACCATCTCGATCAACTCATGATCAAAACCACACGGTGATCTTTCCGGCGATCAATACCATGACCAACACTTGGTCTCAAACTGTGATCTTTCCGGCGATCACAACCATGACCAACACTTGGTCTCCAACATCATCATCAACATCCTGCCAAACTGTTACTGCTCACAATATATCATCATATAAATCACCTATAAGTCATTCCGTCATGTGAGTGTTGATCAAACGGTGGGACCTAGTATGAACCCATGCCCATGACCGAGGATGCGGCTATCGATAGATTAAACACACACACTCTACAGAGGTAGCGACTTTACCCACACCACGGAACCCATGGCCTCGCACTCCCATTCGGTGGACCAACGGCGTTCGACAAAACCGATCTACCGCCATGACACTCTCCGGCCACTCCACCCACTCCCCACTGGCTAGTCCTCGGTGGCCCTGTGTCTACCAAAGACACAACGACCACCGTCGTGGCCAAAACGTCCCTCACGGGACCGGATCCATAACAACAACAACGGCACACAAGGTTATGTCGCCATCGCTAGGGTAAGCATGCCCATAACCTTCCCTAGTTGGAGGCACCGACGAGAGGCACGGTTAATAGACCGCATTAGGGCCTTCCCATAAAAGGCAAATGTGGTTGCACTGGAAAAAGCCCGATTCGGTGGCACCTGACCAACTTAATGACGGAATTTAACCCCAAAATATAGTAGTAACGACTGATACTCCAATATCATCTATCAACCTATAATCCAAGTCATAACAATATCCAACAAATAATCCAAACATAATCTCATCATCTCAAAATACTCCAAGGGTAGCACAACACCATCACATGATGAATCCGAAAACAATAATCCTACTACTCCAATAACAAGAATAAAGCTATTCGGCTAAGATCCACATGTAAACATCATCTCCGAAAATAATACTCCAAGCAACAGGACATCAACTAGCATCATGAAAATAATCATACTAACCACTATTAGTCCAAAGGCAGCCTGATATCCAAAGTAATATTCCAAAATATAATAACAGATACCATCATGGAAATAATCATAATATCATCCACTAATAATCCAATGGCAACACGATACTCATCAGCTACAAACATAAATCCTAGTAATCCAAACAATAGCATGGCAACAACAAGATCAACATAATACTCCGAGAAAATGCCATGCACAAAGTCATGTAGCTAAAGAAATATTTTAAACAAGTTCGAATAGATTAAACCATGTCACTGCATTACAGTGATGCAAATGGAGGGTGTGGCTTGCCTGGGGTGGAAGAAATCACCGGGAGAAAGTGCGAGAAACTCGCAGAAAGGATCGCTGGAAAACGTACTCTCTCGGAAGGGGCTGAATAAGGGCAGGGGCAAAATGGTCATTTTATGAATGTCAAAACATGGTGAAAATGATTCCATCAGAATGGACTCGACGAAACGAAGAAGTGGGCTTTGGAATCACCTGAATCGGAGTTACGGTTGAAAAGTTGTGAAGGTTGGAAGAACAGGGACCAATCTGTGAAAAATTTATCACCAACGGGTCCCTGAGTGGATAAGGCAGAAACAGATTTGAGAAAATACACTTTCTTACTTAGAAAACGTACTTCAGGCCGAAGTAGAAATAGAATACGCTTTCAGAAAAGAGGAGACGTACTCTGAGAAATACGCTTCCACTTGCCACGTGGGCAGAGGCGCCCAGGCCATCGGGCGCTGGGGGCCTGTGGATGTGAGGAGGGGGCACGGGCGCCGTCCTCTACCTTCCCGATCGCCTGCTTCTTTGCGTGAACAGAGGCAGAGTAGGGGAGGCGGCAAGGGGACAGGCTCTGCCCGGCCATCTCCCGTGAGACGGAGACCACCGACGGGACCGCAAGGCGTGAGGCGCCTGCTCAGTGTAGGGACGGCCTGGGAGGAGTGGAGGATGCGGGGATGGAGGAGACCCGAGACAGGGGCGGTGGTGGTGGTGAAGAGCAGGGTCTCCGCAGCTGGGAGGCGAGGTGGAGGGCTTGGGAAGGCTCACGAGAGTGGTGGAGGCTCTGGTGGCGACGGGAGGGAGATAGGAGCACCGGATGGGCTCGGTCGAGGTGGTGGCCGAGAGCACCATGACGGCCATGCTCCGGGTGGTGCGGCCAGAGAGACTCCGGCAACGAACTGGTGGGGTGGGGAGGCTCAGTGGGACGAGGGGGAGTCGGTGGACAGCTCGGGAGGAGGAGAGGAGGGCCGTGGTGGCCGGACCCAAGCCGAGGCCGAGGTGGCCATAGAGGATGACGGCGAACAACGACTGGCTGAGGCAATTCCAGCGAGCAAATGAGGCGAGGGGGAGATGGGTGAGCTGCGGGAGGGCTCGGGGCATGCTTAAATAGCCGCGGGTAAAGCTCTGGAGAATCGCTAGTGAGCTTGAGCTGTGCTCTAATGGAGGTCAGAGGCTGGGCATGGCACGGGCACTGTTCTAGAGGCGCATTTATGGCGAACCTTGACGAGGCACCAATGCAGGGCGACGCAGTCGAGCACAGGTGAGCTCCTGTACAAGGTTTGAGGTCGAGATGAGGAGGGAGGAGACGAGCATAGTGGCCGGAACAAGCCAGGGCACGCCTGCAGCCATGACGCAAGCGTGATCACCACGCTGCGACCGGGCGCAAGCGCGCTCTTTGGCGTGGCCAACCATGTCCAAAGGAGGGACCTTGGTGCCCTTAGTCCAACCGAAGAAATAAATTGGTCCAGGGGCAAAGAAGAGATTTGCACTTAGCTCCAAAAGTAAATCAAGAAGAAGGTGTTTGTAACTTTCTGTGGTTAAACCAGCTTGTTAACGTGGTAAAGAGTTTGTCTGGTGATGATCACACACTAAGGTGATGCTGATCACCAAAATCCAAACTAAGAGGAGGAGTTTAGATGAGGGTTGCTGTAGAAAGTACAAAACTGGCCAGAATTAGGGATTTGGATGATACACTCACATACTTGATCTCTGTGAGCTGAAGTTTGGAAGAGGGGGGTTATATGATGGTATCAAGCTGCTGTAAAGATTTCATGCCATTTGGAAATACCAAAGTGGCACTTGCTTCACAAAGCTTCATTCTGGACAGAAACTTGGAAACATTCTAGAGGAATAATGGCTTGATGAACCATGTCCAAAATGGGTGGAGGTAGGTTATATGGATAATAGAAGGCCTAGAAAAGGCAGCCATAATGGAGCAAGATAAAATATACTTGCTTCACAAACTGAAATTTTGGGCAGAATCAAAGAATTGAAGATGAGCTCACATGGAGGTATAACATGAGCTCTACTTTGGTGGAGGGCTATGATATGATGATATGAGGGATCATGCAAAATGGAAACTCATTTGGATATGCCTAGCTTGCACCTCCTTCACAAAGCTTCTTTTTGGATAGAAACTTTGGAAAATCATAATTAAATAATTACTAGGCAAATGAGGTTGCTATTTTGGCATGTGGCAATGATATGGATAGGAAAAGGTGTCCAAGGAGTTTGAGGTCAATTGGGAAAAGGAAAATAGCACTTACTTCACAATGTGCCATTTAGGGCAGAATAGGAAATGAATTATTTGAGCAAGATGATAAACATGACAAATGAAATGTTTTGCCATATTTGAGAAATATATGACCCAAACAATTTATGAGAATTATTTGGGAATTTTAGGAGTGATGGAAATAAAGGTTGCTTCACAACCTAGGGCAGACAGGGTTATTCCTTTAATAGAGAAAGGAATATTCCTGAGAAAAAGAAATTAGGGTTTGGTCAAGCAGTGGAGTGACATGATCTTGGCAAGGTTTTGAGAATGATGAGCCACTTGGGAGGGGAAAAATAGGATGATTTCCCAGGTGACAAGGCCACATAACCACTCCAAAAAGAAAAACAGAGCAAAAACCAATAAATCAAAAAGAAAAAGGAAAGGGCCAAAATCCAGGCTATTACACCTGCGAATCAAACAGGTCCTGAGTTGGTGATGATGTTGTGCCTGCCATCTTTCACCAATAGCCGTCGGATCTAGATCTGATGCATACAAACCAAACTTCTCCAGTTTTGCAAAAAGATGCCCGCACTTGTTCCCTATCTACAAACAACTCCTTGTCTCTCACAATCAGCCTTATCTCCTCCACACCACATCTAGAAGGCCATGGAAAAATCAAGCGATGACAGCCGCCACTTGGCCCACCCCAATCTTGGTGTTCCGCAATGCATGGGCATCTACGACGGGAAATTATGTCGAACACGACTAGTTATAAGCAGGCTAGGTCTACAGCCATGATGATAGTGATCGCAGACGGTGAGGCTGACTATGGTATGCCGAACACGCGCCTATACTCAGTGTCATCTCCCGGGGTAGGGTCTTGTCACTTCAACGTGAGGAGCAACACGTAATAATTTGACCAACGGGTATGCAGTGCTACTACATTGGTAGTACTACTACTACTAGTACTAGCACCACCGTCTCGATTTAGTAGTACTACCACATCCATCTGGATTTAGTATTTGACTAGCAATATCTAGTAATGCATGTCACAAACTACTCCCTCTGTAAATGAACACATGGTGTATTGTTTTATTCCTATCAGCGAGATAACTTAATGTCTTTTTGCTACTTAATAGGATTACATGCAATGAACTAACCACTGCATGTGATGTTTGGTAGTCTCAAATCATTGAAAGCATGCATGTGCACGGAGGGGACGAACTTCATTGACTTCGCACTGCCTTTGGGTGTATGACACGTGGGCCCAACGGGTGGCTGGCCAACCTGTCATATAGCCAAAGGCAGGTGCAGTAGAGGGGCAAGGAGTAGATGGCCAACATGCACGTGAGTTCAACGCAGTCTGCACTTCTCATATAAAGGCTCCGGCCAGTCCAATCTACAAAATCCTACGCACCTACGCACCCAAGGGCAAGAGATCACTCCAATCGCAAGATCAGTTGACTAGAAGCTAGACCCATGGAGGCGATGAGCGCGAGCATCAGCCGGCTGTGCCAGATGGTCCACGACGCCATGCGCTTGCACCGAGGATCGCCTCCAGGTAGTGCTTGAGGCTGCCAGGGAGAGGGGCCACTTGGATGACAACTTCGTCTCCTTGTTCTATGAGGTCCTCGTCGGCTTCCTCGACAAGTTCACCGTCATCAAGAAGCTCGCGGACGACCTTGACGTACACCTCCAAATTTCACGCTACCAGCTTCGCGGATGCCCGCCACCCTCAACAAATTCTATGGTGACAACCTCTTCGACGCGACCGGGTGGCCCTGTGATCGCCGCCGTCATACCGAGAATGTCCACCTCGATGTCACGCTTCAGACAAAGGTTCGGCGTAGCAAGACCATCGAAATAATCACCCACGTCTACGCGCAAATCGTCCAGAGGGACTACTACATGCAAGAGGAGGACGATAGGACGCTGGCCTTCTTGGACCGCAT
This sequence comes from Aegilops bicornis, assembly GCA_021605145.1. Taxonomy (NCBI): domain Eukaryota; kingdom Viridiplantae; phylum Streptophyta; class Magnoliopsida; order Poales; family Poaceae; genus Aegilops; species Aegilops bicornis. The sequence goes on from CM038674.1 coordinate 337,651,443, forward strand.
GGCAACCTTGGACGACATTGTTCGTGGCACGTTGAGCTTGCCGCCAACACCGCTGCTCCTCACACGTCGGATGGTGACCCGGTGCTCTAGGGCGTGAGGATGTCGTTGATGGATCCGTATGTATCTTTATCTTTCCGTCAAATCCATGTAGTAGTATACGGTACTACTAGTAATTATCTTACCTTTCGCATCAACTTCATAATTTTCCTACGTACTCCATGCATGAACCGCGCCATAACCAAACTTCTCATTACTCTAGGGAAAATTGTTATTTCTATCTATCGGTCGCGCCATGGAGCAGAACCAAATTTTACAAGTTACAAGTTCAAAAGGAAAAGCCTGCCGTGTTCGTGTCGCACCCCCACACGGTTGGTCTGGCACGTCGCTCAAGGGGAATGCGGTTGCTGTGTTGCATTTTCACTTACAAGTGGGACCGCAGCTTGAGCAAACCGACCATCTAAGAAACCCCCACCTCCCGCCCACCGCTGATGGCTGAGAAAAACATGAGGGAGAAGAGATGGTTGTAGCATGGACTCCGAGAAAATTGGTGTCGGATGGGACTCGTGTGGGTGGTATGTGACGTACTACTAGACATGAATGCTAGTTATGGCCCATGCCACCCCACTATATCGAGGTGTCTGGTTACGTAGAACAAATTTCACGGAGTTCGTGCTCAGCCCTCCTCTATCTCTCTTCTCACCAAACCCGCCAGATGCTGGAGCCCATCGTCTGTTTGCTCATATGCGGTCCCACATGTCGCTGAAAACGCAAGAGGACCCAATCGAACCTGCACATCTTTCACATCGACGTCTTTGGTGATGAAAAACAAATCCAATAAAGATCTTCGTGGCTGCTTTTGGAGTTACTCAAGAGTACTAAGATTTTATTTACGCTTTAACCTAAGATGCACATCACGTGGCTTCAACTACCACTCTATTTTCTTGCATGACACGACCTAGATGTCGGATGTCCCACGATGTCGGCAAAAGGAGGAAGAACTCGACCAAATCTTTGGTTGTGCTCTCGGATTAGACTAGTTGTGCTAACTTATAATTTTATTGTGTAGAATGGATGCAAGTTTTGGTATTGGGAAGAAGAGTACAACGATATATTGATAGAGCGCAATTTAGTAGATGTTCTAACACTTTTAGCTAGCATAGAGGCTAGAGATGAGACTAGTGCACTTGTTGATAGAATAGAGGCTAGACATGTCTACTTCTTTACACTCTCAAGAAGAAAGAAGCACGCAAGATCGAGCCTCCGCAGATCAACAATGAATGCATCGAGAAGGCACTATTCCAACTTACAGAAGCAGTTATGGAAGTTGGATATCTTCTAAAATGTATTCTTGTGGTTCTTGTTTTCTTTGGTCTTGCTTTTCTAGTCAAAATTTTGGTGATGTATTTCCCTGTACCAAAAAATCAATGATGAAAAAAGATATGTGTTTGCAAAGAAAATGTACAGCGTCAGGGATGCGTCTGCTGTTCGGCATTTACGACACCGCATCCGAGAAATGGCCCGGACATGACCCCATTGCCCTACCCAAACAAACAGAATTCGGGCAAAATAGAGGTCCGTTTGGGGTCGTGCGTTGCAGTTGGCCTTACAAGTGGGACCGCAGTTGAGGAAACCGACGGCAAACCCCCACCTCGCCCGCCGCGCGATGGCTGAGTTAGAGAAACGTCAAGGTTGAAGAGATTGTTGTAGCACGGACTCCAAGAAATATGGCGTCAGATGGAAGTCGTGCTGGTGGTGTGTGCCGTACTCCTGGACGTGAATGCTTGTTCTGGTCCATGCCACCCTACTACTCCTACTACTTATAGTAGTAGTATCGAGGATTCGAGGTGTTGGTTACGTACAGCGAACACATTAACATATGGCCCACCTCACACTGTGGCCAAATTTCCTGGAGTCTGTGCTAGGTTAAAAAGTGTTTTTTGTGAGGATGGGTGGCTGGTCTCAAGTTTAAAACTTGTTGTATTACGTACGTAGATGTAGATATAGTGCAAGATGTGAAGCTAGTACAAATAGTGTACTATTGTTTATTGGCCTCATCCGATAACTTTGTTGCACCATCGCTGCACCCACTCGTAGAAGCGACTAAAGCCATTCATAAATTTAGTAAGTTTATCACGGGCATATCATTTTATTACATACAACAGGTCATCAACCCACAACGACAACGAGGATACATTATAAATACTAAAGTTTTCATCACACAACAAATAACAAGCAATGAAATGAACTTCAACTCAACCAATCCTCTGCGTTGGAAACGCTTGCTTTGAACCACAAGCAATTCTCTGGGAAGAGCCACCTCATCAATCTCGAGACCAACGAAGATCGATCATCCAGTCAAGCGGCCTACTATATCACGATCGTAGGGAACCACCGCAATGTCCGACGATAGATACAGCTTGCTTCTCATAAATGGTAGTAACGTTGTGTCAACAAGCAGCTGGATCGCCTTTCACCATCATTGGATAGTTTTGCCCAAAGAAGAGCGAGTTTGCTCCAAGACTATCAATCGGTACCGGGGAGAAGGTGTTGGCGCTAGCACACTAGTATCCATCCCGAACACCATGCAACGGGTGTTGGAATAGGTCCGAAGAGTGCGACCATGGGAGACAACACCTGCTCCCTCAGTAGTAACATCAGCAGTGGGCTATATACAGACAAGAAGTGGCGATCCATTGGAATTAGTTGCCAGCCGCCAGTGAGCATATGGGCCCTGCTCGTCCTCATGCTCGTGATCATCACCATCGTCATCTCCCCCTTAGTTATAAATTTTTTCAAGTATAGGTGGTGGAATGTTCACAAGACCTTGGAAACACAAGAAGAAGGTTAATTAGTAGAGAAGGGAAACTTGCTAACTCGCATGCATGTGGATGAAACAATTATAATTACGGTGGAATACAAAAGTACCGAAACTACGAGGATCCCATGCAAAAACAAAGGCCACGAGTGGTGGCAGCAAACACAAGACCCTCGTATTCAATTGCATCACAGTACACATCCGTGTATAGAAACTGATTTTTGAGCAATATCCATCCAATCGAACCACAAAGGACGGCAACAAGCTTGTAGAAGATAGCAACAACTTGATAGTTCTTGTAATTCCAAGAGTGGTTGGGAACTCGAGAAATTGCTATCTTCCATAGACGACAGTCACCATGATCATATTTGTACGTACGTAGATCATCCGTGGTGCTCAACCTCAGGGCACTCAGAGATTTTTGGAAGCGGAATCCGCTGACGAGTGTACACATTCACAAGTTCCCACTCGCAATTGTACCCAATATAAACAACCCAATATCCATTTCCGCCAGCCATACCTTACCCTAAAGCGATGGCATCTTGACATCACACGTATCGTTATCAAGCGACATCAACTTGCACAAGGCGAGGCCTCTGTCGTCCGTGCCCATGCGAATAGGCTTATAGCAAAGAAGATAAAGGAGATCAAACCGCCTCCTGGACCCTTGGGTTCCTTGTAATGATGTTATTAGTTGAGTCGAGAATGGTCTTGAAATCGAACCTGCCATGCTAGCCGAGGTGATGACGCCTCACCGATCAATGAGTTCCCCACCACGCCATCTTTCGTGATCGGGGCGTAATAACGGGTCAAGCTTCCGCTTGTTTCCTCCATGGAGAAGATGATCGAACAATGGTAGAAGGAAGGGTGAAGAAAATGGAGGAGGGAGGAAGAGCGTATGACAGCTAGTTCCAAATCGAGAGGGAAAGGCGAAGAGTCGGTGGACGGTTTCCGCTTGCCACGGTATTACTAAGAGGCGCCGGCCTACACGTCCTTTCGGAAATTGTACAAAAGGACTCGCCGTCGTCTCACTGACATGTTGGAACGGGACCACATGTCAACGTAACATGGTGTGTAATTTCTCGTGCAAAATGCGATCTGGCCGCGTTGGCCCGAGGTGTCGCATTAGTTATCAACCTTTATTTTTTTAACATACAATTTGAGTGGATAGCTCCTGTGGTCATCACACGTGAGCGGATATATAAGTGGGCTAGGTGGGCAGGCGGCAACAATCTAAGTGCTAAAAGAGTTGATCTCGAAAAAAGAGTTGATCCAATGCTTGGTTTTGTTTGGATTTTCCAACTATGACCATTGGATATAGTGAATGATGGCTTACGTTCAAAGTTATTCTCATACTATAGAATGGTATAGGCACATGGAGAGATTTGGTTGATTTTATATCGCTGAATAATATAAAATATTATGAGTGCAGACGCTCCACCCTGAGGTTTGTAGCTCCTTCTCGTGCCGCCGGAATCTATGTTCTTCCACTCTTTCATTTAAGACATGAGCTTTGTTCATCCACATTCTTGAAACGCCTTGGGACATCTATATGCCTCCATTTTACAAAATCATACTATATGCCTCCATGACACGCGGGACATCTAGCATCAAGGTGGCGTGTCATGCAAGAAAATGGAGATATGCAGTGCTTAAGTGATTCGTGCACTTCGATGGCACCTAGTACTACGCAATAGTTTTTCTCCTCGATGGCACGTGAATAGTGCATGTACTCAATGACAGAGCAGGGGATGGTAGCCATGGACATGGCCGACCCTTTTTGAAGAGAGTACAGTACTACTACAGCCAAAGCTGGTCCACCTTTTTAGAGCATGGTTAATTAATATAGGCGGCTCTTGCAGCGGCACATCATTTAGAGCAAGTACTATCTTCGTAGGATCAAAGAAAGTGAAACAAAAGTTGGAGTGGATGCTAGATTGCCAATTAAAACATGATTACACAGGGAAAAAAATCCTATAGCATTCTATCCTATGAATCAAACGACCAATGTAGGAAAATTATGAGGGGGGTCTCTCCAACAATGTTCCTCGGCTCGCACCTAGCATCACGATGGTCGAACTTGGAGTCAATCATCTGGTACACGTGGCATCTCAGATCTGGTACTCCAATTTTAGGTTGGCTCTATGTGATGTGGCAACTTCATATACTAACCGGATGTCAAGCTATACTACTACGGTACTACACTCCAAGAAGTGACTAAACCATTCATAAATTGAGTCTATGACACGCATTTGCAAATGTACCATTCATTACATACAACAAGTCATCAACACACAACGACAACGATGATACATGTTGGATTATAGTTTATTTCAACAAAACATTCCAAAGAATACTGAAGTTTTCATCACACAACAACTAACAAGAAACTAAATGCACTTCAACTCAACCAATTCTTGCCGTTGGAAACGCTTGCTTTGAACCATAGGTGCTCCGAAGGCCAGCTATTGTCAATATCGAGAGCAACGCTGGACTGATCATCCAGTCAAGCGGCATATATCGAGCGGTGGTAGGGAACCACCGCAATGTCCGAGGTATAGATACGCTTTCTTCTCATAAATGGTAGTAACGCTGTGTCAAGAGCAGCTGGATCGCCTTTAACCATCATTGGATAGTTTGGTCCAAGGAAGAGCGAGTTTGCTCCAAGACTACCAATACTGTACCAGGAGAAGGTGTTGGCGGTAGCACACTAGTATCCATCCCGAATACAATGCAACGGGTGTTGGAATAGGTCCGGAGAGGGTGACCATGGGAGACAACACCTGCTACCTTAGTAGTAACAATCATAGTGCAGTATATATAGACAAGAAGAGGTGATCCATCAGAATTAGTTGCCAGGCGCCACTGAGTATATAAGTTCTGGTCGTCCTCATTCTCGTGATCATCACCATCGCCATCTCCCCTTCGTTATAAATTTTTCAAGTATAGGTGGTGGAATGTTCACGGGACCTTGGAAACACAAGAAGAAGGTTAATTAGTAAAGGGAAACTTGCTAACCCGCATGCATGTGGCGTAAACAATTATAATTACGGTGGAAGACAACGATCAAAACTACGAGGATCCCATGCAAAAACAAATACCACGAGTGGTGGCGGCAAACACAAGATCCTCGTATTCAATTGCATCACAAGTACTCATCTCGTACGTAAACTGATTTTTGAGCAATATCCATGGACGAACCGTGGAATCGATGCATTTACAACAAGCTTGTCAAGATAGCAACAACTTGACAGTTCTCGTAACTCCAAGAGCGGTTGGGAACTCGAGAAATTGCTGTCTTCCGTGAGACGGCATACCACCATGATCATATTTGAACGTCGTAGATCATCTGTGTGCTCAACCTCAGGGCACTCTGAGATTTTTGGAAGTGGAATCCGCTGACGAGTGTACACATTCACAAGTTTCCACTCGCAATTGTACCCAATATAAACAACCCAATCTCCATTTGCGCCAGCCCAGGCCTTACCCTGAAGCGATGGCATCTTGACATCACATGTATCGTTATCAAGCGACATCAACTTGCACAAGGTGAGGCCTCCGTTGTCTGCGCCCATGCGAATAGGCTTATAGCAAAGAAGATAAGGGAGATCAAACCGCTCCTGGACCCTTGGGTTCCTTGTAATGATGTTATTAGTTGAGTCGAGAATGGTCTTGAACGAACCTGCAATGCTAGCCGAGGTGATGACGTCGCATTGATCAATGAGTTTCCCCACCACGTCATCTTTCGGATCGGGCAAGAATAACGGGGTCGTTTCCGACTTGTTCCCTCCATGGAGAAGACGACCGAACAATGGAAGAAGGAAGGGTGAAGGCAAATGGAGGAGGGAGGAAGAGCGTGCGACAACAGTTCCAAATCGAGAGGGAAAGGCGAAGAGTCGGTGGACGGTTGCCAGTGTGCCACGGTACACGAAGAGGCGTCCTGGCCTACACGTCCTTACGGAAATTGTACAAAAGGACTCATCGTCGTCTCACTGACATGTTGGAACAGGACCACATGTCAACGAAACATGGTGTGTAATTTCTCGTGCAAAATGCGATCTGGCCGCGTTGGCCCGAGGTGCCGCATTAGTTATCGACCTTTATTTTTTTAATGGCGTGCTGCTCAGCTTTGAAGCACGACTAACTAGTACTATTTGCGAGAGAAAATATAAACTACTCTACCACTACTCCACCTCTAGTACTAGTAGTATAAAAAGATATATAGGATGGAGCTTGAGCTTTCTTGCTAAGGGCTGCCAACTTGCTTCTCACACTATCACCCTCTCTCCAGATCTAAAAAGACGGCCTCTCTCTCCTCCTCACCGGTGGTCACAGATCCGCCCGGGGAAGAAAAGGACGGCAGGCGTTGACGACTTTTCGTCAGCCGTGAGCGAGGTCACGACCGACGACAAGGCCGTCCTCTCGAGACCTAAGCGCCCAGCAGGATGGCCTCCGTCCCCAAGCTCACTGTCAGAGTGCGTATGGAGTATGATGACCACGAGTGAAGCCACTTCCGCCGACCCTCGTGTATGCTACCTCTTTTCGAACCATACCCTTGTTCTATTGCCCCATCCGCCACGTCGCTGCATGTGGATCTTTTTCCACTCCACCATCTTCCCAATTTGCTATCCTCTCGCTCACTGGGTCACGCAGATGAAAACCTTAATTTGCACTATTAAAGGAAACCCTACTTCATGCAGACTAATCCATGTCTGGGTTGAATAAGGAAAGGAACGGAGGCTATACTGTCCAAGAGAGTAGGCATCAAACCCGCATCTAGGTTGAAAAGGGGGAAATCGGTAGCTAAGGAACGAGTCTCGTGTCTCTTGGTTGAAGAAGGGTAGAAAGGCATGACAACGCAATAGAGAATGACCAGGCCGATCGGTTTGTTGTCCTCACATAGGAAAAAGGTGGCTAAACAGAACAAAAATGGGACGTAATCCACATATGCTGCCTCGGATATTTGTTGCTCGGGCAACCATACCTCCCTCACCACTCTATGCGTCTGCGGAGGTACATCGTACTAGTGCGCCCATCGTCTGTATGGGCCTCCCATGCTCTTATTGTTACTTCTTTTGTTAGTATAACGCCGATCAAGTCAAGCAATGGTACCGCTAAAGTGATGCCACATTTAACTAATGCCACACTCGGTCTAATGCCACCGATAAATTTAAGCAATGCCATTTAATGTCACCGGATTATTTCAGGGTTAATGTTGATTGTGGATGTATTAAAGATTTTTCAGCTAAGGCATTCTAATGCTGTTGCACGTACCAAGATACCAACGATGAAACTTGTTACTACCTTCAGATTTTTGCAATCGTTAATGCTTATAGATTACATACCTCACTTTCATGAGATAAGTTAATTTTTTTGTACAAAGGTCACCAAAATGCCAAGGCTACTGATGTCATTTTATTTTGGTTAAATCAAGCACAAAAAATTATGAAGACAAGAGGAAAGGTCAAGAGTGGGCACCTCCTCCTCCCATTGTTCTCTTGATTCGTTCGATCAAGTTTTTATGTTTGATCGATTATCAAGATTGGGATAGCATTTTTTAAGGTCCCCCCCGAGTTCGGAATGATATTTACCTTGGAGGTACATGGTTTGCAATTTTTTTATACTGTCATTAGTTAATAATGCTAGTTACATTCAGACTTTACCTTTACATTTTGTATTGTTAATTCTTATGTAAATCTTCCAGTGCTAGAGTTTATTGAAATCTGTTCAAGAAAACCATTGTACTGCACTTCGTAATAAAATAACTACTCTCATCACAATTGCACTAGCCCTTTGGATTAGTGTATATTTATAGTATTCAAATTTCAATGGTGTTGCATTAGCGTATGGACATAAATAAAGTGTTGCAAGCTTTCCTAGATATGTGCTCAAGAAAACTACTACCTATTTTTCTAAATATTAGACGTTTGGGTACTTTAAATTGAACCGCGAAAACGTCTTATATTAAGGAACAGAGGGTGTAGAGTTCACTCAACTTATCCCGGTAAAGCTAGTCACACCTTTGTTAAAATTAATGTTCATTATGTTATCGGAGGAGGACTGTAAGTTTGTCTCTAACGCCTGCCGACTACATACCTGACATCATGATGTAATGTTAAGTCATTTCCTTTTGTACAGTGTCACTAAATTGTCAAGGCGGTGATGGCATTTTATTTTAGTTGAACTGCACAAAATATGCTTAAAAGAAGAGGAAAGGTCAGAATCGATCATTCTTTCGTAAAGAACTATATATGCCTTTCCGACATCACCGTTGTTGCCTTATTTATTCCTTCAAACAGTGGTTAGAAGCAGTGTTGCTACCTTTTCCCATTAAGAAGTTGGAATGCTTATATTTCGAGTCTATGCTTCAACTAGTGCCACTTTCATAGTAATCACACTTTTAATATCTATGCATGTGGATGCTCGATTTTAGTGGAACTCGCACAAAAAGTCCAACCGTTCAACATTAGGAGCATGTTTTCTTCCAAACCTTTATATCCAATTGGTGGCACTATGAGCTATTCATTACGAAGGTACATGGTTTGGTACTATCTTGCTACTCTTTTTGTACTGTCATTAAATAGTAATACTAGTGGTTTGCATGTGAATTTATTGGCAGGGTGGACCTACATTGGAGGTGCAGGACATGATTCAATGATTGGATGCTCAATTTTGGTTGTATTGATTTCACCTCTTCCAACGCTGCGAACATGGATATCCTTGGTCTGATGAAGAATATGCGCTATATTTCTGCTCTGAACCAGCAAATCAATTCAGTATGAAATTGTCCAGGGCAAAACATGACAGATGCTAATAGTAAGAGACATGTATAAAACGAAAAAACAAGGTGAGGTATATGTTTACTAGATTCTTGATATTTGTGCGCATAGAGATGTCTCGGCCGCTGCTATTTGGCAAACACACAAAGTGACCGCAATTTTGGTTGAATCGCACAAGAGAATAGTATAGTCACTGCATGCAAAGTGCCATTTGAAAATAGACACGTAAAGATTGGATAGTCACTTCATGGACTGCAGAAAATTAGTACTGTACTATTTATTGGCCAACACTAGGTGCTTCATTGCTTTGGGCTGATTATACAATGGGCATCATTTTGCCTAAGTTAAAGTTTGTATTCCGAAAATATTCTCGCTTGCAGTGATCGAGAGAAGACCAAATCATATTGCAAAGGATGTTCCTCCATCATGTGTGGTTCATTCTCATGGTTCTAGCTATTGGTGAAACCACTTACGTTTGCAAGAGGAATTGTAGACTTCACAAACAAATTTGTCTTCCAGTCTATACTGAATGTGCCAAGAGAAGCATCCATGTTAGTAGGCGTAATGTATGTTTTTCTAGATCTTTGCTTTTGGAGCCACATATTTGTATATGATCTCGTGAATCATTGAGATGCATTAACATGTTGATCTTATGTATGGGAATCATACTAGTTGGTTTTAGTTGCAACGCAAGATCTGAAGTGGCTGATCTTTGCATTTGGAGCTACATATTTGTATATGATCTTTGAATCATTGAGATGCATTAACAGTTCCTTATTTCTGTTCGCTCAGTGTTTACAAGTTACTGATCGATCACTAGCTAGCCTACTAATGTGCTCTCGGCAGTTTTAGTTGCGACGCAAGATCCGAAGTGGCGTGTTTTGAATAAAAATGCCTACCTCTCAAGAAACCGACAAGCTGCTCTCAAGAAAATGCCATGCGAATCAAGAAAATGCCAAATAAAAACATACGCAAATGCCTTATCTCCCTAAAGTTCATCAACTAATGCCCTCATTTGTGGCTCGTTGCATCTTTGCCAGACGTCGTCATGAGCGATTTTGAGTGCTCGCATGCAGCCGGCCGTAATTAAGGCAGCTAATCGATGCGAAAAAAGATGCGCTTTTAATTATTGCGGGCCTTTTAAATCCGTGGAATCATTATTGACAAGGAGGGAGATGATTCGAGTGCACTTTCGTTTGACCGTTATGTCGGCGTCGCATACCCATCACGGACGGGATGGGACGACACGATCATAATTTCAGTTTCTCTAGTTTTCCACGGCAAGCTAGCGCTAAGCCATGCCTACTTAATTATGCATTGAATTCGATGACCGTCTCGCCACCTTCCGCCTATAAGTACTATTTCCGGCCTTCTATGGTGGCACCATGACCCAACTCGCCCTATCCTCATAAGCCCCCACTGCCCGACGCCGCCGCCACTTATCCTCGCTCTCGCCACGCCCCGCCATGCCCCGCCCGTCTGCGATAGGCGAGGGCCGGAGGCGGTCACCGCCGAACTAGTGTTCGCTTTTTCATTGGAAGGCGCATTTGAGGAGGAGGCATTCTATCGGTCTTTAGATGGCAATGCGGAGATCGAGGACTTGTTGAGTGCGATCACCGCGGAGGAGCAGGAGTTGTTGGAGCACGACCGCTTGGCGGAGGAGCAGCGTATCGCCGATTTGCGCCGCCAACGGGACATGGAGCAGCAGCGCACCGACGCTCTGAGTTGCGAGCAGAGCGCCCGCAACTGGGCCGACTACATGGAGGCAGGCGCCCGACAAATAGCCCTGGAGGCTATCGGGCACGCACGCGTTCGCGACGCTGATTTTTACTACCAGCTCGTCAAGTGGGTTTCCCGCTTAGAAGCCGAAGCTTCGGTGGACCACGCCGGCATGGAAAGGGCCAACGCGTGCAAGCAACGTGCCCTATCGCACCTCTGGCAAGTCTGAGGTGAGGCGGAGGAGGTCGGTGCCGGCGTTTAGCGTGTACCACAGATGGCGGCCGGCATCGTCTAGTTAGCTAAGAGTAAGTTAGTACTTGTACGCTACTAGAGTATTAGTGGGAGTAGATAGTTAACTTGGCTATGATGGTTGTCAACGTGGAAGTTCAAGATTTTTATATGTGGATCAGACCTATTATTTTGCTCAATGTTGAACTTTCCGCTTGAACGTATGGAATGGGGTGTTATTTTTAAATGGGTTGTATTTGTCCTCCACGAGTTTAGATGCTTTGACTTGTGGGCCTACCAAGTTGACGCTGCATACAATCGTGAGATGATTGTACGTGGAGAGGATGACAGCGAGGACCCGCCAAGGTCATGGCGATCGCAAGCAAGTGCCTCCTTATTTCAAGCCAATAAAAAAATGGCTCCTCCTAATGGATTTCTCGACATCTGCGTCCCATGCCATTGTCAACGTAGTCAATAAACGAGAATTGCACAACGAGCGGCCGACACTGTGGACCCAAAGAGCTCGCCCAGCTTATTTTTGTTTTGGGTTAATTTGATAAATGCCACTCCAAATCTGGTGTTTCGAGAAATGCCACCGCAATTTCAAACTTTGAAAATGCCATTTCATGCCATTTAGGTGGCTTTTTTCAAGTCCTGGAGTGGCGTTTTCAAAGTTTGCAAATTGCGATGGCGTTTTCCAAAGTTTGCAAAATTGCGGTGGCATTTTTCAAAGTTCGGAAATTGCAGTGGCATTTTTATGAATCGCCATAATTGGAGTGGCATTTATCTAATTTGTTTTTGAGACGGAAGCAGGGTGTCAACTGGGCTGTGCGGGGCACTCTGGCCTGTCTAGACATCCTTCTCTTTTATGTTTACCAAGCACCAGCCCAAGAATTTTTTTTTCTTTCTAAAATGGCTACCCCAGTTTTTTTGTGATTTGCAAAGTAAGTCGCTTTGCCAGGCCTGTTGGGCTGCAAATCTTTCAAGACGAGGAGAGCTTCACTCGGCTGGCCGAGAAAATGGCCTATCAGTAATGAGAAATGGGCTGTACATTTTTAAAATACATCAAACCGGCAATTAGTTTCAAATTTCTTTTTTTCATTTCGAGATTTTAAATTACATTAATTTTTATGCGTGGACAATTCGTTGGATTTTATATTGATATACATTTATTTTTAAAATCAGTTTGAATGTGACTCGAAATTTCGGGATTAAAAACAGTTCGGACCGCACCGAAATATGCAGAATTTCAGATAATTTTTAACCGTGGCCACAATATGGGCTGTAATGCTAACAAAAAAAATATGGGCTCCAAAAACCTTAAGAATTAGCTAATGGGCTGTAAATTATTAGAAATAATGGCAGATGGGTCAGATGTCTTTTTCCACATATTTGAGGCTTTCCTAAAAAAGGTTGGCCTTTAAGCAAAGGATCGCTGGATGTCCACCCAACGGCCGGGTCAGGCTTCTTCAATCTCTGCTCTTCTGCTCCACCCGCTCAAACAAGCGCCAGCCGGACTGCTCGCTTCCTTCCTCCTCATGTCGGCTGTCTTTGCCGCCAGCAGGCCTCACCGCCACACCGCATTCCCATCGCTGGCCTAGCCATCCCTCTACTCACCCACACTGCTTGTTATTCTCCAAATGACGGCAGACGAACTAGTAAACCCTCGTGATACCATACTCCCCTCCGCTGCGGGAAACAATCGCTAAGTCTTCCCCGCCTTCGTGTCGTTCCCTTCCTAGGCCTCGCCGTCGTCCATCGCCTGCGTGCTCTCGGCACGGTTGGTCAACGTGGTCAACGACCGACATGCATCTGGCGGATCAGACGTGGAGAGGTCGACAAATGGTCCACGGCCGCACGCAAGGAAATTCCTCCTTATTACGTGCAAAATAATGATTCCTCCACCTCACATCTAGGACCCACCGAAAGGGCCTCTCAGATTTTACTTAAAAACGCTATCATTACCGACAACTCGGACCCACCAGCCTATATCTTCGCACGCAAGGAAGTGCCTCCTTATTACGCACACAAAAATGAATACTCCCCCTGCTAGCCGGGACCCAGTATAGTGGTAGGCTGACTTGTGGGCCTACTAAGTTGACGGGGATGGAGGGCATTGTCAAATTAGTCAATATGCACGATTCTAGCTCTAGTGACCGTACGATGTCCATCCAATGGCCGTAGTGCTTCTTCAACCTTTGGTCTTCTTGCTCCAGCCGCCCAAACCAGCGCCGGTCGTGCCTCGTGCTCCTGCCTCCCATGGCCGGCTGCAATGTGGCGGAGGCCTCAACGCACCCTACTACTCCCACCACCGCCGCATTCATCCCTCTACTCACCCACACCCCTGTTATTCTGCGGCAGCAACGATTTCACACCACAACGAACTAGTGAACCTCATACTCCTCTACGCTGGGCATCCACTACCGCTGCCTTCCCCGCTCCGTCGTCCCCTTCCTAGGCCTCGCCTGCCGCCCACCGCCTCGGTGCTCTCGACGCCGGGCGTGGTCAACGTGGTCAAGGAACGATTTACATCGAAGAGTATCAGACGTGGAGAGGCCGATACTGGGTCCACGACAGCCGCAAGGAAGTGCCTCCTTATTACGCTGAAAATAATTATTCCTCCACCGACAAATAGGGACCCACCGGACGGGCCACCGATTTGGCACAAAAAACGCTTCCCCAGATCATTGGGACCCACCGGACGGCCACCGATTTCGCAAAAAAACGCTCTCCTCACTGCCACCGAACTCCACCGGAAGTGCCTCCTTATTACGCACAAAAAATGAATACTCCCCCTGTTAGTTGGGACCCACCTTAGTGGGTGGCTGACTTGTGGGCCTACTAAGTTGACGGGGGCGGAGTGCTTTGTCAACTTAGTCAATATGACCGATTCTAGCTCCAGTGACCGTATGATGTCCATCCAACGGCCGTAGTGCTTCTTCAACCTCTGGTCTTCTTGCTCCAAATGCCTAAAGCATGTCGCCGGTGGTACACATGCTCCCGCCTCCGTGGCCGTTTGTCAGAAGGCCGCGAGGCCCCACCGCTTCTACTATTCCCACCACTGGCCAGTTCCTCGCGGCGACGGCAGCTCTCACACCGCAACTAACTAGTGAACCCTCAGATTCTCTCTGCAGGCGGGCTTCCACCGCTGCCTTTTCCCCGGGCTCCGCCGTCTCCCCTTCCTAGGCCTTGTCGTCGTCCACCGCCATGGTCCTCTCGGCGCATCGTGGTCAACGTGGTCAAGGAACGATTTCCATCAGAAGAGTACTGTACGTGGAGAGGCTGACAGCTGGGTCCACGGCCGCAGCAAGGAAGTGCCTCCTTATTACGTGCAAAATAATTATTCCTCCACCGGCTGCCGGGACCCACCGCACGGGCCACCGTGATTTCGCAAAATGTTTCCTCTCGACCTGGGGACCCACCAAATACATCTTCGCAGAAAAGAAAGTGCGTCCAGCAAAAAAACGATTCACCCACGACCGGGACCCACCAGCCTACATCTTTGCGGTGCAAGGAAGTGCCCGATACCGGACCCACTCGTCAAAGCGCACGTAGCATTGTCATTCGGCCGCGAATGTGTACGCATATACCGGGTCGATGTAGAGGCGCCGCACGCGTCGTAGTAGAGGCGCACACGTAGCATGTACATCGCACGCATACGCCGCCAGCGCAAGAAAGAAAATACGGCCACGTACGTACATACGGGAGGGTCTCGAACGCCTACTCGCGCATATGTACGGCTAGGGCTCGTGTACATGGCTGGGTCGGAACGAAGAAACTGCGTCGTCGTCGTGTTCATGGGGAGCCAACCGGCTGGTTCGAAACGGAATGTGTCGTCGTCTTCATCGGGAGGGCTTGGACGGAACAGCCGATGGAAACGAGGGCTGGCGTACCGCAGAACGGAGGAAACGGCCTTGTGTTCGACCGGCCACGGTCAAAACGGGATCCCGTTTCATCGGAGGGGTCTCCGCGTACCGCAAAACGGAGGAACCGGACCTCATACGGTCAAACGGGGTCCTGTTGATCGGGAGGGTGTGGCGCATCACAAAATGGAGGAAACGGACTTGTGTTGGAGCGCCACGGTCGAAACGGGGTCCTATTCATCGGGAGGGTGTGGGGTACCGCAAAACGGACTCCACGGGATACCGCTCATCTCCACCATCGACCCTCCGGCCTCCACGGGCTATCGCTCATCCACCGCCGACCTCCTCCAGCCTCCACCGCGATCGCTCATCCACGGGCTCCTCGCTCATCCAACCTCCACCGCCGCTACTCCACCGGCCATCGCTCAACCAGCCCTCCACGAGCTCTTGTTCAACCACCCCTCCATGGGCTACTGCTCATCCAGCCCTCCACCGCTCATCGCTCATCCAGCCCTCCACGGGTGGTCCTGTTCATCCAGCCTCCACGGGTCCTGCTCATCCAGCCCCAACCGGCTTGATCGATCGGGTCCTGTTTATCCAGAGGCAACACCACGGGTCCTGTTCATCCACCTCACCGGAACCGCTTCATCCAAACCCCCAAGCAACGCCACCGTTCATCCAGAGGCAGCATCAATCGGCTTCGATTAGCGCAGTGGCGAAGTAATCGCCGATCGGGTTCGATTAATAGCCATCGATTGATCGCCGGGTTTAGTAACGCGTAGTTCGCAAAGGTAATTGCTCGGGTTCGCCAGAGCCCAATGCCTCGCTTCGGGTTCGCTAGAGCCCAACGCCGCACTCCATGAGCGCGTGCGTGTACGAGAGAAATGCGCATCGCCGCCCCGACCACCCACCGTAACTGGAACACCCCGATATTTTGCCCGCCTCGCTTCTACCATGGTTTTTTCCGTCATGGACGGCCCAAAGAATGTCATGCGTACCGCGTCTCCGGCCCGCCTGTGATGAAAAGCCCATTTTCTGTCATGATTTTTTGTCATAGAAGTAGGACCCCACCACATCTATGATGATACCAGGTTTTGTCACAGTTATCGTCATAGAAGTGTCATAGGTATGACAGATTTTTTTTCGTTCGGCCCAAAATGTCACAGATGTGTCTTTTTTTTGTCGTGCAACCATTTCCCTCAAGGGTAATGTGAACAATAATAGTTTATGATCACCTACATCCGAGTGGATATATTTGTCTGGATCTCTCCCCAACATATAGTGCTTGCCAAAGAGAGAAAATATAAGAAGGAAGGGTGAAGATCACCATGACTCTTGCATAAAGGTAGAAGGTAAAATAAAAGATAGGCCCTTCGCAGAGGGAAGCAGAGGTGGTCATGCGCTTTTTGGTTGGATGCACGAAATTTTAATGCAAAGGAATGTTACTTTATATTGCCGCTTGTGATAGAGAACTTTATTATGCAGTCCGTCGCTTTTATTTCTTCCACATCACAAGTTCGTATAAAGCTTACTTTCCTCACACTAAAAGATAATACATATGTAGAGAGCAATTTTTATTGCTTGCACCGATGACAACTTACTTGAAGGATCTTACTCAATCCATAGGTAGATATAGTGGACTCTCATGGCAAAACGGGGTTAAAGGTTTTTGGATCCACAAGTAGTATCTCTACTTGGTGCAGAATTTGTGGCTAGCATGGGGTGAGAAACAATCTCAACATGCTGGAGGATCCATGACAATATAACTTCTATTCGGATATAAGGGAACATAACACATTATGTTGTCTTCCTTGTCTATCATCAACTTATTAGCATATAATATTTATATGAGAATGCTCTCTTTCTTTATTACTTCCTATCAATTGCAACAATGACCAATACTATGTTTGTCAACCCTTCACAATGTTCATGCATCATACTTCTTATATGCGATGTCATCACACTGGTACATCGAGGTGCTATACAAATGGTTTTTAACCCCTTTCCACGACGGCATTTGGAACCATCGCCAAGTGAGTGTGGGCGATAGGGGGGTCCTTCCCACACAACCCAGAAACCGTCGGGGATAGGGAGCCTTGATGCATGCCAGCTTGTCCCTATATAACTGCTTTCTTATATCTCAATATCCCAAACGCTTCATCCTTGCTACTCATTTGTGCTCGTGATTGCCACCGCTAGCCGGAGTTTTGTGGTTTTAGCTAAAACCTGCAGATTCCGGTGCATCGGAGTTTTCTGTGCATCGCATCAAATCGGCTCTACGCTTACGATGCCCTGCACATCACACAAACAGTTCATGATTATAAACCGTGTACGATAGGTAGACAATCACACACATTTAGGTTTCCCACACCGTATGCTATAGTGTCTGACATCACACACGCTTTGCAAACGACAACTGTGTGCATTGTTACACACGTTTCCTCTCCATGAACTATGTCAGATTATAGTGTATATCGAACACGTTGTGCTTTATTAACCGTGTGCGCCGTAATGACATGCACATTGTAATTTCGCCCTAATTTAATTTCTGCTATTTAAAATTGTACCTAATTTAAACTTGAAAGTAGGCTATAGCTTTATTCATATCCACCAGGTTCAAACAACCAATACATTATTCGATTCACACGTACATATGTTTAAGAATTACATAAGCACCAAATAAAGAATGATGAAGCAGGGTTCTATACTTGTACTATTATAGATGGTAAAGAAAGAGGCGACATACATTTTGGTTCCTGAACAAGGTGAAGCGGAATGGCCCTATTGTGCTCTCCTGGATGTAGAAGGCACGCACGACTCTAGTCCAACCCCTTGTGATGGCCGGCCGCCAATCATGTAGTTTGAGAGGTAATCTTGAGTAAACTGCTTGTGATCCACTACAAAGGAAAAAAGATTCAGACATTGTCATCTAAAACAACTCATTACGGGCAGTAAAAAGAAGGTGTAGCATCGAAAGTATGTCTAGAGGGGGATGATTAGACTACTTGACCAAATAAAATCTAGCCTTTTCCCAATTTTAAGTCTTGGCAGATTTTAGCAACTTAGCACTTGTCAAGTAAACAACCTACACATGCAAGTCTAAGAGTATAGCAGCGGAATGTAAAACATTGAACATGAAGGTAAAGGGAGGAGTTTGGAGGGAGCAAACGCAATGTAGACAAGTAGATTTTTGGTGTGGTTCCGATAGGTGGTCCTATCGTACATCCACGTTGATGGAGACTTCAACCCACGAAGGGTAACGGTTGTGCGAGTCCACGGAGGGCTCCACCCAGGAAGGGTCCATGAAGAAGCAACCTTGTCTATCCCACCATGGCCATCGCCCACGAAATACTTGCCTCACTAGGGTAGATCTTCACGAAGTAGGCAATCTGCTTGCCTGTACAAACTCCTTGGTTCAACTCCACAATCTTGACGGAGGCTCCCAAGTGACACCTAACCAATCTAGGAGACACCACTCTCCAAAAGGTAATAGATGGTGTGTTGATGATGAACTCCTTGCTCTTGTGGTTCAAATGATAGTCTCCCCCAACACCGAACTCTCTCTCACAGATTTGGATTTGGTGGAAAGATGATTTGAGTGGAAAGCAACTTGGAGAAGGCTAGAGATCAAGATTCATATGGTTGGAATGGAATATCTTGACCTCAACACATGAGTAGGTGGTTCTCTCTCAGAAAATGTATGATGGAAGTGTAGGCATGTTCCGATGGCTCTCTCCACGAATGAAGAGTGGGTGGAGGGGTATATATAGCCTCCATTAATAAAATCTAACCGTTACACACAAATCACCAAACTCGATGGGACCGAATAATGAAACTCGGTCAGACCGATTTAGTTCAAAATGTGAACGTTGGGCTTTTCGGTGGGACCGACATGTCAACTCGGTGGGACCGATTTCATTAGGGTTAGGGCATAACGTAATCTCGATGAGACCGATTACACAAACTCGATGGGACCGATTTTGGTAATAATCTAACCAGAGAGTTGGTCAGGCAAACTCGGTGGGACCGATTAAGCTCATCTCGGTGAGACCGAGACATTACGAAAAGGGAACAGAGAGTTTGCATTGCGAACTCGGCCGGGACCGTTTCGCTCATCTCGGTTGGACCAAAACGTTGCGAAGGGAAACAGAGAGTTTGCAATCCCATCTCGGTGAGACCGAGATCCCTATCGGTAAGACCGAAATGACTAGAGTTTTGTGGTAGTGGCTATGATAGATTAGGGCATAAAGTAATCTCGGTGAGACCGATTACACAAACTCGATGGGACCGATTTTGGTAACCAGAGAGTTGGTCAGGCAAACTTGGTGGGACCGATTCGCTCATCTCGGTGAGACCGTAATGTTACGAAAGGGAAACAAAGAGTTTGCATTGCGAACTCGGTGGGACCGATCGCTCATCTCGGTTGGACCGAAACATTAAGAAGGGAAACAGAGAGTTTGCAATCCCATCTCGATGAGACCGATATCCCTATCGGTAAGACCGAAATGACTAGGGTTTTGTGGCAGTGGCTATGACAGATGAACTCGGTGGCGCCGGATAGAAAGTTTCGATGGGGCCGAGTTTGACATTTGGTTTTGGACATATGTGGATATGAGAAAGTAGTTGAGGGTTTTTGGAGCATATCACTAAGCATTTTGAGCAAGCTACCCATTAAGCAACACCTCATCCCCTTTTAATAGTATTGGCTTTTCCTATGGACTCAATGGGTCTTAGATCACTAAAAGTACAATGTAGAGTCTTGAGCTTTAGAGCTTGAGCCAATCTTTTTTCCTTAGCATTTTGAGGGGTCCACATTTCTAATCCATGCCATGCCAATCATTGAGCTTTCCTGAAATATTTATCTTGAAATAGCATTAGCTCAAGGAGCTATATGTTGTTAGGAATTACCAAAACCACCCACAGATAGTTGCACTTTCAGTCTCCCCCTTTTTGGTAATTGATGACAACATATAGATCAAAGCTTCAAAAAACGATCATAAGATTGAAATACATCGTCGCTTTGAGAAGTATGTGATAAGCAAGAGCTCCCCCTAAATTTGTGCATTATTTAAAATTTGCTTTTGAATACAAATGCACAATCGATTAAGATCATGGGTCACTCTTCCATGTCACATACATCTTGGTGGAGCACTCAAAATGATGAAAATTAAAAGCATGCACTCATCACCAAGCAAAGTGCTTGATCATGTATGGAATATAAGAGATAATATCATCCAAGCAAGCATTAAAGTAGCATATGATCAAACAAGTATCTCACACGGGCATAGAGTATCAAACAAGCACACAAAAAGTTTCAACCAAAAGCAAGAGAGACAAAGAAGCAAAACACTCTCTCTCGAAGCTTATGATCATACATTTCTCCCCCTTTGGCAACAAGTTACCAAAAAGTTCGAAAATGCATAGTGCTATGCGCCTCTTAGGCTTGGTCTTCGGAGGTGGTGTAGAGAGAACTCCAAGGACGTAAGGCATCTGCCGATGTAGATGGAGCCGGTGGAGTGGTCACTGGGGGGTACTTGAAGGCAGTGGGCTGCTGGTCTTTACGACTTCTTTGTAGCTCTAGTATCCGACATCGCAATCGCAATGCAGACCTTCACATCTAATCACTCATTTGAAAAGCATCAGTAGTTGCCTACCCTTTCCTCTCTTCTGCTTCCTCCTGGAGCTGCTCAACTGCTGTTTGTATCTCAGTAACCTTCAGATCAAGATCATAAAATTTTGTCTCTATGATCCTCTCCAAACTCTCCTGATTCTGAGTCAGGGTGGCCAAGCCCTTCTCAATCCTCAAAGTAGATTGAATTACATATGCAAGATGATCTTGCTTGCTCTTTAGGAAAACTTGAGATGCTTCCTCAACACTTGGCATCTTGATGTTTTCTCCTCATTTTAGCTTCAGCTCTCTTCTCTTGTGCTTGAGCCGATGATGGTTCATCCTCATTCATCACAACCTTGTTGTCTTCAAATTCAGGATATAGAGGTAGATGCTCCTTGTCCAAAAAGTATGTTCCTGTTCCCATCTTAGAATTGATGAGCTCCTGAATATGTGGAGCATACCCACAACTTCTCTTTTGGTCGCTAGAATGTCCTCTTGATTGTCTCTACAATCGTGCTCATGACTTTAAACTTTTGAGGGACATCAAATAGTTGCAGCAAGTTGATGGAATGTCCTCTGATCATCTTGTGATCTCCTGACTTGGGTATCAAAGTGTTCCTTAGGATGGTGTTGATGGTAGGCAAACCAGACAACAAGTAATGTACAGACCCAACTTGTGTGTCTCCAAAGCTTTATCAGGATCTCTTTATACATGTTTGCCATAGAGTTGTGGTCTTTCTTCTTCTTTGCATACACATCCAAGGCATCCTCATGTTCTTCCTCGAGCATTGATCAATTCAGCCCATTCTTCAATAAAGAGATTGGTACCTTGTACCTTCAGACATCCATACTATCTTCCCATCTCGATAGGAGTGAGCAGTGGAATAAAACTGCATGATTAGCTCATCATTCCATTTTGTGAGCTTCTGCCCAACAAACTTATCTACTCCACATGCTTTGAAGCTGTCATATACTCCTGGGAAGTGATCTTCTTTCTCCTTGATGTATTCCCAATCAACCCATCTCATGTCACAGACAATTGGCTTCTTGTCAAGCAAAATAGTCTCATAGAAGTCTTGTTGTTCTTTTGTGTGGAACCTCAGAATCAACTGCAGTCCTCCTCCTCACAAAGATAGGGATCGACTGTCTCCACAATCTCACCCAAAGAACTTTCTCGATGTGCATGTCCTCAGCCAATCGGATGAGCATCATTATGGCCCGGAATCTTGGGTTTCAGCTTTTCTCAAAACAAGAGATTCATCATCCTCTTCTTCACTGAGGCACTAGAGCCTTTGTTCTTCTCTTCTGCAGAATGTTCCCTGTGTTTCTCTGGGCTTTGGGGGTTTCTCGAGCTTGAGCTTTGGGAGCAGACTTGGGCTTTGATGTTGCAGCCCCGACTTGATAGCATCTCCCATAAGCTTCTGAGCTTTGGGTGCTGGTGCAGCATCCTCTTCTTCTTCCTCTTCATCATCAGAAGAATCTCTCATCATGGAGGGCTTGCCAATGACTCTGGCAATAGTCTTCCTGACCCTCTCCTTCCTCTTCTTGCCTTCTCCAGCCTCTTTAGGTTCAAGAGTGAACTCCATTGTTTCTTCCAAGGCTGCTTTCCTAGGCTTGGATGTTGGCACTCTCTTGGCAGGTGCCTTCTTGTGCAACCCTGGCTTAGTTACAGCAACTGTGCCATGCTCTTTCTTCAGCACTTTCTTCCTTGAGGTGGCCTCATCCTCAACAGCCACATAGTCCTCATCCTCAGATTCTGAGGTTCTCTTCTTCCTTGTTCTGGTGGCTGCCTTGGGCAAGTTACTTGGTGTGCTCCTGCTGCCCTCATCATAGCTGCTTGAGGGATCTGACTCAATTGCACTTGTTCTTCAGATCTGTTCTGAGTGTCACTCTGGTCAGACATCTTGGCAATCTCACTGAAAGCAAACCTGTGAATAGATGTAGATGAGGTAGAGTGGATGAGCATCACAAAGTGCAGAGTTTTTGCAAATCAGACGACTGAAAAACTTAGTTTTAGTTCTCCACAGAAATCATTTCGGAGCTATCGATCTGTTAAACTTGGTGATACTGAAGCAATTTTGGAACCTAAACTAGTGAACTCGGTCAGACCGAGTCACAGTTTGATGGCACCGAGATTGCTAGGGTTTCACAGAGAGTCGAACTCGGTCGCACCGATTTGTAGTTTTCGGTCAGACTGAAAAATGCATGTGCAATGGCCTAAGCCAAATCGGTGAGACCGATTTCTACAGCTCGGTCGGTCCGAGATGAGTTCGGCAGAGACCTAACCCTAAATTTTCAAATCAAAACTAACCTAAGGGATGTTTTCTGTGGATAGATTGTTTCCATACATGGTAATGATCATGGCAAAGCAATGTGCTATGAATCAGAGTTAAGGAATAGCACACAGAGTCGAACCCATACCCTAGTTCGGAGGGAGTTCGCTACGGCGACAACGGCGGAGCAAATTCCGTTGACGGTGATGGAAACCAGCGGCGGGAGGTCACTGGCAACGAGGAGACGATCCGGAGACCCGAGGAGGCAGAGCAGGACACACGCGCGGGCTGAGGAGTTTGAAGAAATTTCCAGAATCTCACCCGTGGGTTTATATATCCCGACCACATCGGGTGTGACCGAGTGGAACAACTCGGTGGCACCGAGATGCAGAATCGCAAGCGGTTACTGCAACTCGGTGTGACCGAAAAGTTCAAATCGGTTGCACCGAGAAAGTAAACCTAGATCAACTTAGTGAACTCATGTGACCGAGGTGGATGACTCGGTCATACCGAAATGCACAAAGAGGTTTTGGAAGTTTAAGTCTATGATGAATCGGCGACTCCGAGCGCTCCTCACACAGAGTGGTTCGAATCTGACTTGATCAAACTTTGTGATGTAGCATGAATAGAGTGTGAGACGAGAAAAGAATAGATAGCTAGAGGGAGTTCTTAGGCATTCTTGTCCATCCATTTGACAAAAGAGAAAAAGCCAAACAATCAAAGCAACAAATGGATGTCCTCGAATGAATAAAATATGCAATCAACATGCTCACACAATAAAATTGCAAATGAAATATGTGACAAAGCATGCACAAACACTCTAGCATCTATCAAGCAATTTGGCGACGACTAGGTCATCTATATATGAGTATATTGACTTAGGAGTCAAATGAAAACATTTAATCATAGGTCATACTCATCGTTTAAGCACAAGTGGGGTTGCCACTTTTACATAAAGCATTGTTGTGTTCACACCATTAGAGTTGCTTTAGCTCAATTGATTAGAGTAAAGCTCCCCCTAGATGTGATATCCCCCCTAAGAGGGATGAACGAACCTTGGGTTTTGTCGATGATGACTTCATGTAGGTGTCGAAGATGTGGATGCTCAATGTTGATGTAGATCGTTTGGAGCAATCCATGGAGTGAGTTGCATTTTCAATACCTACACGGGTTAGTCCCACAAGGAACAAACAAGGATATCCATAGATATAGAGTGATGTTCATATAAGATGATGTCCATGAAAGCTTTAGGTTACCTTGTCCCTTGTCTTACCAACAAGAGGGTTTGTGACTCCTTGAACTAGTGCAAGATGTGGAAGTTGTTTGCACATGTCCTGGCCAAAAGATATGAGTGAAGTACGTTTGCGGAGTCACCCTCAAGAACTCTCTAGTTCTTCTTCTTCGAACCCACACCATCTTGATGGGAATCCTTGGAGTTGTAGTCGCATTTTGATGTAGTAGAACTTGATGTAGTCTTGGGAACCCACTTGACCAAGGCCTTGGGAGCTTCTTCAAATGCATCAATCTCCTCTTGAAGCTTGTCCTTGCCTTTTTGCTTGTGGTCTTGTGGTGGAAGATCATCTTGAGCTTGTGTTCCTTGGAAAGAAGTAGGATCATACTTCTCTTGTTGAGGAACAAACTTCGTCTTAGGGTATTGATCTTGTTCCCACTCAACTCCATTGGCATTGAACTTTTGTTCAAAACCAACACCTTGATTCTTTCGGTGTCTTCCTTGCTTGCGTACAATTTCCTCAAATTGCTTACTTCCTGCAAGGCTCTTGTAAACACCCTTATTTATAATTCCCCTCAATAAGCTATTTTCTTGCTCAAGTGTAACTTGGCTAAGAGAATCATTAGTGGAATCAAGAGAACTACTAGAAGCAACAACATTGAATTTAGTATGATTATTGTTTCTACTAGATGAAGAATCTTTCTTGCTCTTGTTGCTAGATTTTACTTGTGGCATGTAACTAGACAAGAGTAAACGCTTGGCAATGTAAGAAGAACTTTTCTTGCGAAGATCATCATTGATTGATTTTAAGAACTCATGCTCTTGCTCAAGGTTGAGCTTTTCAAAGCGTAGCTTCTCATGAGTATATAAAAGTTCTCGATGATCTTCCAAGGCAGTTTCATGAGCTAACTTAAGAGTGTTTAGTTATTTAGTTAGACGCCTACCTCCTTCTTATCATCGCTATTCGTTTTATCTTGATTATCATGATTAATAGCAAGTTCATCATAGTTTTCATAACTAGAGTTGTCAACAAGTAAATCATCATCTCCTAGCAAATCATCTTCATCACTATTGAAATCAACATACTCGGGGTGTGATACCTTTGGGCCTTTAGCCATGAAGCATCTTCCAATTCCTTCATTTGGTAGTCAAATATGTCGAGGAGTTGGTTGACACAAGTGCTAGACCGGCAACACCTTCATCTTGAGTATATTCGAGTCGGAGTGATAACTTCTTTCTAAGTGCTGGTCGGAGTCAGAGCCGGATACCCATTCACCAACATGAGCTTCATGTCTTCGTTTTGTGTAGCTCTTTGATGATTTGTCCTTCCTTTCCGAATCCTTGCTTCTCTGAGAGGTTCTACGTTCATAACGATCATCTCTACTTCTTCTCTCTCTTGGTGGTGATTCTTCTCTTCTACATCTTCCTTTGGGAGAATCTTCTCTTCTTTTGTAGGGAGCCATACACTCATTGGAGTAGTGTCCGGGTCTTCCACAATTTGTAGCAATTTCGTTCACGACTTGAAGATCTTTTGTCATTGTAGGGCCTTGACTTGGAACTTCTTTTCTTGTTTCTACTCTTGTAGAACTTGTTGAAATTCTTCACCATTAGGCTCAATTCTTCATTGAAGGTTTGTTTCTCACTTGATGATGTGGGAGCATCACATGAGGCTTCAGAAGCAACCGCTTGACTTGTTGTGAAGCTCTTCCTTATCCTTAAGTGACATCTCATGAGCAACAATTCTTCCAATGACTTCCGTTGGCTTGAGATCTTTGTAATTGGGCATCATTTGGATCAATGTGCACACTATATCATATTTTCCATCCAAGGCTCTTAGGATCTTCTTGATGATGAATCTATCGGTCATCTCTTCACTTCCTAAGCCGGCAATCTCATTTGTGATGAGAGCACGCCTAGAGTACATTTCAGCGACACCTTCACCAATTCTTCATTTTGAACTTGTCAAGTTGACTTTGAAGCACATCCAATTTGGATTCCTTGACGGAGTCGGTACCTTCGTGCATATCAATCAAAGTATCCCAAATTTCCTTTGCATTCTCAAGACGGCTGATTTTGTTGAATTCTTCGGGGCACAATCTGCTGAAGAGAATATCACAAGCTTGAGCATTATATTGCAGCATCTTCAACTCTTCCGCGGTAGCTTCACGCTTCGGTTCTTTCCCATCAAAGAATTCACCTTGCAAGCCAATACACACAATAGCCCAAACGGCGGGGTTATGTCCAAGTATATGCATTTTCATCTTGTGCTTCCAACTAGCAAAATTAATACCATCAAAGTAAGGACCTCTACGGTGGTAATTTCCCTCGCTAGATGTCATACTCTCCTAGGTTGTGAAACCAAGGCTATGATCACTAAAAGCTATGGGAAATCAAGGCAAATGGAGACCAAAGCTCTAATACCACTTGTAGGATCGAAAGTATGTCTAGAGGGGGGGGGGTGTGATTAGACTACTTGACCAAATAAAATCTAGCCTTTTCCCAATTTTAAGTCTTGGCAGATTTTAGCAACTTAGCACTTGTCAAGTAAACAACCTACACATGCAAGTCTAAGAGTATAGCAGCATAATGTAAAATATTGCACATGAAGGTAAAGGGAGGAGTTTGGAGGGAGCAAACGCAATGTAGACACGGAGATTTTTGGCGTGGTTTCGATAGGTGGTGCTATCGTACATCCACGTTGATGGAGACTTCAACCCACGAAGGGTAACGGTTGCGCGAGTCCATGGAGGGCTCCACCCAGGAAGGGTCCATGAAGAAGCAACCTTGTCTATCCCACCATGACCATCGCCCACGAAGGACTTGCCTCACTAGGGTAGATCTTCACGAAGTAGGCGATCTCCTTGCCTGCATAAACTCCTTGGTTCAACTCCACAATCTTGACGGAGGCTCCCAAGTGACACTTAACCAATCTAGGAGACACCACTCTCCAAAAGGTAATAGATGGTGTGTTGATGATGAACTCCTTGCTCTTGTACTTCAAATGATAGTCTCCCCAACACTCAACTCTCTCTCACAGATTTGGATTTGGTGGAAAGATGATTTGAGTGGAAAGCAACCTGGAGAAGGCTAGAGATCAAGATTCATATGGTTGGAATGGAATATCTTGACCTCAACACATGAGTAGGTGGTTCTCTCTCAGAAAATGTATGATGGAAGTGTAGGCATGTTCCATGGCTCTCTCCATGAATGAAGAGTGGGTGGAGGGGTATATATAGCCTCCACACAAAATCTAACTGCTACACACAAATCACCAACCCCGGTGGGACCGAATAATGAAACTCGGTCAGACCGATTTAGTTCAAAATGTGAATGTTAGGCTTTTCGGTGGGACCGACATGTCAACTCGGTGGGACCGATTTCATTAGGGTTAGGGCATAACGTAATCTCGATGAGACCGATTACACAAACTCGATGGGACCGATTTTGGTAATAATCTAACCAGAGAGTTGGTCAGGCAAACTCGGTGGGACCGATTCGCTCATCTCGGTGAGACCGAGACATTACGAAAGGGAAACAGAGAGTTTGCATTGCGAACTCGCTGGGACCGTTCGCTCATCTCGGTTGGACCAAAACGTTGCGAAGGGAAACAGAGAGTTTGCAATCCCATCTCGGTGAGACCGAGATCCCTATCGGTAAGACCGAAATGACTAGAGTTTTGTGGTAGTGGCTATGATAGATGAACTCGGTGGCGCCGGATAGAAAGTTTCGGTGGGGCCGAGTTTGACTTTTGGTTTGGGACATATGTGGATATGAGAAAGTAGTTGAGGGTTTTTGGAGCATATCACTAAGCATTTTGAGCAAGTAACCCATTAAGCAACACCTCATCCCCTTTTAATAGTATTGGCTTTTCCTATGGACTCAATGTGATCTTGGATCACCAAAAGTAAAATGTAGAGTCTTGAGCTTTAGAGCTTGAGCCAATCTTTTGTCCTTAGCATTTTGGGGGCTCCACATTTCAAATCCATGCCATGCCAATCATTGAGCTTTCCTGAAATATTTATCTTGAAATAGCATTAGCTCAATGAGCTATATGTTGTTAGGAATTACCAAAACCACATAGGGATAGTTGCACTTTCAGAAGGCTACAGGGTTCTTACTTACCATCCTGCAGTTCACTATTGTCTTGCATAAAGTGTAATCAAATAGTTCGATTGACATCTTTTGACCCATTTTAATAACAATCTTTATCAGTTTCCTCACTTGATGCTGGTTCATGAATTTCACATTGCCCCATACGCAGAAAGGGTCGAAGTGTGGATCTTTGGCAATGACATATGTACCTAAAAAGCACCAAGTTAATATTAGAAGCTAAAACAATTGCAAAATGATGTAGTACAACACTCCCTCCATCCCATTATATAAGATTTTATTACATGTATATCTAGACATCATCAGAACATTAAGATAACACTGTTCCTTGTTGCCATGTAGCCTGGGATTGCATATTTAGTCATTCAGTACAATGCATGTTGTTATGTAGCCTCATATATATTAAACATGACCCTAGTTAACCTACTGATAAATGGGTTACATATATATTCAGTGAAATGTGCGATTCGACGATTAATCCCTTATCAGCCCCCAGGCTATATGGTACCAGCTACCGATATCCCCGAACAAAGTGAACATATCAGCAATGCGATGAAACTAACCTCGATGGAAAATAGCACTGTCTCAATATTGTCCTGTATGAGTACATATAAAGGCATGTTAAGCACAACAGCCTAAACATCAACCAAATATATCCATGGTAGACAACATAATCTAAAAATGATGCTTGATTATGCAGGCTTAAGCACGCTTAGTTAAGCAAAACAAGAAGTGCAAAGGTGTGTTAACTGCATCGTGCATAACATTTAAAAACAAGCAAATAGTCATTCAAACTGGTATTGTGCAGATCTAAAGTACACTAGTTATTGTTAAAAAAAGAAAAAGGCATGTTAACTGCAACATCCTTAACAACAACCAAATATCATAATTTATAGTGGTATTGTTGAAACTGTTATTGATGAAATTGAACAACACGACAAATAGTTGCGCATATAGAGCATCACATTGTGAATAACTGAAATAAACAAGGCATAAGGCCATCTCTAGCCGATCCTTTAAAAGTTAACGGACTAAAACCCTTAGTGGATATATATACTCCAGCAATTTTTGGCCGTTTCTGGTCGATCCCCTAAACTTAACATTGTAAACTTCAATTTGATCAAGTTCAAAGCAGGTTCAACCGAAAGTAGCATGCATTCAAACCTAAACATAGGTAGTTTTGCATAACCAAACGTAAAACATAAATTCCCTGCCATGAATCAGTAAGTTCCCTGCCCTGGTATTCCTTCCTCGCTCTTGTTGTAGTATCTTGATGCCCCTCCTTTGGAATGGCTAGGCCTGCGCCGGCGGTGAAGAAGAAGAAGGAGACGGCCGTGGTCCTCACAGCTCAAGAGCTCTGCTGGCTACACCGCCTCGCATTGCATTTCAGACGGGCGATGGCGACCCTCGTGTTCTCGCAAGGTGGTTGTCCTCGTGAGACACGGGGGCCCAGCCTTAGGAGGTAGCGGTCTCCGTGGTCGGGCTAGCTCCGGAGGTGCTTGCCCTCAGCTCCCCTGCTGAGGTCCCAAAGGCTCCGGAGCCCCCGGTCCCTGTCGCCGCCGTTAGCTTACCGATCCTGATGTCGGTAGCATCTTCTGCTTCGCCTGGTACTCTGGAGGAGGCTTTCTCCGCGCTGACCCAACTTCGCGACGATCTTCAAGGCGCCGATCGTCGCCTGGTGTCCGGGCGCCTGGAGCTGATTTTGGGGTGGATGTGATCCGACGCGTCCATCACGGTGGCGTGGAGCCATGCCATGGCGGCCTCTAAGGAAGGTAAGCAGGTTGCCGGACTAGCCGCGGCCGCCCGCGACGTGGCGTTGGGAGATGCTAAGGCTGCCAGGAAGCGCTGCCAGGTGGTGGAGGCCGAGCTGGAGACCCTGCGAACAAGTGCACCGTCGAGGCTCGTCAGTGCGAGTAGCAGGAGGAGAATCTGAAGGCTTGAGAAGATGCGGTCGCCGACCGTGACACCGAGCTGGAGCAGTCGACGCGGGTGCAGCTGCTGAGCGATCACCGAGAAGTCAAGAAGGAGGTGGAGGGGGAGAAGGCCCTGCTGGAAGCCAAGGCGAAATGCCTTGCCAGTGATCATGCCGCCTTTGACTCTCTTGAGGAGAGGTATCGCAAAGCGCTACAAGATCTCTATGGAAGGGGGTTGAAGAAGCCGCTGGTGACTGCTGGGGAAGGCCTCGCCGAGCTGCTCCCCCAGCTCGTCGAGGCGCTTGAGGGCGTTGCTGACGGATTCGGCCCCATGGTGGAGGGGGAAGCCCGCGCGCTCTCTGCTTCAGCTATGACGCGCGTGTTCAGCCACCTCCACCTTCGCGACCCCAACACCGACTTCAGAGCCCTTCTCGAGCCTGTGGACGAGGTGCAATCTGCAAGCCGCCCGCCGGCCGTGAAGGACCAAGTGGATGCTCTACTGCGAAAGTTCCTCGCCATCGACCCTGCACCCCCGACTGATGGCACCGCCGAACCTACAACCACAGCCGATGGTACGGGTGACGACGACGTTGTCGACCACGGGGCACCCCTAACCGGTGGTGGCAACGCCCAAGGCTGAAGCAGGGGCTCACAGGCAGCGCTTCCCTCCATTTTTATTTCCTGCGACATGCACCGTGCCTCGTGGAGAAGTTAAAACTTTATGCATCTGTGCTTTTTAAGAGACATCGTTTTGTAATAATTTGCCAGGATTTTGCGATTTCCTTCCCGCTTTCTTGATGTTCTACGTTGGCAGGGCCCGACCCCGCGCATACCTCAGCCGCCGTTGGGTCATCCGGATCACCAGGACGAGCCAAGGGGTGAGGGGCTATGTGACCAGTTAGGCTCCTGAGTCGCGATGCTCAGAGTCCCCTTGACGCATAAACGGGCTCATGGAAGGAGACGCGAGAGTAGGGCCTTAGTGTTCTGCATCGGGTGGCCCGACCCCACGCGTGTACCAGTCAGTCGTTGGGTCGTCCGGATCACCAGGACAAGACCAAGGGGTGAGGGGCTACGTGGCTGCTTAGGGCTCCCCGAGTCATGATGCTCAGAGAGTCCCCTTGACGCATAAACATACCTCCATACCTTTTCTCGCCGAGGTCCCGCTTTGGGAGTGGCGACGCACGACCAAGTCTGAGGGACCTAGCAGGGTAGCGTACGCTAGGCGTGACATGAGCGTAGCCCCCGTGCCCAGCCCCCTCACACGACTCTCCTGAGGGGAAAGTGTTGCGACGAGGCTGGACACTGAGCCTGGGGCCCCCTAAGGTTTATGCGGCCATGGGCCGCCCTCAGTTGTTTATCACCAGCGCGGAGCATGGTGCTTTCGCACTTGCACAGGCATAGCCGCTCCTCGACCGTGTCGACAGCTAGCGTGGAGCATGGTTCTTCCACTGGTGCGTGGGTGAGGGTTCCCTCTAAGTGGAGCCCCGGGGCGTGTACAACCCTGCCCTGACACGTGGCTTGCACAGCAGGGCTAGAAGAGGTGTGTCTGGGCACTCGTGAGCCAGCGGGGGACTCACGGGGCCCTACCTTAAGGCGGGTTGCGCCTAAATTTGATTCTTGATAGTTGTGATAGCCCTGCCAGATGGTTAGGCAACCTGCACCTAATGAATCTCCTGAGGTGATCACATGAGAAGGCCAAACATCAATGACCCCCAGGAGGTGACGTGAACGGGGCTGGACCGCCAGACAGAGCTCGGTCATTGGGTTTATCGACCATGCAGGGACGGACCCGAGCACAGACGTCGTGTCTAGTCTTCTCATGTGAAAATTCCTGAAGAAAGACAGCCGGTGCGCGGCTCCCATGGTGGCGAGGCACCGGGTCGTGTGCCCCTGCCTCGTCTGGCTCATGATTAGCTCATGTGAGAACAAGGCACCAAGGGCCATGGGAGGTGACGTACACGGGAGCTGGCCCGCGAGCCAGAGCTCAGCCTCTTGGGTTTAGCGACGCTGCAGGGACGGACCAGCACGTACGCGTGCAAGGCCCCTTAATCATGAGGCGGTCGTGGGTGGGCTTGCAAGGGCGTACGACATTCATGGTATCGAAGTACCAGACAGGCATATGATAATCATGAAGTAACCCACAGGAGCAGGCAAACTAGTTCAGGTAAATGCAAGAACGATACATGCCGCAGGGATGGACCCATGAGGCTTGGGGATGATGCAGCCCGAGGGGCGCCCCCAACAGAGTAAATTTAAAGATGCAAAGGATACATGCCGCAGGGACAGGCCCATGCGAACTGGGGATAATGCAACCCAAGGGGCACCCCCAACTGAAACCAGAAAATGTCACCTGGCACCGTTGCTGGACTGGTGTTGAAGCAGCTAGGGACGTACGTTGGAGGAGTTGTTCCTCACGAGCCGCCTGGGCCCTGAATGTCGGGAGGCTCTGGGGGTCCCGAGGGCTCGCGAGGAACCATCGCCATCTCCGCCTGGACCGCCTGATGCCTGGCCTCCTGAGCCACCAGAACACTCCGCAGGCGACGCTGGTAGGTGACAATCACATTCGGCAAGATGAAAGGCATGCAAACGTAGCTGTGAGGCGGACCCTCGCATCGGCCAACGCGCAAAGGCTAGAGGCGCTCCTGGGATGCGGCTCTGCTGAGCCCCCAGGATGTTGACGCAGCGCCAAGAGCCTGCCATCCTCGCCGGGACAAGGAGCTGCACTGGGTGGTGTGCGGCGGTCACCACACATGGCCCCGCCTCCTAAAGCTCCTCGGTCGCCTTGGCGATGAACTCTCGAGCACTGCACCCCGTGCCTTGTGCCCTCGTGAGGGAAGCGCAGATGAAGCATGCCTCCATGTGGTGCCCGAGCGCCCCTCGTGACATTGGCTAGGCCGTGAGGCCCTCCGTAAGAGAGAGCCCCCCGAGCCCAGCCTGAGGAGGGCGCTGGGCGTGCCTTCTTATGCGAGAGAGGGAGGCACCCCATCCATGGGCGCAGGTCCTAAGGTGGTGCCGCTGGAGACATCACTCTCCTGAGGCTCTAGACGGAGCTGCTGCTTCTTCTTCTTGGGGACTGCCTCTGGAGGGTAGATGGCGCCTTGGTTGTCCGGGTCTTCGACCGCCGTGGCCTGGTAGGCACGCTCGAGGGAGCACATCATGGCCCTTCTCTCCGCAAGCGATCGTGATGATGTTACGGTTCCCTAGCATCTTGAGGACGTTGTAGCCGTGGTGGGTCAACGCCATGAACTTAGCCAGGGCCGGATACCCAAGGATGGCATTGTACGGCAGGCGAATGTGGGCGACATCAAAGTCAATGAGCTCGGTGTGGTAGTTTTCGCGCTGTCCGAAGGTGACAGGGAGGCGGATCTGCCCTATCGGGGTGGTGGAGCCAAGGCTCACCCTCGAGAAGGGTTTGGTGAAATTTGGAGCTGATCATATGGCACTTGGAGGTTTAACGTTGATACGTCTCCAACGTATCTATAATTTTTGATTGTTCCATGCTGTTTTATTATCAATCTTGGATGTTTTATAATCATTTTATAGTCATTTTATATCATTTTTTGGTACTAATCAATATCAAACGGAGTCCAAATGCCACGAAATTTCATGATGATTTTTTATGGGCCAGAAGGAAGGCAATGGGCCCCGGTTGCACTGGGGGTGCCCCGAGGGGCACAACCCACTGTATGCTGCCAGA
The DNA here is from genome assembly GCA_021605145.1 of Aegilops bicornis. Taxonomy (NCBI): domain Eukaryota; kingdom Viridiplantae; phylum Streptophyta; class Magnoliopsida; order Poales; family Poaceae; genus Aegilops; species Aegilops bicornis. Next base: position 337,685,682 of record CM038674.1, read on the forward strand.
GGCCCAGCGCTACAGGTGGTTGTGCCCACCTCGGGTGCCCCTGGACCGCCTCTTTGCTCTATAAATACCACAATATTCCGTAAACCCCTAAAAGCATCAACAAAATATTCATCCAAATTACCGCAGAGTCCTGAACCACCACATCCAATCTAGACACCATCACGGAGGGGTTCACCACTTCCATTGGTGCCTCTCCGATGATGCGTGAGTAGTTCTTTGTAAACCTTCGGGTCCGTAGTTAGTAGCTAGATGGCTTTCTCTCTCTCTCACTAAATTCTCAATACAATGGTCTCTTGGAGATCCATATGATGTAACTCTTTTGCGGTGTGTTTGTTGGGATCTGATGAACTTGAAGTTTATGATCGCTTATATCTTTTATATCCATGAAATTTATTTGAGTTTCTTTTGATCTCTTATAGCCTCGTATTTCTTCTCCGATATTTGGGTTTTGTTTGTGCCAACTTGATCTATTTATCTTGCAATGCGAAGAGGTGCTGTGTAGTGGGTCTGATCTTACGGTGCTCGATCCCAAAGGATGTAAAGGGAAACGACACGTCATTTATCGTTGCTACTAAGGATAAAAAGATTTAGATCTATATCTACTGCCATATAGGTAAACAGATCTTGTCTACATCAGGTCATCGTTCTTATTGCATTACTCCATTTTTCCATGAACTTAATACACTAGATGCATGCTTTGGATAGCGGTCGATGTGTGGAGTAATAGTAGTAGATGCAAAGTGTGAGTCGGTCTACTAATCTTGGACGTGATGCCTATGTAATGATCATTGCCTGGATGTCGTCATAATTATTTGAAGTTCTATCAATTGCCAAACAGTTATTTGTTTACCCACCATTTGCTATTTTTCTCGAGAGACGCCACTAGTGAAACCTACGTCCCCCGGGTCTTCTTTCTCATATATTTGCCTTGCGACCTACTTTTCCTTTGCATTTTTATTAAGATCTATTAAACCAAAAAAATACAAAAATACCTTGCTGTGTTTTATCTTTATTTATTTTATTTGGCGTTCGATCTATCAATCTATTACAATTTACCTCACGTCCACTTGCCTATCTTGAGGCGCCTGCATTCTTTAAGGGAGTGACAACCCCTTTAACACGTCGGGTTGCGAGGTGTTGTTGTTTTTGTGCAGGTATTGTTTACGTTGTGTTGCTTGGTTCTCCTACTAGTTCGATACCTTGGTTTCATAACTGAGGGAAATACCTACCATCGCTGTGCTACATCATCCCTCCCTCTCCGGGGAAATACCGACGTAGTTCCAGCTACCATCAAACATCTCAATGGAAAGAACATTGAGCCCCGCACCACCATTGATGAGGGTCTTGGTGACAAGGACATTGCTGATGACGGGCAAGCAGAGCATCAGGAGGGCGCCGACAGTTGTCGCGCACTTGAGCTGGTCAGACGAGCTGAAGGTGATGGTGCACTTGGACCACCTGAGCGGGCGCGTGACCTCGAGCCTGGGGAGGGCCGCTGCTCACCTCATGTTTAACTGCTTGAAGATGCACTAGGAGGTCAGCCTGGCGCCACCCAAGATGCAAGCGATGGCGCGAGGCTCCTGGAAGCCCCCAGCCCCCTCGTCCTGGTGGTGGTCGTCATTCCTCCTTGGTAGTGGTGGCAGCGGAGGGAGGCCGGCATTGCCCTGAGGTCGGTCCTCATGAGGCTGATCTCTCTAGGCACCCTCGCGAGGCTGGCCTTGCCAGCGATCCTCACGAGGCTGGTCGCGCCACTCCTGGCGAGGGCCGTGGTCGTCCCAGCGTCGTCCGCTTCGTCCTCCTCCTCGGCCGTAGCCCCGGCATTGCGCTTAGGGCGTCGACCAAGGCGCTCATCGCGAATGGCCCTGAGTTCCTGACAGTCGTTGGTGTTGTGGCTCTGTACATTGTGGAAGACGCGGTATGGGGCGGCTGTTCTTGGACGATTCTCGTGGTCACAAATGCTTAATATCCGGTTCTCGCCATGAGCATGGCAGCCCCTTGCGCTCTTCACGCCCTTGGTCTTGGCCTTCTTGTCTTTTTGGGTTGGCGGTGGGAGCTCGAGGAGGGAGAGGCGCCCTTCCTCGCTCTCGCGCACTTGGTCGCCATGTTGAACATCTCGAGTTGTACACATGTGTCCTCGTGGATGGCGAGCTCCTCCTTCATCTTGACATCATGGACACCATCAGAGAACGCTGAGATGATGGCTTCTTCCGAAACCTTGGGGATCTTGAGGCAAACACTATTGAAGCGCTGGATGTACTTCTGCAGGGTCTCCCCTGGCTGCTACTTGATGCGCCGCAGGTCACCAGCAGCAGGCGGGCGGTCGTGCGTGCCCTGGAAGTTAGCGATGAAACGCTCGCGCATCTCACCCCAGGAGGAGATCGATCCTACGGGCAGATTCAGGAGCCAAGAGCGCGCGCCGTCCTTGAGGGCCATGGGAAACCAATTCGCCATGACCTTCTCGTCACCGCTGGCTGCCTCGATACTTAGCTCGTAGAGCTGCAGGAACTCTTCAGGGTCGGGGGTGCCGCCGTAGCGTGGAGGTAGGTCGGGCTTGAACTTGCCCGACCAAACAACGCAGCATAGCTCAGGGGTGAAGGCTCGGTAGCCCACGGTGGTCACTGGAGCCCATCGCGGGGGCGGAGCCTGGTCTTGGTACTCACGCGCAACCACCACAGGCGGTGCGCGGTCTTGACGTGGTGGTGCCGGAAGCGCGGGAGCATCCTCTCACGGCCGCTGGACCTCCTAGCAGCTTTCTTCTTCACGCGTGGGCGCCCTGCGCGGCGGGTCATGCCGCGGGGCCGCGTGTCTTGGTCCGGGAATGACGTCTTGACGGGGAGGCGGTGGAGGTGGTCCATGGGCTATGTCGCTCGCAGCGGGAGGTGGGCGAGGTAGCGAGAGGGATGGTGCAGGAGAGCCCCCGGCGGCGCTGGCGAGCTCGGCGATGCGGTGCAACCAGTCTTCGTAGAGGTTATCGACCAGGCGACAGCGCAGGAGCTCGCGCGCCATGAGCAGCGCAGCCTGCGCGTTCGCCGGGCCATGACGAGCGTGAGACGACGAGCTGGCCGGAGTCAACGACGGGGTGGCGGTGCGTCCGTCCCGCCGCATGGAAGGGTGCAGCGACGAGGCTTGCCGCTCGTGCCCCATCTGGCCGGTTGCAGCGTTGGCGGCGGGTGATGGAGAGCGATGGGGAGTTCCACCGATGGGCGCCATCTGGGCGACGTGAGCGGCAAGGGCGGCTTGGCGCTCGGCACTGGCTCGACGAGCATCCGCCATGGAGACGGGTGAAGGCTGCGGTAGTCGGTCGACGAAAGGAATACTTCGACGCACTTTACCTACCGCGCGTAAATGTCGAATTCAGGCTCCGCAGAACCTTGTGAGGTTCAAACACTGGGTGCGCGACGAAGAACTTCTTCTCTCCTAACCTCGCTGCCCAATGATTCCACGTTTAGCCCGACGAACCCAAAGAGCGAGAGACACAGAGATTTATCCTGGTTCGGGCCACCTTGCGGTGTAATACCCTACTCTAGCTTTGTGGTGGATTGCCTCGAGGGGCTGAGGAAAATGGGCTTTTCATCCTGGGCGGGCCGGAGACGCAGCTGCATGACATTCTTTGGGCCGTCCATGACGGAAAAAATCATGGTAGAAGCGAGGGCGAGGAAAATATCGGGAGTTCCTGCCACGGGCGGGTGGTTAAATGAGTGATGCGCCTTTCTCTAGTACACATACGTCGCGTGGAGTGCGGCGTTGGGCTCTAATCAACCCAAGCGAGGCGTTCGCCCTCAACCCAAGTGATTGTAACCGCAGTCGCTGCGTGACTAAACTTGAGCGATCGATCGATGGCTGTTAACTGAACCCGATCGAGCGATTCCGTCGCTACTACTGCTAACTGAAGCCGATCGATGCTGCCTCTGGATGAACAGTGAGCATTGTTGGGGGGTTGGATGAACAGTTCCTGGTGGGGGGTGGATGAACAGGACCCCGTGGAGGGAAGGTTCAACAGTAGCCGGAGGAGGGCTGGTTGAACAGTAGCCGGTGGAGGGCTGGATGAACAGTAGCCCGTGGAGGGGTGGTTGAACATGACCCCGTGGAGAGGGTCGGTTGAACAGTAGCCGGTGGAGGAGCACGCGCTGGTGGCTGGATGAACAGGAGCCCGTGGATGAACACTCACAGGTGGAGGCTGGAGGAGGTCGACGGTGGATGAACAGTAGCCCGTGGAGGCTGGAGGAGGTCGATAGTGGAGATGAACAATATCTCGTGGAGTCCCTTTTTGTGGTACGCCACACCCCTCCCGATGAACAGGACCCCCGTTTATACCATAGCGCTCCAACACAAGCCTGTTTCCTCCGTTTTGCGGTACGCCACAGTCCTCCCGATCAACAGACCCGTTGCCGACTGTAGGGAGGTCCTAGAGAAGTCCGCTTCTCCGCTTTTGCGGTACACCGCACCCTCCCGATGAATAGGATCCCGCTTTCACCGTGGTCGGTCCGAACACAAGGCCGCTTTCTCCGCTTTTGCGATCGCTAGGCCTCGTTTTCATCGGGTTGTTCCGTCCCAAGCCGGTTGGCTCCCGATTAACAACATGCGCCCGTTGCCTCCCGATGAACACGACGCATTCCGCTGCCTCCCCATGAACACAGCATTTACGACACAGTTTCTGCTCGACTCCAGCCATGTACACGGTGCCCCTAAGCCGTATGTATGTGCGTAGTAGGTGTTCGAGACCCCGCTTGCATGTAACGTGACATGGCCGTATTTTTTGGCGTGTGGTTGTATGTACGTGTACACGGTTTAGACGGGGCAGCCTGAACTGCTACGTGGGGTGGCTCTACTATGACATGTGCCACTACTTACTCGGCCATCGTTCATACTTGCAGAGAGACCGATCGACCAGTATGTACGTACATGTTCCGATAAGACAGACAACGGTACGTACGCTTCGATCGGGTGGGTCCCAGCTGTTAGGGAGGATAAGGACGCACTTCCTTGCGTGCGAAGATATAGCTGATGGGTCCCAAATGTCGTGGGGATATTTTTTGCTCAGAATAAGGACGCACTTCCTTGCGTGCGAAGATGTAGTGGTGGTCCCAGCAATCGGGGAGAAAACATTATTTTTCAGGGTAAAAGGATGCAGCTTGCATGCATGTGTCCATATGCAGCGTCCCCACCGTCGACCTCTCATGTACAGTCATCTTCCGATGACTCTCGGTTGTCAATTGACCATGTTGACCAAACTGCGTGAGCGCACTCAAGGCCGGTGTGCGGCAATGAGGCCCCAAACTGGAACGACCCAGAGATGGGGAAGACGCGGCAGTGAAGTCGGAGATGGAGAGGAGTGGGAAACTTGACTGGTTCGGGTGCGCGGTGCTACCTCTGGAGCATCCGTTGGTTTTCCCTTGAAGAGGAAAGGGTGATCTAGCAAAGTAGGGTAAGTATTTCCCTCAGTTTTTGAAAAACCAAGGTATCAATCCAGTAGGAGGCCACACGCAAGTTCCTCGTACCTACACAAACAAATAAGAACCTTCCAACCAACGTGATAAAGGGGTTGTCAATCCCTTCACGGCCACTTGCAAAAGTGAGATCTGATAGAGATAATAAGATAATATTTTTGGTATTTTTATGATATAGATTGAAAAGTAAAGATTGCAAAATAAACGGCGACAGAAATAGCTAGTTGACGGGAGATTAATATGATGGAAAATAGACCCGGGGGCCATAGGTTTCACTAGTGGCTTCTCTCAAGATAGCATAAGTATTATGGTGGGTGAACAAATTATCGTCGAGCAATTGATAGAGAAGTGCATAATTATGAGAATATCTAGGCATGATCATGTATATAGGCATCACGTCCGCAACAAGTGGACCGACTCCACTGCCTGCATCTACTACTATTACTCCACACATCTACCTCTATCCAGCATGCATCTAGAGTATTAAGTTCATAAGAACAGAGTAACGCATTAGGTAAGATGACATGATGTAGAGGGATAAACTCAAGCAATATGATATAAACCCCATCTTTTTATCCTCGATGGCAACAATACAATACGTGTCGTTTGCCCTACTGTCACTAGGATCGAGCACCGCATGATTGGACCCAAAGCTAAGCACTTCTCCCATTGCAAGAAAGATAAATCTAGTAGGCCAAACCAAACTGATAATTCGAGGAGACTTGCAAAGATAACCAAACATACATAAAAGAATTCAGAGGAGATTCAAATATTGTTCATACATAATCTTGATCATAAACCCACAATTCATCGGATCTCGACAAACACACCGCAAAAAGAGTTACATCAAATAGAACTCCAAGAAGATTGAGGAGAACTTTGTATTGAGATCCAAAGAGAGAGAAGAAGCCATCTACCTAATAACTATGGACCAGAAGGTATGTGGTAAACTACTCACACATCATCGGAGAGGCTATGGTGTTGATGTAGAAGCCCTCTGTGATCGATGCCCTCCCATGAGCGGGTCGAAAAAGGCCCCAAGATGGGATCTCACTGCATGTAGAAGGTTGCGGCGGTGGAAATAGGGTTTCGTGGTGCTCCTGGATGTTTTCGGGGTATGTAGGTATATATAGGAGGAAGAAGTAGGTCGGTGGAGCCACGAGGGGCCCACGAGGGTGGAGGGCCCGCCCCCTGCCTTGTGGCCTCCTCGTTGATTAATTGACGTCCACTCCAAGTCCTCTGGATCACGTTTGTTCCAAAAATCACGCTCCCGAAGGTTTCATTCCGTTTGGACTCCGTTTGATATTCCTTTTCTGCGAAACCTTTGAAATAGGCAAAAACAACAATTTTACCTTTGGGCCTTGGGTTAATAGGTTAGTCCCAAAATAATATAAAAGTGTATAATAAAGCCCATTAAATATCCAAAACAGAATATATAGTAGCATGGAGCAATCAAAATTATAGATACGTTGGAGACGATCAAGCATCCCCAAGCTTAATTCCTGCTCGTCCCTAGTAGGTAAATGATAAAACAGAATTTTTGATATGGAATGCTACCTAGCATATTCTTCAATGTAATTTTCTTTATTGTGGCATGAATGTTCAGATCCGAAAGATTCAAGATAAAAGTTTAGTATTGACATAAAAATAATAATACTTCAAGCATACTAACCAAGCAATTATGTCTTCTCGTAATAACATGGCCAAAGAAAGTTATCCTTGAAAATCATATAGTCCGCTATGCTCTATCTTCACCACACAAAGTATTTAAATCATGCACAACCCCGATGACAAGCCAAGCAATTGTTTCATACTTTTGATGTTCTCAAACTTTTTCAATCTTCACGCAATACATGAGCGTGAGCCATGGACATAGCACTATGGGTGGAATAGGAATGGTGGTTGTGGAGAAGACAAAAGGAGAAGATAGTCTCACATCAACTAGGCGTATCAACGGGCTATGGAGATGCCCATTAATAGATATCAATGTGAGTGAGTAGGGATTGCCATGCAACAGATGCAATAGAGCTATAGGTGTATGAAAGCTCAACGAAAGAAACTAAGTGGGTCTGCATCCAACTCGCTTGCTCACGAAAACCTAGGGCAATTTGCGGAAGCCCATCATTGGAATATACAAGCCAAGTTCTATAATGTAAAATTCCCACTAGTATATGAAAGTGACAACATAAGAGACTCTCTATCATGAAGATCATGGTGCTACTTTTGAAGCACAAGTATGGAAAAGGATAGTAACATTGTCCCTTCTCTTTTTCTCTCATTTTTTATTTGGGCCTTCTCTCTCTTTTTTGGGCGTCTTTTTTTTTTTCGTCCGAGTCTCATCCCGACTTATGGGGAATCATAGTCTCCATCATTGAGGTAGTCCTGGATTAGGGGGTATCCGGACAGCCGGACTATAACCTTTGGCCAGACTATTGGACTATGAAGATACAAGATTGAAGACATCATCCCGTGTCCGGATGGGACTCTCCTTGGCATGGAAGGCAAGCTTAGCAATACGGATATGAAGATCTCCTTCCTTGTAATCAACTCTGTGTAACCCTAGCCCCCTCCGTGTCTATATAAACCGGAGGGTTTAGTCCTTAGAGAGGACAACAATCATACCATAGGCTAGCTTCTAGGGTTTAGCCTCTATGATCTCGTGGTAGATCAACTCTTGTAATACCCATATCATCAATATCAATCAAGCAGGAGTAGGTTTTTACCTCCATCGAGAGGGCCCGAACCTGGGTAAAAACATCGTGTCCCTTGTCTCCTGCTACCATCCGCCTAGACGCACAGTTCGGGAACCCCTACCCGAGATCCGCCGGTTTTGACACCGACATCCATTCTTCTTGGTCTATGGTGGAATAGAATGGTGGTTGTGGAGAAGATAAAAAGGAGAAGATAGTCTCACATCAACTAGGCGTATCAATGGGCTATGGAGATGCCCATTAATAGATATCAATGTGAGTGAGTAGGGATTGCCATGCAACGGATGCACTAGAGCTATAGGTGTATGAAAGCTCAACGAAAAAAACTAAGTGGGTGTTCATCCAACTCGCTTGCTCACGAAGACCTAGGGCAATTTGAGGAAGCCCATCATTGGAATATACAAGCCAAGTTCTATAATGTAAAATTCCCACTACTATATGAAAGTGACAACATAAGAGACTCTCGATCATGAAGATCATGGTGCTACTTTGAAGCACAAGTGTGGAAAAAGGATAGTAACATTGTCCCTTCTCTCTTTTTCTCCCATTTTTTTTTCATTTGGGCCTTCTCTCTCTTTTTTGGCCTCTTTTTTTCGTCCGGAGTCTCATCCCAACTTATGGGGGAATCATAGTCTCCATCATCCTTTCCTCACTTGGGACAATGCTCTAATGATGATGATCATCACACTTTTAATTACTTACAACTCAAGAATTACAACTCGATACTTAGGACAAATTATGACTCTATGTGAACGCCTCCGGCGGTGTACCGGGATATGCAATGAATCAAGAGTGACATGTATGAAATTATGAATGGTGGCTTTGCCACAAATACAATGTCAACTACATGATCATGCAAAGCAATATGACAATGATGAAGCGTGTCATAATAAATAGAACGGTGGTAAGTTGCATGGCAATATATCTCGGAATGGCTATGGAAATGCCATAATAGGTAGGTATGGTGGCTGTTTTGAGGAAGGTATATGGTGGGTATATGATACCGTGAAAGGTCTGTTGTATTAGAGAGGTGGCAATGGTGGAAGGATGAGAGTGCGTATAATCCATGGACTCAACATTAGTCATAAAGAAGTCACATACTTATTGAAAAAATCTATTAGTTATAGACACAAAGTACTACGCACATGCTCCTAGGGGGATTGATTGGTAGGAAAAGACCATCGCTCGTCCCCGACCGGCACTCATAAGGAAGACAATCAATAAATAAATCATGCTCCGACTTCATCACATAACGGTTCACCATACGTGCATGCTACGGGAATCACAAACTTTAGAACAAGTCTTTCTCAAATTCACAACTACTCTACTAGCATGAGTCTGATATCACCATCTTCATATCTCAAAACAATTATCAAGTATCAAACTTCTCTTAGTATTCAATGCACTTTAAAGTTTTTATCTTGGATGCCTATTATATTAGGGCTAATTTTATAACCAAGGCAAATTACCATGCTGTTCTAAAGGACTCTCAAAATAATATAAGTGAAGCATGAGAGATCAAATTTTTCTATAAAATAAAACCACCGCCGTGCTCTAAAAGATATAAGTGAAGCGCTAGAGCAAAACTATATAGCTCAAAAGATATAAGTGAAGCACAAAGAGTATTCTAATAAATTCCGACAAATGTGTGTCTTTCTCAAAACGTGTGTACAGCAAGGATGGTTGTGGTAAGCAAAAACAAAGACTCAAATCATACAAGACGCTCCAAGCAAAACACATATCATGTGGTGAATAAAAATATAGCTCCAAGTAAAGTTACCGATGGATCGAAGATTTAAAGAGGGATGCCTTCCGGCATCCCCAAGCTTTGGCTTTTGGTGTCCTTGATTTACCTTGGGGGTGCCTGGGGCATCCCCAAGCTTAGGCTCTTGCCACTCCTTATTCCATAATCCATCAAATCTTTACCCAGAACTTGAAAACTTCACAACACAAAACTCAACAGAAAATCTCATGAGCCCCGTTAGCGAAAGTAAACAAAACACCACTTCAAGGTACTGTAATGAACTCATTCTTTATTTGTATTGATGTTAAGCCTACTGTATTCCAACTTCTCTATGGTTCATAAACTCCGATACTAGCCATAGATTCATCAAAATAAGCAAACAACACACGAAAAACAGAATCTGTCAAAAAACAGAACAGTCTGTAGTAATCTGTATCTAACGCAAACTTCTGTCACTCAGAAAAATCTACCAAAATAGGCCGACCTAGATAATTTGTTACTTGATCTACTGCAATTGGAATCAGTATTTTATCACATTCTGGTGATTTCTAACAATTGTTTTCGTGAACAGAAAGTTTCTGACTTTTTCAGCAAGATCAAATAACTATCATCCGAGAAGATCCTATAGGTTTTACTTGGCACAAACACTAATTAAAAAATAAAAACAAATCTAACCAGAGGCTAGATAAAATATTTATTCCTAAACAGGAGCAAACAGCAAAGAAACAAAAATAAGATTGGGTTGCCTCCCAACAAGCGCTATCGTTTAGCGCCCCTAGCTAGGCATAAAAGCAAGGATAGATCTAGGTATTGCCATAATAATGGTAAGGCAAATCATGGAAAATCCTTTCGTATTCTCTATGTTCAGCAGCAAGTTTCCTTTGTGGCAAGCAAAAGTAATCAAAGGGGTTAAATTTAATAGGACAAAAGTCCCCAAGATCAAGCTCGGGAGGTATGGTTTCCTCCCTTGGCCCCTTATATTGCACAACCAATTCATCATTACAAGCGTTCTTTTGACAAAAAGTCATGAGTCTTTGCTCAAGAGAAAATCCTAACCCATTATTCTGAATAGCAAAGTCATCATTAAGTTTAGAAATTCTATCAACTAGAACATCGGTAGGAACCTTTTTTCTAAGGTTTTCATTATAAGCAACATGATCCTAAGATTGTAAACGCATTATGTATTCCTGATTAAAAAGGATAGCTTCTATGGGAGGATGACCGACATCCACCCTATAATGCGCAAAAATTTCTTTAGCCTCTTTCATTATAAATCTGAACTCATGAGCCAAAAAGATAGTAGTGGCACGCTTAACAGAAGAGTACTCAATATTAGAAAATTCTAGGTAAATTCTTTGTATGCAAGGATGCATATGAAGAAATTGCCTTTCAAGTTCAACTACGAGCAAGGATATTGCATCTGCAAGACTACTAGTCTATGAAGAATAGAACCACCCATAATGGGCAAAGCACCGGCACAAGTAAAGAAATCTTGAATAACTCCCTTCCCAATAACATTACCACTACCGACTTGAAACATTTTTGTATGCAAGATACTAGGTTCCTCAGGAGGATCATTGAAAGCATCAAAATTCTCCATGTTACTGTTATCGCTCTTATCAACGATAACCTCCCCAGATTCAGACATAACGGCAGCAAACTCAAGGAACGCGAGAAAAGAGGGAGCGGAAAGAGAGGGCGAATAAAATGGCAAGGGTGAAGTGGGGGAGAGGAAAACGAGAGGCAAATGGCAAATAATCTAATGCGAGGGATAAGAGTTTGTGATGGGTACTTGGTATGTCTTGACTTGTGCGTAGACTCCCCGGCAACGGCGCCAGAAATGGCTCGTTGTCGGGAGATCAAATCTTGACTTGACTTGGTGCACACCTCCCCGGCAACGGCGCCAGAAATCCTTCTTGCTACCTCTTGAGCATGCGTTGGTTTTCCCTTGAAGAGGAAAGGGTGATCAGCAAAGTAGCGTAAGTATTTCCCTCGGGTTTTGAGAACCAAGGTATCAATCCAGTAGGAGGCCACACGCAAGTCCGTCGCACCTACACAAACAAATAAGAACCTTGCAACCAACGCGAAAAAGGGGTTGTCAATCCCTTCACGGCCACTTGCAAAAGTGAGATCTGATAGTGATAATAAGATAATATTTTTGGTATTTTTATGATATAGATTGAAAAGTAAAGATTGCAAAATAAACGGCTGATGTAAATAGCTAGTTGACGGGAGATTAATATGATGGAAAATAGACCCGGGGGCCATAGGTTTCACTAGTGGCTTCTCTCAAGATAGCATAAGTATTATGGTGGGTGAACAAATTACTGTCGAGCAATTGATAGAAAAGTGCATAATTATGAGAATATCTAGGCATGATCATGTATATAGGCATCACGTCCGCAACAAGTGGACCGACTCCTGCCTGCATCTACTACTATTACTCCACACATCTACCTCTATCCAGCATGCATCTAGAGTATTAAGTTCATAAGAACAGAGTAACGCATTAGGTAAGATGACATGATGTAGAGGGATAAACTCAAACAATATGATATAAAACCCATCTTTTTATCCTCGATGGCAACGATACAATACGTGTCGTTTGCCCCTCATCACTAGGATCGAGCACCGCATGATTGGACCCAAAGCTAAGCACTTCTCCCATTGCAAGAAAGATAAATCTAGTAGGCCAAACCAAACTGATAATTCAGGGGAGACTTGCAAAGATAACCAAACATACATAAAAGAATTCAGAGGAGATTCAAATATTGTTCATACATAATCTTGATCATAAACCCACAATTCATCGGATCTCGACAAACACACCGCAAAAAGAGTTACATCAAATAGAACTCCAAGAAGATCGAGGAGAACTTTGTATTGAGATCCAAAGAGAGAGAAGAAGTCATCTTGCTAATAACTATGGACCAGAAGGTATGTGGTAAACTACTCACACATCATCGGAGAGGCTATGGTGTTGATGTAGAAGCCCTCCATGATCGATGCCCCCTCCGGCGGAGCGCCTGAAAATGCCCCAAGATGGGATCTCAGAGGTATAGAAGGTTGCGGCGGTGGAAATAGGGTTAAATGGTGCTCTGGATGTTTTCGAGTGCGTGGGGTATATATAGGAGGAAGAAGTAGGTCGGTGGAGCCACGAGGGGCCCACGAGGGTGGAGGGCGCGCCCAGGGGGGTAGGCGCGCCCCCCTGCCTTGTGGCCTCCACGTTGATTACTTGATGTCCACTCCAAGTCCTCTGGATCACGTTTGTTTCAAAAATCACGCTCCCGGAGGTTTCATTCCGTTTGGACTCCGTTTGATATTCCTTTTCTGCGAAACACTGAAATAGGCACACAAAAAACAACAATTTGCACTGGGCCTTGGGTTAATAGGTTAGTCCCAAAAATAATATAAAAGTGTATAATAAAGCCCATTAAATATCCAAAACAGAATATATAGTAGCATGGAGCAATCAAAAATTATAGATACGTTGGAGACGTATCAAGCATCCCCAAGCTTAATTCCTGCTCGTCCTCGAGTAGGTAAATGATAAAAACAGAATTTTTGATATGGAATGCTACCTAGCATATTCTTCAATGTAATTTTATTTATTGTGGCATGAATGTTCAGATCCGAAAGATTCAAGATAAAAGTTTAGTATTGACATAAAAATAATAATACTTCAAGCATACTAACCAAGCAATTATGTCTTCTCAGAATAACATGGCCAAAGAAAGTTATCCCTTGAAAATCATATAGTCTGGCTATGCTCTATCTTCACCACACAAAGTATTTAAATCATGCACAACCCCGATGACAAGCCAAGCAATTGTTTCATACTTTTGATGTTCTCAAACTTTTTCAATCTTCACGCAATACATGAGCGTGAGCCATGGACATAGCACTATGGGTGGAATAGAATGGTGGTTGTGGAGAAGACAAAAGGGAGAAGATAGTCTCACATCAACTAGGCGTATCAACGGGCTATGGAGATGCCCATTAATAGATATCAATGTGAGTGAGTAGGGATTGCCATGCAACAGATGCAATAGAGCTATAGGTGTATGAAAGCTCAACGAAAGAAACTAAGTGGGTCTGCATCCAACTCGCTTGCTCACGAAAACCTAGGGCAATTTTGAAGCCCATCATTGGAATATACAAGCCAAGTTCTATAATGTAAAATTCCCACTAGTATATGAAAGTGACAACATAAGAGACTCTCTATCATGAAGATCATGGTGCTACTTTGAAGCACAAGTATGGAAAAGGATAGTAACATTGTCCCTTCTCTCTTTTTCTCTCATTTTTTTATTTGGGCCTTCTCTCTCTTTTTTTGGCGTCTTTTTTTTTCGTCCGGAGTCTCATCCCGACTTATGGGGGAATCATAGTCTCCATCATTGAGGGAGTCCTGGATTAGGGGGTATCCGGACAGCCGGACTATAACCTTTGGCCAGACTATTGGACTATGAAGATACAAGATTGAAGACATCATCCCGTGTCCGGATGGGACTCTCCTTGGCGTGGAAGGCAAGCTTAGCAATACGGATATGAAGATCTCCTTCCTTGTAATCAACTCTGTGTAACCCTAGCCCCCTCCGTGTCTATATAAACCGGAGGGTTTAGTCCTTAGAGAGGACAACAATCATACCATAGGCTAGCTTCTAGGGTTTAGCCTCTCTGATCTCGTGGTAGATCAACTCTTGTAATACCCATATCATCAATATCAATCAAGCAGGAGTAGGGTTTTACCTCCATCGAGAGGGCCCGAACCTGGGTAAAAACATCGTGTCCCTTGTCTCCTATTACCATCCGCCTAGACGCACAGTTCGGGACCCCCTACCCGAGGTCCGCCCGTTTTGACACCGGCATTGGTGCTTTCATTGAGAGTTCCACTGTGTAGTCGCCATAAGGAAGGATGCCTCGTCTCATCTTTAAAGACGGCACTACTGTTGGGGGAGCTTTGGCTGTCGGCCAAACTCTCCGGCTAGGTGGTTTCATCATGACCACCTGTTCGGCTGTTGCGCCAACGGTGACTTCTCGGGTCATCGAAAACAGCCTCCAAGTCAACTCGGAACTTCATGAGCAGATGGATCAATGGAGCTCTCTTCCCTAAATGAGCTCTTGGATCGCTACGCCGCCTTTGGGAGTCGCTACGGACTATGATCGGATTGGGCTTAAACCCGATCAAAGGAGATTAACTCTCCACTGGTCACCCATCACATTGCGGTGGTGGAGGAACAATGCCGACCTTTCCTCTATCTTGAGGACTAACTATGTCCGGATTCACTGAGGCCCTCCGGGCGGATACCCCGTTCTGGGAGGACAACACCCAAGCCCTGAACCTAGAGTCGGGCAGCGAGCCAGGATTATCGGGCAACATCCCGGAACCCGAACTTCCACTTCCAAGATTGGAAACTCCTCGGCCCCTGGATCTCAGATCGGGTAAGGGTTCGGACTCAATTCCACCCACCCACCCAAATATAAGCGATCTTTCCCACATCAGGCAAGATCCCCAGGAAACAGTACATCATTATTGGGCCAGATTCCTTCTTGTGATGAAGCGAGGATTAAGGATGTATGCGAGGAAGACGCAATCTTATTTTTCTGCAATAATTGCACGGATAAGGGAATCCTCAACGCCATAAGTCGCGGTGAGATATCACGCTTCACGGACTTGGCGTCCATAGTACGAAAATACTGTGCGATGGAAGTGCCTGGAAAACCGAAACAAAATTTTAGGATAATCCGGCCCCGAACACACACCCAGTCTGCAGCAAAAGGGTGCACTATCACAGGACACCTGAGTTAATCCCAAAAAAGCAAAAAACCCTCCACAGGGCATAGAACCGTATTGGAGTGATGGCTCAACGGACCCTGCAAAATCCATAGTACAGCGGATACCATACCAACACACAGCCTTAGAGCATGTTGGATACTCCGGCAGGTGGCCAAAAGTGGCGAGGATCTTCTCATCCCAGACGCCACAGAGCACCACCCAGGGATAACAATACGGTATTAACAGTCTTTGAGACATTCGCATCAAATAATGGCGGCGAACACTCCGCATGACCTTGCGAAATCTACCACGTGGCAACAATAAATCCATGGGTGACACGACTATTACTTTCAATGCCCGATTTAACCTAAATTCCGAACAGCCCGAAAGCACCGGTGCATTGGACCTCGGTCCAATTGTGGATGGCTTCGACTCACCAAGGTGCTCATGGACGGCGGCAGCGATTAAACCTCATCTATGAGGAAACTCTTGAAAATGGAAATAGACTGGAACCGCATCGGCGAAGCAGCACAACCTTTAGAGGAATAATCCCGATTAAAGGAAGCATTTGTCTTGAGCAAAATCACACTAGATGTGGTGTTTGGCACGCCGGAGAACTATAGGTCCGAAGATATTACGTTCCAAGTGGCTCCGTTCAGTAGCGGATACCACACCCTTTTAGGGCGGGAGGCATTCACGATCTTCCAAGCCATACCCCATTACGGGTACATGAAGCTCAAAATGCCGGGCCCAGCGGAATCATCACTCTCGCTAGTGATCCGGACCTGACACTCCAGCTGAAAATAAGACAGCCGTGACTGGCCCTCGAGGCATTATCCGAAGCCCTTGCGGCCGAGGCCCGGAACTGTCTTTGCGCTCCCACGGTGGATGTGGACGACGTGATACTTGATAAGAGATCCAAGTCCACCTCCTTTAAACCAGCGGATGAAATAGTCAAATTCCAAGTCCATCCAACAGACCCTACAAAAACAGCCTCCATCGGGGCACAGTTAAACCCGTCGTGGGCCGACGCCTTTTCTGAGAGTTCCTGCTACGAGAATCGGGACATTTTTTCACGGCATCCTTTAGATATGCCGGGAATCCCCTTAGCAGTGGCCGGGCCGAGCACAGCCTCAATATTCTAAAGGGATTCAAGCACATCAAGCGAGGCTCTTGACGTTCTCTGAACCTAAGAGACAAGCTATGGGAGAGGAACTAGCCAAGTTATTGGAAGCCGGATTCATTAGAAATAAAAGCCCGGACTGGCTAGCAAACTGGTGATGGTACCAAAGAAGGACAAATCTCGGGCGCATGTGCGTCGATTTCAAGAGACCTCAACAAGGCTTGCCCAAAGGATCCCTTCCTCCCCCGCATCGATCAAATTATCGATGCTACCACAGAACCACGACTCATTGTGTTTCCTCGACGCATACTCGGCTACCACCAAATTAAGATGGCGGAGCCGACCAAGCCGCAACGGCATTCATCACACCATACGGCCCCTTCCGCTTCAACACAATGCCTTTTGGGCTCAAAAACGCCGGCGCAACATATCAGCGCATGATTGAGACATGTCTGGAGAACCAGATCGGCAAAACAGTGGAGGCATATGTAGATGATGTGGTCGTCAAAACCAAACACATCAACTCTCTAATAAGCGACTTGAGGCTCACATTCGATAACCTCCAACACATCGACATCAAGCTCAACCGGAAAAATGCGTTTTAGGCGTGCGGCCGGAAAGCTCACAGGCTTCATTGTATCCGTGAGGAGGAATTGAAGCAAATCCGGCCAAGATCTGAGCTACATCACGGTTGGATATCCCAATGCACCTCAAACAAATCCAGAAATTAACCCATGTGTGGCGGCTCTAAGCATCTTTATCTCCCGCCTCTGAGAAAAGGCATTACCCCTTTATCGCCTCCTATGGCGCACCGAACACTTCGAGTGGACGGATGCCGTCACAGCCGGATTGGAAGAAATAAAAGCCATACTGGCAACCAACCCAATCCTGGCCGCGCCAAATATTGGCGAACCAATGCTGTTGTACATTGCGGCAACTCATCAAGTTGTAAGCCTTGATGCTTTGCGTCGTCGAGCGAAGCGGACGGACATAAATTCCCCTTCAAAAGCGGTCTATTATGTATCCATTGTCCTTACTCCATGCAAGTCACGGTACCCGCATTATCAAAAGATAGCATACGCAGTATTCATGGCATCCCGGAAGCTGCGACACTACTTTCAAGAGTGTTCAATTACGGTAGCCCCGGAAGTGCCACTTAATGATATTATAAACAACCGCGAAGCCACAGGACGGATTGCCAAATGGGCCATTGAGCTCCTCCCGTTCGACATAACATACAAACCGCGGCGAGCCATTAAGTTGCAAGTATTGGCCGACTTCGTCGCTGAATGGACGGAAGTCAAACTCCCTAAAGAGTACGACGCATACTCCAATTGGATCATGCACTTCGACGGCTCCAAAATGCTGGCTGGTTGCAGGGTCTGGCGTCATTCGACGTCCCCAACCAGAGATACTGATTCAATACATACTCCAAATAATGTATCTGAGACTCAACAACGCGGCGAATACGAGGCCCTTTTACATGGTCTCCGGATGGCAGTATCCATGGGCATCGAACGCCTGGAGGTGCGGGGGGATTTGAACCTCGCAATATCCCAAATAAATGGAGACTTTGATGCCAAGGATCCGAAAATGGCGGCCTATCGCAACGCCGTCCTTAAGATGTCAGATCGGTTCGAGGGGCTCGAATTTCACCATGTGGCCCGGGAAAACAATCGAGTGACGAGCGTCCTCGCCGCATCGGCGCAAAAAGGCAATCACGGTCCCCCAACATCTTTTGGAGAGGCTGTTTAAGCCATTCGTGGTATGGGAAGGGGACACCGGTAACAATAGTCCGGACCCGGCCACAACTCCCGATACCGAACACTTTGACATAATCGGAGGCTCTGCCACCGAAATAACACCTTCAGCCCATGTAATAATGGCCATCATCGCCCCGTGAACAGAACCATTTCTGGACTACTTAACTAGGCAAAAACTCCCCGAGGACCAAAATGAGGCACGCTGCATAGTGCGGCGATCTAAAGCCTATAGGGTCCATGAGGGAGAGGTTTATAAGAAAAGCACCACCGGAGTCCTTCAAAGGTGCATCTCCAAGAGGAAGGCGGAAGCTTACAGCAGAAATTCATGCCGGACTCGGCCACCACGCCGCAGCCGGGCCCTTGTGGGCAAGGCCTTTCAGACAGGTTTTTCTTGTGGCCAACGGCCGGCAGATGCACAGGACTTGGTCCAACGTTGCGTCGGTTGCCATTTTTGCAAACCAAAGCCATATGCCACCCACCGCCCTCCACACAATCCCCATTACACGGCCCTTGGCATGTCCGGGGCTTTACATGGTTGGACCCCTTAAAGGGGGAACCCACAAGAAAAAATACTTGCTTTGGTCATAGTGGATAAATTCACCAAATGGATAGAAGCCAAACACATTAAAGCAGGCTGAATCCGGACCGGTGATAGACTTCATATCCGGGGTTGTACACCGTTACGGTGTCCCCACGGCATCATCACCGACAACGACACGAACTTCACCGCCGATGAGGTCAAACTCGTGCAAAAACATGGGCATTAAGCTCGATTATGCTTCCGCTATCACCCACAAACTAACGGTCAAGTCGGCGAGCAAACGGTCTTATCATGAGTGGCATTAAACCCAGACTAGTGCGATCCCTAAAGGAGTCTAATACATGACCGGGTAGAGGAGCTTCGACTCCGTACTCTGGGGCTCACGGACCACGCAAGAATCGCACCACGGATACACACCCCTTCTTTATGGTGTCTGGCGCAGAGGCGGTTACGCCTTATGCGACATAATTCATGACTCACCTCGAGTGCGCATGTCTGAAGAAAGAGAAGCCGAGCTTCGATCGGCAGGACAGTCTGGACACCCTGGAGGAGGAGCGCGACGTGGCAAAAGCCGGTTCCGCATTCTATCAACAACAGGCTCAAAGATACCAAAGCAGAGAAGTACGGGCCAAAACTTACAACGTTGGCGAACTAGTTCTACGCCTGCCGGAGAAGAAAAAGACCAAGCTCGAGCCCGAATGGAAGGTCCCTTCATCATTGACCAAGTTCGACCGGTGGAGCGTGCATCTTCGGGATGCATCGGATAATCGACTTGAGCCGAACCCATGGAACGCAGCCAGTTCAAGATTCTATGCCTAGCGCCGACTTTTGCGTTCGTCTCCTTCCTGTGTCCATTTTTTGCATATACATTATCTGTCCTTTATTTCTCTCCTTCTTCTTTTATTTTTCCCGATGCCTTCAAGGGCTAACTTGTGCCTTGCCCAGCACATGTGTCATCCTTCCGCATGTACCTTTTCTTCGCCATTATATGCATCGATATGACTTAAGTTTTGGCCAAGCTGGGTTGCCTGGCTCTTGTATTTATGCCCCTACGTTCCCGTTAATTCGGCTAGGGCATAAGGGGAGCACCTCTGCGATTATTCTTGCCGGGTCACCGGATGTGTACCTCGACCAGGTGAAGCCGAAAGCTAGCGTTCTTAAGGGAATATTCGGTCGGTGACCAAAAGATGATTTTTTATTTTATTTTCCATATGTGCCCCCAGATGTTTTTTCCTGCGACTCTTTTCGCAGTCCGGACATGCACTTTTGGGCATGCGTACCCAGGGAAAGGAACCCTTAACGGAACTATTCTCCCTGGAAGATGTATCTTACTAACCATGTAATATAACATAACTAGTTGGGCACTTGTCTGTTCAAGCACTAATGACCCCTATGCCTGGTTTCCACGCATACCCCGGTTCTTACATAACCAAGAGGGTATTCGGATACACTCCGGACTATCGGGTCCCGAGGTTGAAGCGAAAAGGTCCGCCATGACAAATGATCTACAATCTGGCTAGAAGGCATTATACATGTCACTTTAATTACATAGTCAATTTGACTGACTAAATTCCTCTTCTATACCATCCAACAGGCTGTCTAGCCTACAATCCTGTTGGGAATACTTTGCGGCCAATTCTACTTGCCCATACACTAAGCTAACGGGGATCTCTTTCCCATCAGGCCCCACAGGTCCGACCTCGCCATGTGGTTTGGGTCGATCTTGGTATCTTTGCGTCTTCACCATGGCCTGTGCTTCCTCGGCACCTTTTGACGGCAGGCCGATATCTTCCATAATCGGAAGCGCCGCCGCGCTCCCTTAAGCTTCTCTGCAAGCTCTCCAAGGCCTTCGGGCAGGGAGACGGATGGCCATAAGGCCTGGGCAACGCCTTGCATCACCTGCCGAGCTTGTTCGTGCAGTTGGGAGAGCTCGGGTAGAAGATCGCCCACAGGCCCGGGCATTTCATCCGCGGGACGACCCGTCAGCATACCTACAGACATAACTCTATTAGCCGGCTTCTTCGCCGAACTCTTCTTAAAGTTCGTTCAAGCACTTACTGAAAATGCCGCGTTGAAGCCGCTGATTCTCCTTCACGGAGTCCGACAGCTGGGCACGAACATCCTTTAGTTCCACGCTCAATTTGGGTGTTGGCATCCTGGAGATTATTTTTCTCCTGCCTAAGTTTTGTAAGCACGCGCTCGCCAGCCTTTAGCCGGCGTAGGAGATGTTGCTCATCCGGATTTATTCCGGCGTCATCTGCAATATTTATTATCAGATTTGCATGTATGCCGCACTCTATATGGTACCTATCATGCAAAAAAAAGGGTTACCAGAGGAGGCCTTCTCGGACTCCTTCGTTGTGGCAGCTACAGCCCGTAGCTGGGCCTTGCACTCTTCAAGCTCTTGAGACAACTGGGTATTCTTCTCTGTAAGAACCTACATAATATATATGATCCTTAAATCAGTTATTCTAACTGTTTCAAGTCTCAGGGGCTACTGCTATATGTAGTCATCAAATTTTCTTACCCGTATATCCTTTACATACTTGATGCGTGGCTGCAGCTGAACCATTTTGAGCAGCATGGATGTCTGCGCGTCCTCTGAGTTGAAGGCATCAAATGCCTCTTGGAAAAAACAAGCGTCCACAGTACAGCTCGGGCGGCCTTTGTGGTTCATGGCGCTCTCCACTTCGGAATTTGTGGCGGATATTTTATCCGCATCCTCTGTCGGAGGAGCATCCGGCGTATGCCCCGTATTCGCTTCCGTTTCTGTGTCCGGCTCTGGAGCTCGACTGGTTGAGGCATGATTGGCAAGCTCTTCGGATATAGTCCGGCGAGTGTTCTTCTTTCTAGAGAGCACGGGCGTTATTATGTCTTTAAAGACGACAACCATGGAGTGAGGTGTTGCAACATACCTCTGTGCCGGCGTCTCCGTCCGGACCGCTTTCCTCTTTAGCCTGTCCGGCCTCGAGGCCCCTTGTTGACTGGTCGTCGCGGGCTCGACGCGGCGTCTCGAGGGCCTTCCCTATAAAACACCGTTTGTGTACGGTGAGTGAAGTGCATAAAGGCAAACCCTTTTCAAAATGTTGGGACTTTGGTCTCAGTCACCTGCGAAGCTGGGAGCAGCCCAGGGTAGTCGGCCGTAATGGCCACCAAGGCGTCGGCGCTGCTTAATTGGTAAAATACCCTGTCAATCAGCTCCACGGATATGTCCGGATCCTCTTTGAAGGCCGGGTCGAGGGACCGCTCAGGATCCTCTGGTTGGAGGTGGGCTGTTGATCTCCCTTACAGCCTTACGTAGTTCCTGCGATGAATTTGCAAGATAAAATATTTAACTATGAGAATATGGAACGGATGGGCATAAAAAAATGGCGACCTACCCAGCTCGGAGGATTGTACATGGAAAAACCCCATTCGGTGGCTTGATGCGGAGAAATTCCTCTTCCTCTCCCTTGTACAAACCGGACAAGATTTTTGCTAGAGCAGGGGTCGAGTCCGGCCCCTTGCGGCCTTGACGGGTGGCGTCATCTTCCCGTTGAAATCCAACATATGGGTGGCCTCGATATTGAAGCGGCTGCACTTCAAGATAATGCATATTGCCATAACTTCGGTCATGGTCAGTCCTGATTGAGCCAATACCTTTATCCGGCCCATCAGGTAAAGAACGTCTCTGTCATCTTCCTCCTGGGGGCTCCGTGGCATGCCAGCTCGAGCGCTTCTTCAAAGGAGCATTGTCAAACTCAGAAGGCCCGATCCGAATAGGATCCGGAAGAGGGACGTCTTCCATATAAAACCACTCTGAAGGCCAGTCTTCGGACGCCTTCTTCGGGGTTCCGGATAGGTATCCGGTCCCGGCGATGCGCCATACTTCGGCTCCGCCCACCTGATATATTGACCCCCTCTGTGAACAGGGCACAAGGCAGAACAACTTCTTCCACATCATGAAATGAGCCTCGCAGCCCAAGAACAACTCGCAAAGGGCTACGTAGCCAGCGATATGAAGTATGGAGGCAGGGGTAAGGTTATGCAACTGGAGGCCGTAGAACTCCAGGAGCCCTCGGAGAAACAGATGGATTGGAAATCCAAGTCCCCTTAACAAATAAGGGACAAGACATACCCGCTCTCCCTTAGAGGGGTTGGGAAGGCTCTCCGCTTGCTCCCCGCCATTATAGGTGGCGAGCCCGGCTCGAACTGGGACCATATACGCTGGGGGGAGAAATCCAGTCTGCAAGCTTCACTAATTGGCTATGCGGAAGGAACACCTCTCCCAATCTCCGAGCTTGGGGCTGGGGAGCGAGAGGAGGAGCAGCTGCCAGCAGCCATGTTGGAATGGATTTCTTTCGGGCGCGCTCTGTTGAAAGCTCGCTAAGGGAGGTTGGTGTGGTTTGGATCTGAGAATCCTCGTTTCTTTAATAGACAGTTCATTTGCATAGCTAGGGGGGGGGGATAAATGTAAAAACACCCTGGCTCCTCACATTCGCTTGACACATGGAAGGTGGCCATTATTGGACGCGGAAGCCAAGGAGCACAACATTTACAAGAAGCCGGACACTATTTAATAGGTACTCGGAATTTGGAGAAGAACCCGCCTTGCAATGCCGAAGACAATCTGCGCGCCAGACTCATAAATCCTTTGAAGCACAGGTTCAGGCTCTTGAGAGTCTGGATTAGTGGGTATCCGGACAGCCAGACTATAACCTTTGGCCGGACTATTGGACTATGAAGATACAAGATTGAAGACTTCGTCCCGTGTCCGGATGGGACTCTCCTTGGCGTGGAAGGCAAGCTTAGCAATACGGATATGAATATCTCCTTCCTTGTAATCGACTCTGTGTAACCCTAGCCCCCTCCGGTGTCTATATAAACCGGAGGGTTTAGTCTGTAGAGAGGACAACAATCATACCATAGGCTAGCTTCTAGGGTTTAGCCTCTACGATCTAAATGGTAGATCAACTCTTGTAATACCCATATCATCAATATCAATCAAGCAGAGTAGGGTTTTACCTCCATCGAGAGGGCCCGAACCTGGGTAAAAACATCGTGTCCCTTGTCTCCTGTTACCATCCGCCTAGACGCACAGTTCGGGACCCCCTACCCGAGATCCACCGGTTTTGACACCGACAATCATCCTTTCCTCACATGGGACAATGCTCTAATAATGATGATCATCACACTTTTAATTACTTACAACTCAAGAATTACAACTCGATACTTAGAACGAATTATGATTCTATGTGAATGCCTCCGACGGTGTACCGAGATATGCAATGAATCAAGAGTGACATGTATGAAATTATGAATGGTGGCTTTGCCACAAATACAATGTCAACTACATGATCATGCAAAGCAATATGACAATGATGAAGCGTGTCATAATAAATAGAACGGTAGTAATTTGCATGACAATATATCTCGGAATGGCTATGGAAATGCCATAATAGGTAGGTATGGTGGCTGTTTTGAGGAAGGTATATGGTGGGTATATGATACCGGCGAAAGGTCTTGTGATATTAGAGAGGCTAGCAATGGTGGAAGGATGAAAGTGCGTATAATCCATGGACTCAACATTTGTCATAACAAACACACATACTTATTGCAAATATCTATTAGTTATCAAAACAAAGTACTACGCGCATGCTCCTAGGGGGATAGATTGGTAGGAAAAGACCATCGCTCATCCCCGACCGCGACTCATAAGGAAGACAATCAATAAATAAATCATGCTCCGACTTCATCACATAACGGTTCACCATACGTGCATGCTACAGGAATCACAAACTTTAGAATAAGTCTTTCTCAAATTCACAACTACTCAACTAGCATGACTATAATATCACCATCTTCGTATCTCAAGACAACTATCAAGTATCAAACTTCTCTTAGTATTCAATGCACTTTAAAGTTTTTATCTTGGATGCCTATTATATTAGGGGTAATTTTATGACCAAGGAAAATTACCATGCTGTTCTAAACGACTCTCAAAATAATATAAGTGAAGCATGAGAGATCAAATTTTTCTATAAAATAAAACCACCGCCTTGCTCTAAAAGATATAAGTGAAGCACTAGAGCAAAACTATATAGCTCAAAAGATATAAGTGAAGCACAAAGAGTATTCTAATAAATTCCAATAAATGTGTGTCTCTATCAAAAGGTGTGTACAGCAAGGATGGTTGTGGTAAACAAAAAAACAAAGACTCAAATGATACAAGATGCTCCAAGCAAAACACATATCATGTGGTGAATAAAAATATAGCTCCAAGTAAAGTTACCGATGGACGAAGACGAAAGACGGGATGCCTTCCGGGGCATCCACAAGCTTTGGCTTTTTGTTGTACTTGGATTTACCTTGGGGTGCCTTGGGCATACCCAAGCTTAGGCTCTTGCCATTCCTTGTTCCATAATCCATCAAATCTTTACCCAAAACTTGAAAACTTCACAACACAAAACTCAACAGAAAATCTCATGAGCTCCATTAGCGAAAGTAAACAAAACACCACTTCAAGGTACTGTAATGAACTCATTCTTTATTTGTTTCATAACCTCCGATACTAGCCATAGATTCATCAAAATAAGCAAACAACACACGAAAACAGAATCTGTCAAAAACAGAGCAGTCTCAGCAGTAATCAGATTCTAACGCATAAACTTCAGAACTTTTAAACATCTACCAAAATAGGATGACGTTTATTGATCTACTGCAATTGGAATCAGTATTTTATCACGTTCTAGTGATTTTTAATAATTATTTTCGTGAACAGAAAGTTTCTCACTTTTTCAGCAAGATCAAATAACTATCATCTGAGAAGATCCTATAGGTTTTACTTGGCACAAACACTAATTAAAACATAAAAAAAAATCTAACCAGAGGCTAGATCAAATATTTATTCCTAAACAGGACGAAAAAGCAAAGAAACAAAAATGAAATTGGGTTGCCTCCCAACAAGCGCTATCGTTTAACGCCCCTAGCTAGGCATAAAAGCAAGGATAGATCTAGGTATTGCCATAATAATGGTAAGGCAAATCATGAAAACTCCTTGCGTATTCTCTACGTTCAGCAGCAAGTTTCCTTTGTGGCAAGCAAAAGTAATCAAAGGGGTTAGATTTAATAGGACAAAAGTCCCCAAGATCAAGCTCGGGAGGTATGGGTTCCTCCCTTGGCCCCTTATATTGCACAACCAATTCATCATTACAAGCGTTCTTTTGACAAAAAGTCACGAGTCTTTGCTCAAGAGAAAAACCTAACCCATTATTCTGAATAGCAAAGTCATCATTAAGTTTAGAAATTCTATCAACTGGAACATTGGTAGGAACCTTTTTTCTAAGGTTTTCATTATAAGCAACATGATCCAAAGATTGTAAACGCATTATGTCTTCTTGATTAAAAAGGATAGCTTCTATGGGAGGATGACCAGCATCCACCCTATAATGCAAAAAAAATTCTTTAGCCTCTTTCATTATAAATCTCAACACATGAGCCAAAAAGATAGTAGCGGCACGCTTAACAGAAGAGTACTCTATATTAGAAAATTCTAGGAAAAATCTTTGTATGCAAGGATGCATATGAAGAAATTGCCTTTCAAGTTCAACTACGAGCAAGGATATTGCATCTGCAAGACTAATAGTTCTATGAAGAATAGAACCACCCATAATGGGCAAAGCACCGTCACAAGTAAAGAAATCTTGAATAACTCCCTTCCAAATAATATTACCACTACCGACTCGAAACTTTTTTGTATGCAAGATAGTAGGTTCCTCAGGAGGATCATTGAAAGCATCAAGATTCTCCATGTTATTATTATCGCTCTTATCAACGATAACCTCCCTAGATTCAGACATAACGGCATCAAACTCAAGGAACACGAGAAAAGAGGGAGTGGAAAGAGAGGGCGAATAAAACGGCAAGGGTGAAGTGGGGGAGAGGAAAACGAGAGGCAAATGGCAAATAATGTAATGCGAGGGATAAGAATTTGCGGTGGGTACTTGGTATGTCTTGACTTGTGCGTAGACTCCCCGTAACGGCGCCAGAAATGGCTCGTTGTCGGGAGATCAAATCTTGACTTGACTTGGTGCACACCTCCCCGGCAACGGCGCCGGAAATCCTTCTTGCTACCTCTTGAGCATGCGATGGTTTTCCCTTGAAGAGGAAAGGGTGATGCAGTAAAGTAGCGTAAGTATTTCCCTCAGGTTTTGAGAACCAAGGTATCAATCCAGTAGGAGGCCACATGCAAGTCCCTCGTACCTACACAAACAAATAAGAACCTTGCAACCAACGCGAAAAAGGGGTTGTCAATCCCTTCACAACCACTTGCAAAAGTGAGATCTGATAGAGATAATAAGATAATATTTTTGGTATTTTTACGATATAGATTTAAAAGTAAAGATTGCAAAATAAACGGCGACAGAAATAGCTAGTTGACGGAGATTAATATGATGGGAAAATAGACCCAGGGGCCATAGGTTTCACTAGTGGCTTCTCTCAAGATAGCATAAGTATTACTTGGGTGAACAAATTACTATCGAGCAATTGATAAAAAAGTGCATAATTATGAGAATATCTAGGCATGATCATGTATATAGGCATCACGTCCGCAACAAGTAGACTGACTCCTGCCTGCATCTACTATTATTACTCCACACATCGACCGCTATCCAGCATGCATCTAGAGTATTAAGTTCATAAGAACAGAGTAACACATTAGGTAAGATGACATGATGTAGAGGGATAAACTCAAGCAATATGATATAAACCCCATCTTTTTATCCTCGATGGCAACAATACAATACATGTCATTTCCCATCATCATCCTTTGGGATCGAGCACCGCATGATTGAACCCAAAGCTAAGCACTTCTCCCATTACAAGAAGGATCAATCTAGTAGGCCTAACCAAACTGATAATTCGAAGAGACTTGCAAAGATAACCAATCGTACATAAAAGAGTTCAGAGGAGATTCAAATATTGTTCATAGATAATCTTGATCATAAACCCACAATTCATCGGATCTCGACAAACACATCGCAAAAGAGTTACATCGAATAGAACTCCAAGAAGATCGAGGAGAACTTTGTATTGAGATCCAAAGAGAGAGAAGAAGCCATCTAGCTAATAACTATGGACCCGAAGGTCTGTGGTAAACTACTCACACATCATCGGAGAGGCTATGGTGTTGATGTAGAAGCCCTCCGTGATCGATGCCCCTCTGGCGGAGCACCGGAAAAGGCCCCAAGATGGGATCTCAGGGGTGCTGAAGGTTGTGGCGGTGGAAATAGGGTTTCGTGGTGCTCCTGGATGTTTTCGGGGTACGTAGGTATGTATAGGAGGAAGAAGTAGGTTGGTGGAGCCACGAGGGGCCCACGAGGGTGGAGGGCCCGCCTGATAACCCACAAGTGTAGGGGATCGCAACAACTTTCGAGGGTAGAGTATTCGACACAAGGGGAGCCAAAGAATATTCTCAAGTATTAGCAGCTGAGTTGTCAATTCAACCACACCTAGATAACTTAATATCGGCAGCAAAGTATTTAGTAGCAAAGTAATATGATAGTAGTGATAACGGTAACAAAAGAGTAATGAAAGCAAAAGTAATATTTTTGGTGTTTTGTAGTGATTGTAACAAGATGTAACGGGAAAGTAAAGAAGCGTAAACCAAAGATATGGAAAGCTCGTAGGCATTGGATCGGTGATGGATAATTATGCCGGATGCGATTCTTCATGTAACAGTCATAACATAGGGTGACACAGAACTAGCTCGAATTCATCAATGTAATGTAGGCATGTATTCCAAATATAGTCATACGTGCTTATGGAAAAGAACTTGCATGACATCTTTTGTCCTACCCTCCCGTGGCAGCGGGGTCCTAATGGAAACTAAAGGATATTAAGGCCTCCTTTTAATAGAGAACCGAAATGAAGCATTAGCACATAGTGAATACATGAACTCCTCAAACTACGGTCATCACCGGGAGTGGTCCTGACTATTGTCATTTCGGGGTTGCCGGATCATAACACATAGTAGGTGACTATAGACTTGCAATATAGGATCAAGAACTCACATATATTCATGAAAACATAATAGGTTCAGATCTGAAATCATGGCACTCGGGCCCTAGTGACAAGCATTAAGCATAGCAAAGTCATAGCAACATCAATCTCGAACATAGTGGATACTATGGATCAAACCCTAACAAAACTAACTTCGATTACATGATAGATCTCATCCAACCCATCACCGTCCAGCAAGCTTTACGATGGAATTACTCACGCACGGCGGTGAGCATCATGAAATTGGTGATGGAGGATGGTTGATGATGACGACGGTGACGAATCCCCCTCTCCGGAGCCCCGAACGGACTCCAGATCAGCCCTCCCAGAGGTTTTAGGGCTTGGCGGCGGCTCCGTATCGTAAAACGCGATGATTTCTTCTCCTTGATTTTTTTCTCCCCGAAAGCAAATATATAGAGTCGGAGTTTGCGTCGGAGGAGCTCCAGGGGGGGCACGAGGTACCTAGGGGGGGGCGCCCCCCACCCTCGTGGACAGGTTGTGGGCCCCCTGGTCTTCATCTTTGGCAAGGATTTTTTATTATTTTTAACTATATGTTCCGTGGAGTTTCAGGTCATTCCAAGAACATTTGTTTTCTGCACATAAAACAACATCATGGCAATTCTGCTTTGGAAATGACGTCAGTCAGGTTAGTTCCATTCAAATCATGCAAGTTAGAGTCCAAAACAAGGGCAAAAGTGTTCGGAAAAGTAGATACGACGGAGACGTATCAACTCCCCTAAGCTTAAACATTTGCTTGTCCTCAAGAAATTCAGTTGACAAACTGAAAGTGATAAAGAAAAACTTTTACAAACTCTGTTTGCTCTTGTCGTTGTAAATATGTAAAGCCAACATTCAAGTTTTCAGCAAAGGTTATAACTATCCACATTTGCAATAATTCTCAGGTCTCATGATTACTCATATCAATAGCGTAATCAACTAGCGAATCATAATAATAAATCTCGGATGACAACACTTTCTCAAAACAATCATAATATGATATAACAAGATGGTATCACGCTAGCCCTTTCTGAGACCGCAAAACATAAATGCAGAGCACCTTTAAAGATCAAGGACTGACTAGACACTGTAATTCATGGTAAAAGAGATCCAATCATAGTCATATCCAATATAAATTAATAGTAATGAATGCACATGACAGCGTGCTCTCCATTAGTGCTTTTAATAAGAGGGTGATGACTCAACATAAAAGTAAATAGATAGGCCCTTCGCAGAGGGAAGCAGGGATTTGTAGATGTGCCAGAGCTCGGTTTTGAAATAGAGATAAATAATATTTTGAGCGGTATATTTTCATTGTCAACATAACAACTAAGAGATGGCGATATCTTCCATACTACACACATTATAGGCGGTTCCCAAACAGAATGGTAAAGTTTATACTCCCCTCCACCAACAAGCATCAATCCATGGCTTGCTCGAAACGAGTACCTCCAACTAACATCAGGTCCCAGGGGGAGTTTTGTTTGCAATTAATTTTGATTTAGTTTGCATAAAGCATGGGGCTGGGCATCCCGGTGACCAGCCATCTTCTCGTGAGTGAGGAGCGGAGTCCACTCCTCTCGAGAATAACCCGCCTAACATGGAAGATAAGGGCAGCCCTAGTTGATACATGAGCTATTCGAGCATACAAAGGTTTAGAGTTTGGCACATACAAATTTACTTGGAACGGCAGGTAGATACCGCATATAGGAAGGTATAGTGGACTCATATGGAATAACTTTGGGGTTTAAGGGATTGGATGCACAAGCAGTATTCCCGCTTAGTACAAGTGAAGACTAGCAAAAGACTGGAAGCGACCAACTAGAGAGCCGACAACAGTCATGAACATGCATTAAAATTAATAAACAATGGATGCAAGCATGAGTAGGATATAATCCACCATGAACATAAATATCATGAAGGCTATGTTGATTTGTTTCAACTACATGTGTGAACATGTGCCAAGTCGAGTCACTTAAATCATTCAAAGGAGGATACCACCCCACTATACCACATCATAACCATTTCGATAGCATGTTGTACGCATAAGGTAAACCATTATAACTCATAGCTAATCAAGCATGGCACGAGCAACTATGATCTCTA
Organism: Aegilops bicornis; assembly: GCA_021605145.1. Taxonomy (NCBI): domain Eukaryota; kingdom Viridiplantae; phylum Streptophyta; class Magnoliopsida; order Poales; family Poaceae; genus Aegilops; species Aegilops bicornis. The sequence continues at coordinate 337,716,931 of CM038674.1, forward strand.
ATTGTCATTGCAAACATGTTTATTCAGAATAAGCTGAATCAAGAACGATGAACTCATCATATTTACAAAAACAAGAGAGGTCGAGTTCATACCAGCTTTTCTCATCTCGATCGATCCATCATATATCATCATAATTGCCTTTCACTTGCACTCCATCGAACAATGTGAATAATAATAAGAGTGCACGTGCATTGGACTAAGCTGGAACCTACGAGCATTCAATAAACAGGAGAAGACAAGGCAATATGGGATCTTGGTTAAATCAACAATAATGCATATAAGAGCCACTTCAACCATTTAATTATGGTCTTCCCCTATCGACCACCAAAGAAAAGAAAAGAAATAAAAACTATTTACACTGGAAAGCTCCCAACAAGCAAAAGAAGAACGGGAAATATTTTTTGTTTTTTTTCTTTTTAATTATTACTACTACAGCAAGAACAGTAAACTAGCTAGAAGCTAAGGTTTAACGAACACACAAGAAGAAAGCAGGAAAAAGAAAATAAACTAGCATGGATATTACAGTGAAAAAGTATGAGCACCGACATCTAGCAATGAGTGTGTGTAAACATAAATGTAATGTCGGTGGGAAATACGTACTCCCCCAAGCTTAGGCTTTTGGCCTAAGTTGGTTCATTGCCAGGGATGGCCTGGCGGATACCCGTAGGTGTAGCTGGGGTCGTACTGAGATGCAGCGACTATCGCCGCCTGAGCTGCAGCGTGGCGTCGGGCTGCCTCTGCTCTCCTCTCGTACTCATCTGCCTCCTCTCTGGTAATAACATATCTTCCTTTTGTCTGAGAATCAAAGAAGGCAGGAGCAGGGAGAGTAATGTCTGAACAACACGCCTGCTTGTCAAGATTAGTCGATATAATAGAGGTTATTCATTCCTCTCGACAAACTGGTGGGAGGCCATAGAATTAAAATCTAAATAAGCAGGAGGCAACTCCATATCACCCTCATGAACGTACACCTCAAGAAAATTAGCTAAGTGGGTTGCATAAATTCCTCCAAACAAATCTCCATTATATCTATTATGATGCAACCTCATTTAGCTACAATGGCTCCCATATGATAAGATTGGTCTCCTAACACGGCACTCCTGAGAATGCTAAGGTCGAGGGACACACATGTGACATGCTTCATCCTTAGCATTTATGCACCTACCTATGAAGAGAGCAAAATAATGTATAGTAGGAAAGTGAATGCTCCCTATGGTAGCTTGCGTTATATCTCTAGATTCCCCTACAGTTATACTAGCAAGAAAGTTTCTAAATTCAGATTTACGAGGATCAATAGTACTACCCCATTGTGGAAGTTTGCAAGCAAAAGTAAAATCCTCTAAGTCCATGGTATAAGATTTGTCATAAAGATCAAACATGACTGTTGGAGAATTACGTGAAGATGAAAATTCAAACCTCCTCACAAATGAGCTAGTGAGTTGGTGGTACTGGGGGCATTTGTCTGCCTCAAAGTCCACAAGATCGGCGTTACGCAAATATGCGTTAAATTCTTCTTTGATTCCCGCTCAATCCATAAAATTTTCCGAAGGCCATTCATTGTGGTCAAGACTTTGGAGCGCCCCTTGGGGCTCCTCATGAGCATCACGCATTGCAAGCCTGGGGCCTTGCTTCCTTGAAGAACCACCTTGGAACATCTTCCTAAGCATATTGTTTTCTCTGAAAAGTTTCTGAAATTTTTAGTAACTTCAAAAAAAAGTGAACCAACTTCAATAAAATTGATAGCAACTACTCCTACAAGTGCCTAGAGCCTATATCAAGCATTAGAACTACTTGGAACCATATAAATTTGACATGCAAGCTCAAGAACATGGTCACCTATGCAGCACAAATTTGCAAAGAATAAAGCACTAGAACAAAAACTAATTGGACCAATGGAGGAGTCACATACCAAGGAACAATCTCCCCAAGCAGTTTTGTGAGGCGTGCTTTGAGCAAGGAGATCGAAAATCGCAGCAAAGTGAGCTAGAACTCCTGCTTGAGCTGGTTATTCGTGTTTGGGGGAGGAAGAAGAAGAGGATGGGTGCAGGAATAAGTGGAGGAGGGCCACCGTGGGCCCACGAGGCAGGGGTGCGCCACAGGGGTAGGCGCGCCCTCCACCCTCGTGGCCAGTGGCACTCCCCATGCAGTGCTTTCAAGCCATAAATCCTCAAATATTCCCAAAAAAATCATATTAAATTGGCATGGCATTTGGAGGACTTTTATTTTTGGGATATTTTTATATTGCATGAATAAATCAGGAAACAGACAGGAAAAATACTATTTTTACTTTATTTCAACTAAATAACAGAAAGTATAAAGAGGGTACAGAAGGTTGTGCCTTCTAGTTTCATCCGTCTCATGCTCATCAAAAGGAATCCACTAACAAGGTTGATCAGGACTTGTTAATAAACTCATTCTGAATAACATGGAACCGGAGAAATTTTGAATAACACTAAGTTACCTCAACGGGGATATGCACATCCCCAATAATAAGAATATCATATTTCTTCTTGACATTAGGAAAAGGAAATTCAAAACCTCCAAATATAATCGATGGAATTTTTCCAATAGAGTTGATACTATGAACTTGAGGTTGTTTCCTCGGAAAGTGTAGCGTATGCTCATTACCATTAACATGAAAAGTGACATTGCCTTTGTTGCAATCAATAACAGCACCTGCAATATTCAGAAAAGGTATTCCAAGAATAATAGACATACTATCGTCCTCGGGAATGTCAAGAATAACAAAGTCCATTAAAATAGTAACGTTTGCAACCACAACAGGCACATCCTCACAAATACCAACAGGTATAGCAGTTGATTTATCAGCCTTTTATAGTCACCCAAGTGTTTAATCGTATAAGCATTTTGTTTTAGTTGTCTACCAAAATAAGCATTGAAGTCTTCTTGCTTAAACATAAAGTTATCAAACTCATCCAAGCACTGACTAGCAATTTTAGTAGGAGGGACTTCGGCTTTATCATATCTATAGAGAGAATTTACCTTTACTACATGTGTCGGGATATCAAGACACGGAGGTTCTTCAATAGGTAATGGATCAAGATCATATGTTTCTTCAACGGTGATGAAATTAAGACCATGTATTTCTTCAATAGGAGGTAAATTCTTAACATCTTCAGCTTTAATACTCTTTTCTTTCATAGTTTTCTTTGCCTCTTGCATATCTTCAGGACTGAGAAATAGAACACCTCCCTTCTTCGGAGTTGGTTTCGGAATAGGCTCAATAATTGGAGCAGGAGCTGGCTCAGGAGGTGCCCAATTGTTTTCATTTTCCAACATATTATTCAATATAATTTCAGCTTCATCCGGTGTTCTTTCCACTGAAAGAGAACCAGCACAACTATCCGTAATCTCTGGAAGCATCGGTTAGTCCATTATAAAAGATATCAAGTATTTCATTTTTCTTAAGAGGATGATCGTGCAAAGCATTAAGTAACTTGAGAAGCCTCCCCAAGCTTGTGGGAGACTCTCTTCTTCAATTTGCACAAAGTTGTATGTTTCCTTTAAAGCAGCTTGTTTCTTATGAGCAGGAAATATTTAGCGAGAAGTAATAAATCATATCACGGGGACTACGCACACAACTAGGATCAAGAGAATTAAACCATATCTTAGCATCACCCTTTAATGAGAACGGAAATATTTTAAGAATATAAAAGTAGCGAGATCTCTCATCATTAGTGAGCAGGGGTGGCTATATCATTTAATTTAGTAAGATGTGCCACAACAGTTTGATTCATAGCCATGAAAAGGATCAGATTCAACCAAAGTAATTATATCGGGATCAGCGAGAAAATTCATAATCCTTATCGGCAACACAAATAGGTGAAGTAGCGAAAGCAGGGTCAGGTTTCATTCTATCTCTAAGAGATTCCTTACTCCATTTAACTAATAGCCTCTTGAGCTCAGATCTACCTTTGCAGGCTAAAATAGATGTAGAAGCTTCCATATCAAAAACATAACCCTCAGGAATAACAGGCATATCTTCATCATCACTTTCATCAATATAATCAGATTCAATAATTTCTTTCTCTCTAGCCCTAGCAATTTGTTCATCAAGAAATTCACTAAGGGGCATGATGGTATCAATCATAGAAGTAGTTTCATCATAAAGTATCATTGTCGATTGTCAAAACCGGCGGATCTCGTGTAGGGGTCCCGAACTGTGCGTCTAGGCGGATGGTAACAGGAGACAAGGGACACGATGTTTTTACCTGTGTTCGGGCCTCTCGATGGAGGTAAAACCCTACTCCCCGCTTGATTAATATTGATGATATGGGTAGTACAAGAGTAGATCTACCACGAGATCGTAGAGGCTAAACCCTAGAAGCTAGCCTATGGTATGATTGTTGTTTGTCCCTACGGACTAAAACCCTCCGGTTTATATAGGCACCGAAGAGGGTTAGGGTTACATGAGTAGTCGGTTACAATGGTAGGAGATCTACATATCCAGACGCCAAGCTTGCCTTCCACGCCAAGGAAAGTCCCATCCGCACACGGGACGAAGTCTTCAATCTTGTATCTTCATAGTCCAGAGTCCGGCCAAAGGTCATAGTCCGCCATCTGGACACCCCCTAATCCAGACTCCTCGGTAGCCCCGAACCGAGGCTTCAATGACGACGAGTCCGCGCGCATATTGTCTTGACATTGCAAGGCGGGTTCCTCCTCCGAATTCTTCATAGAAGATTTTGAACACAAGGATAGTGTCCGCTCTGCCAAAATAAGTTCCACATACCACCGTAGAGAGAATACTATTTACACAAACTCAATCTGGCGTATTCTGCGGCGTGACATCACACCACCACGGCCAAGCCTTTATTCAATCTGTCCCACCTCGGTACGTGTTTAGCGAGGCGGTTTCTTGGCACCTCTTGTCAAAGCAGAGATCGTGTCCCCTTATTCCGGATTCTCATCAATACGCAGCGTGGGTAACCCAACCGCGCCATTGATTACGGCGCTTGGGAGATTAGCGAGTTTTATCAGGCCGGTGGGGACGCATAGCTTTGTCCGTCCATATAAGGGGATAAGGATCCACTTTTTCACACACGCCTTCTTCCTCCTTTGCTTATCCATTTCCGTGCACTTGAGCTCCAGCGCCCAAGTCCGCACATCCCACCTCAACCTTCTCCAACTAGGTCCGGAGCGGGAGGCAAGTGGATGGCCTACTCCGTCACGGAGGGGCACATCAAGAAGCTGAGGAAGGCCGGATACTTGTCTAATGACATCGAGTACCGGCTCCCCGAGAAAGGGCAACTCATCCCCACCCCCAGGCCCCATGAGAGGGTGGTGTTCCTCCCGCACCTCCTCTGCGGACTAGGTTTTCCACTTCACCCATTTGTCCGGGGCTCATGTTCTACTACGGCCTGGATTTCCACGATCTGGCCCGGAATTTCATCCTCAACATCTCGGCATTCATCGTCAGGTGCGAGGCCTTCCTATGCATCCAGCCCCACCCGGCTTATGGTGAAGACCTTCAATGTCAAGCCCGAAGGTAGTGGCGGCCGCCAAAGTGAGTGCGGAGGAGTGCCATGGTGGGCAAGATGGCCAACATCCTATGGCTCGAGGCTCCTTCGTGGAGACCATAAAGGTGGCAATCGGGGTGGTTCTACATCACCGAAGCCGCGACTCTAAATGGGCAGCGGCCCCGAATTCAGGTCCGCTTCCCTACATGGCTCACCTCATGGATAGAGACGGGCCTAACGTGGGAGTAATTGAAGAGCTGACCGGACTCCAAACTGCGTCCAAAACCTGGTGGACAAGAAGCTCAAGCTTGTCAGCGTAGTCGAGGTTATGCTCATCTGCCGGATCCTCCCATGCCCTAACGGGCCTTCAACTTGTGGGAGTTTGATCCGGCACCCCAAAGACAGGCTCTTGAGTCGGCTCTTCGACACTACGCACGAAGATGCACCGAAGGTGCTATTCAAGGGCGCTGAGGCTCCCGCATCCGCTTCAAGATCGCGGATTTAGCTCGCAGACATCAAGCCCGGTAGGTAAGCTATTTTACCCTTCTACGGGACTCTTTTTTCATAGTTTGACTCTATGCGGGATCTAAACTCCCTTACCTTTGGCGAGATTGGCGTAAGACGGCCGGACAGATTAATGTCTGCTCCCTTGCCGGAAGACCCACGGATGCCCACTTGACGGGGCTCTTGGCCCCGCACTCACGTGGTGCCGAGAAAGAAGGCCAAGAAGCAGGCCACGGGAACCCGAAGAGTTCGAGACGCCCGAGCGGTGTCGGACTCACCGTCCGATGACTCCAAGGCGGACTCCTCCCATGAAAGACGAGGAGGAGGAAAAGAGGCCTCTCCCCGGCCGGGAGAGAAGAAAAGGATGGCCGCCTAATCGGGGAGGCCGGAGGGTCCAAGAAAGGTAGGACCCTTCCTCCGGACTACACGACCAACGCCGACGACGGTGAAAAGGAGTGGCCACCGAGAACCAAGCCCCTGGCGAAATCGTAAGTGTCCGGACACCAGAATAACTCATGGCGTTCCATTTGTCGCACAGCATCTTCTAACGCCGAATATAACCATGCAGCCCGCCCAGGGACGAGCTCGGCGCTTCGACGAGCGGCTCCCTGGATTCGTCGGATGTGAATAGCACCTCACTTCCGACCGCCTCGTCTCCTCCCGCCGCGGATGACGCCGAGGTGGAGTCCCAAAAGGGGCCCAGCCAGAGGAGGAGGTGGCCTGGAGGTGCCGCATAGGCGACCTCCCGGACTTGAGCGCCAAAGGGATAAAACCCGAAGGGCTTTAAGTCCGCCCCTGTCGACTCCATACCGGAACCTTCGCGGTTCCGGAGTCCGGCAGGCGACCCCTTCGTAAGAAGGGCAAGACTGCGACGCCGGTGACCTCCGTCCAACCGGAGGCACCGGATAATTTGATGGAGGTGCTTAACGGCGCTTCCATCGATGAGGAGCACCTCACTTTTATGAGTGTGGTGATCCAGAAAGTTCTGTCCGCCAAGAGCGGGTACGATCGAAGCCCGTACAGCCTTCTAACAGGCTTTGAGGTATGTATTTAAGATATGTGAAAATATTACCGCATAGACAGTATGTAACGCCCCGGATTCGATGCGCCAGGTGTTTGCCAGTTATTCGCCGTCGTTGCCATGTCAATTGCTTGCGTGTTGCACTTTGCCATGTCATCATCTGCATTTCATATCATGTCATCATGTGCATCGCATTGGCATACGTGTTCGTCTCATGCATCCGAGCATTTTCCCCGTTGTCCGTTTTGCAATCCCAAGCACTCCTATGTCCCCCGGCGTCCCTTTTGCCTCCTTTAGGTAATGCGGGTGTTAAAATTTCTGGAATGGACGAGTCTTGCCATGACCTTGGTATAGCACCATTGAACCGCTTTGTCAATTTTCGGGTCATTTGGAGGTCGCTTGATACTCCAACGGTTAATCGGGTAACCGAAAAGCCTCCTTCTCTTTGCAGCCCAACACCCCTTCCAAAGTGGCCCAAAATCCATCTAACTCCCCTCCATGCTCTCGATTGCTCGATCACGATCGCGGTGCGAAAACCGCACCTCATTTGGAGTCTCCTAGCTCCCTATGCCTATATAAACACCTCCCTCCAAAATTGTCAAATTCCCCCAACCCTAAAATCTCCTCGCCGCCTCCGGACATGTCCGCGCCCGCCCAGACGTCCTCGCCGCCGCCAGCTAGTGGCATCGCGCCCGCGTGGCCTCCGCCCAGCGCCAGCAAGCCCAGCAGGCTCCCAGTTAAACCCGCCAGCCAGCAGCGCCCGCCGCCCGCGCCCGGCGCTTCGCCTCACGCCCGCGCCGGTTGCCTCCGCCCGCCGCCAGCGTCCCATCGCCACGCCCGCTGCCGCCGTCGCCGGCCAAGGCGTAGCCGCCCAGCTTGCGCCCGAACTCCTCGCCCGTAGCCGCCGCCCTCCTCTCGACCGGCCAGATCCGGCGAGGGTCCGGCCGGATCTCGCCGCCCCGGCCATCTCCTTCCTCCGACGACCCGCTCCGGCGATGAACCTCGAAGTCCAAGCCGCCCCGGATCAGATCTGCCCACGGTTGACTTCTCCTTCTGCCTTTAATTTTGTTGCATATTTGTCACATCACATATTTGCACCCGTTGCTCCGTTTCGTGCGTGTAATATGTCAAATTGTTCGACTCGACGAGTACATCATTTCACATCATTGCATCATTTACATTTGTGCTCATCTTGATGCCCGAAATACTGTTAGAAGAGGGCTATGTGATGTTAGTTTCAGATTCTTATCAGTACATGCACTTTTGTCATTTTTGCCATGATTGATGTGTGCATCCTATGAACTTGAGTCCTACATGTGTTTTGTAATATGCCATGCCATCTTTACAGGGGTGTATGCCATGTATTTTTGTGATCTCTATGGTGACTAGCACAAGCATGCAAACTAGGCTTCATGATGTTGCTGATTTCAGCCCCTGTTCTGCTGATATTTTTATGCCATGTTAACTTGATGCTACCGAGAGATCCATGCTTATTTGGAGATACTTCATTAAGTCTGTTTTGAACATATGGTTATTCTCTATCCATCCATGCCCTTGTTTGCAATTATGGAGTGCCATAGCTTGATTCAATCGAGCTCTACTTTTGCTATAATGTTTCCTGGCAGATTGTTTACATGTTATTCAATTTTGCCAAGGTTGTTGTAGTTGATCCGTGTATGCTATGATGTTGTTCTTGCCATGTATAGCTTCTATGCCATGTCTTCTTACTGTGAGTTGCCTTTCCATGCCATGTATTGCTCTGTGATGAGTGGTTCAAGCTCACCAACATGCCTACTTATTGTTGTTCCTGCCATGGTTAAATCTGTCATATAACTTGCCATGTTTACATGGGCGCCATCATATCTTCTGGTCCTTTTTGGCTTATCGTCAGTAAAGGACATTTGTTCTATGCATTTAGTAGTATCATGCCATGCCTTTGTTTGCCATGATAAGTTCCTATAACATGCTGTTTGATAGCTCTAAACATTGCAACCTGATGTTATTTCCTGACAAGTCTGAAACTGTTATTATTTGCAATCTTGCCATGTGTTTTCGAGTATGTTCTGGTCATTTCTGGAGATAGATCAGTGTTCATATTTTGTAATGCTTTACCTGTACATCATGCCCATGCCTTTTGTTATCATGTTAAGATGCTGTAGCATGTTGTTTTGATGCTTGCAATATGCCTAGTTGCTGTTTTGGACAGATTGTTGTCATGACTTGTATAGTGTATGTGTTGCACCGTTGCTCCGTTTTGAGTGTGCTCTATATGAAACTTGCGTGACTTTGCATGTAGTTTCATATTACCATGTTGCATCCTTGTTTTGAGGTGTTTGCTTGATGTTTTTTTATGCATTTTGCATCAATGCCATGTTCAACTTGTTTTGCTCATATCTTCTAGGCCGTAGCTCCGAATTAAATGAACTTTATATGTAACTTGACTAGAATTTCGTGTAGATCATCATGGTGCATCTTAACTTGCTGTTTAACAACTTGAACATAAGGTTTATTCAGATCTGGACCAATTTCGAAATTTGCATATGAGGACTTACCGAATTGTTCTATGTTGCTTCCGGCCTCATTTAAACTTGCTTTGATGTGTTGCTCTTGTTTGCATCATCTCTTGCCATGAGTAGCTTCATGTAGCTTTGTCATGCATCATGCTTGTTGTGCATCATGCCTTGTTCATGTGTGCTTTGTTTACCATGTTGTGTGCTTCTTCTTGTTAGTTCCTGTTTCGTTGCGATCGTGAGGATTCGCTCGCTTCACGCTTGGTTGAAGCTTCATCCGCTCATCTTCTTCATGGACTCGTTCTTCTTCCTTGCGGGATTTCGTGCAAGATGACCGCTTCACCGGATCTCACTACTATCATTGCTATGCTAGTTGCTTCGTTTCTATCGCTATGCCGCCGCTACCTATTACCTGCTTATCAAGCCATCCCAAATTGCCATGTCGCCTCTAACCTTTTTGCACCCTTCCTAGCAAGCGAAAACCGTTGTTTGGCTATGTTACCGCTTTGCTCAGCCCCTCTTATAAGCGTTGTTAGTTGCAGGTGAAGATGAAGTTTGTTCCTTGTTGGAACATGGAGATGTTGTTCCTTGTTGGAACATGTTTACTTGTTGGGATATCACAATATATCTTATTTAATTAATGCATCTATATACTTGGTAAAGGGTGGAAGGCTCGGCCTTATGCACGGTGTTTTGTTCCACTCTTGCCGCCCTAGTTTCCGGGCTTATATCGGTATTATGTTCCCGGATTTTGCGTCCCCTAACGCCGGTCGGGTGATTTATAGGACCCCCTTGACAGTTCGCTTTGAATAAGACTTTTCCAAAGAAGGCCCAACATTGGTTTTACCATTTGCACGACCTATTACCTTTTCCTTGGGAGTCGCGCTCTCAAGGGTCATCTTTATTTCAGCCCCCTGCCAATGCTTGTCTAAGTGTTGGTCCAAACTAGAGCCCTTTGCGCCACCTCGGGAAACTTGAGGGCTGGTTTTTAGTTGTAACGGACTGCTCATCCGTGTCATTGGCTCGAGACGAGATAATGTGGCGGCTACTATCGTGGTGTCGGCATGCTTGGGAGGTCTTCTTTGGTCTTGTTTTATTGTCAAGAAATGTCTTGTAGCCGGGATTCCGAGGCGATCGGGTCTTCCCGGGAGAAGGAATATCCTTCGTTGATCGCGAGAGCTTATCATGGGCTAAGTTGGGACACCCCTGCAGGTTTAAACTTTTCGAGAGCCGTGCAGCGGTTATGTGGCGGATGGGAATTTGTTAATATCCGGTTGTAGTAAACTTGAAGAAAACTCTTCTAAAATACACCAACCGTAAAAGCGTAATCGCGGAGTGTCTCTTTTCGGGTTGATCGAGAGGAGAACACGGTTTCGGGTTATGTCTGGCGTAAGTAGGAGTTCGTGGATCACTTCTTGATCATTACTAGTTGACGACCGTTCCTTTGCTTCTCTTCTCGCTCTCATTTATGTATGTTAGCCACCATATATGCTTAGCCGCTCTGTCGCAACCTCACCACTTTACCCTTCCTTTCCCATTAAGTTTTGCTAGTCTTGATACCCATGCTAATGGGATTGCTAAGTCCTCGTGGCTCACAGATTACTACACCAACCAGCTTGCGTGTACAGGTTATGCGATGATCATGACACGAGAGCGATGTTTGCTTGTTTTGGAGTTCTTCTTACGCTTCTTCTTCGATCAGGATAGGTTCCAGTCGGCAGCACGGGCTAGCGAGGTGGATGTCGTTTGAGCTTGTTTATGTTTCATCCGTAGTCGGATGTTGATCTTGTATTGTTGTATTCATGTGACATTGTATGTATTGGATGTATCCCCACTATTATGTAATGTTAATGTAATGATATCCACCTTGCAAAAGCGTCTTCAAGATGCACTTCTATCCTTGGTGGGACCTTCGAGTTCCTTTAGGATAGGGTCGCATCTTAGGCGTGACACAAAGAGCCCGATGCTCGGTTTGGTGTTCGGAAAGAAAAAGTTTAACCGAGGATCTAAAGATATACACAGGAGTCTAACATAAGTATGTCAATATGGGAATGCAAAGTTGCGCCAGTTGACCTCCGCCAGACCTTGATCATGGAGGTTGATGCATTGAAGCGAGCCTCGAGCGGTCCGAGAACGAGCTCGGCCTTGCCAAGAAGCAGCTCGAGGACAAGGAAGGTAAGTAATACCTTATGGGAGTATTTTAAAAGATGTGGTTGCAAAAAATGACAGGAATAACGTGAATATTGCATGGGCCACGAATGAGGTGGCGACCCTGAAGGAAGCAGTGTTCAAGGCCAAAAGCAATGCGGCATGTGAGCACACCGAAAGCGAGAGAAACAGGAGGCGCGGTGGCGGAGGTGCGGCAAGAGCTCCAGTGCTCTCGTGGAAAAAACACGAGAGTTTTGAGCGTGACTCAAAGACTCGAGAGTCCGAGCTCGCCTGCCCTTGAGAGCGCCAAAGCCGCTAAGGTCAAGCCCAAAAAAGCCCTCCAGAAATTGAGGCGATGAAGAAAATAAGCGGCCCGGGTAAGGCATTCTTTATGCAAAGCAAGCATGTGAAAGTGAATTATCTGTTACATTTACCCGATCCGGAGCTCTCCGGGAGCATTCTACAGATCTGCCTGCAGCAGTCCGATGCTGTCACGCATTCTACCGAGCCGAGGAGGGGAAGCTCGATTTGAGAAGGTGTTCAGTCACAGATATCCGAGGCCGGACACCTAGTGTTCTTTTTAAGCCGACCAGTTGAAGCAACCGGACGAGCTCCATAAGGTGGCCAAACAGGCCATGAAGGGCCTCATAGTTCGGCTGTGGCCTAAGGAAGCCATGCCTGGAGCTACTTTCTGGGCTGAGGCGGCTGGTGGACGCCTGGTCCATGGGTTGAAGTCGCCAAGCGCCTCCGCTCGCATCGAAGGTGCTCAGAGGCCTTGCCTGCTAAGGTGCACTGGGCAAGATGGACGCCGAGAAGCTTGTGAAGGAAGGACCACCACTGGCAAGGAGCATCGCAAGGCTAAAATGTATTATGAGGGCGCCCCAAGGGTGCGCCCGCTTTATAGCGGTGAATGCTCCAAAGATGTAATTTTGACTAGACTGCATTTGTTATCACAGACGCTGAAAACTTGTTCATATGCGCTAAGCAACACTTTTTGAATTTAGAATATTACCTTCAGGCGGCCATTTATTAAATTTGAGAGATGGCGAAGTCGTCGGCTTCAAATTTCATGCCACGAAAGTGGGGTGTTGGGATAAACTTGAGCGCCTTGTTCCCATTCTTGGGTCCTTCGAGGGAGGCGCCAACGCAAACGTAACAAGGCAACCGGACTATAATGCTTGAACACTCTCACTTAGCCATATAATTCTATAATTTAAAATTTCGGCGAAGCCCCTGGTATTCGGAAGACCGATTTCGAGGCGCTATCCACGCCTAGGCCGGACAATGCCGACTCCTCGCCTAAGCGCATAAGTCTTTAGGGACTCGAAAACCTCTCGAACAGCGATCGGCTCTCGCCTCTATCATGACGGTCAGTTTTAGCTTTCTCCACCGAGGTGCTTAACCCAGCTCAACCGGGGCACAATCGCAGTTGGTTCTCCTAAGCGCTACCTTAGCCGACATAACGGAACATAAGGTACCAAAACATGGGAGCCGGGCAAACCCAACTATTGACCCAAGACATGATTTGAGCCGATGCATATAATGCTATAAGTTTGGGGTGCCGCACTTGTGAAAGTGTTCGGACTTATCACACCATATTGTGGGGTACTTAAGCCCTGTGTGTATTGCCGTGCATTCAAGATGTACGGTTGCACCATGTCATAATCGAATATATATATATATATATATATATATATATATATATATATATATATATATATATATATATATATATATAGGAATTCAATAATAGTGAAGCTATGTATTGTTTATTCAAAAGGGCTGCGATGAAGCGTAACGATACAAATAGTGCGATAAGCAAGGAATGGACGGACTTTAACATGTCCTCTTCCGTGGGTAAGCTCTTGGATGGTATGTAAAAAGCATATCTTGCTTCGTAATAGAGACCACTGGACACTGACGTAGCTTTACGCTTCCACGGTTGTTGCATCATGTGTTCGGCGATTCTACTCCCGGACAGGGGTTTCGTGGAGAACGGAGTCCTCGAAGTAAAAAAAGAAAGAAGAAAAGAAAAGAATGACACAATCGGGAGCCCCGGTGCGGTTGAGCCGCATTCGGGCATGCCGCTGTCGCGCCCCCTCCCCTATGCCCATGGTATTTCCGCAGAAAGCGTGAATTATGTACACGCAGTGATTAGTTTCGCAATTTCGCGAGGGTCGGGTTAAGGCCGCATTACTACGTGTGCTCGAACGCGCTGTGGTCTGGTTGTGGGGTTACTCCGGCGCGCTGACGGTGTCCGACGCGTTTAATGGCCGTCGAGAATTGCCTGACAGTTGCTTTGTACTTCCGCCATGAGGGCCGCCAGATGCTCCTCCGTCCGGAGAGAGCGTTCGGTGTTCCATTGACCGTAATGACTCTCGAGGGCCCGGCATCTTGAGCTTGAGGTATGCGTGAAAAGCGGCAACCGCATTGAACTTTTGCGAATGCGGTTCGTCCGAAAGCAGGGCGTGATAGCCGCGGCGGAACGGGACTATGTCGAAGATTAACTCTCGCTCGAAGTTATCCGGGATCCGGCGACCACTTCAAGTGTAATCGAGCCTATAGCTTGGCCTCTACACACTGTATGACGCTTTTAAAGGTCGCCTTCGTGGGTTTAATCCTTGATGGGTCTATGCCCGGTTTTGCGCATCGTATCATGATAAAGCAGTGTTCGAGGCTGCAGCCGCCCATTAGGACTCTAGTGAGGTGAAATTCGTCAATGATTGGGTCTAGAACCAATCTGGCGAATCCGCCATGGCGGATGCTAGTGGGGTGGTCCTTCGATCAAAAGTGATCGGGCAGGAAGAACACGGGTTGAACTTTGGGGGCGATCGTGGCTCCATCGCATATACGCCCCTTTAGTGCACGCTTCCACTCCTTTTTGGGTATGTGGGTTATGTATATCATGTTCACCGTCCGCACTTGTGGGGGAAGCCCTTCGCCCTCTATTGTTCATGGCGTGGCTCCTCCTCGCCATCGCTATGCAGCCCCTTGTCATTATTTTTGGCATTTAACTTGCTCGCCGCTTGAACACCTAACAATCCTCGCTGGTGTGGTTGGCTGGTTTTCGGGTGTCGGTATCCGCACGAGCGATCGAAAGTATTCGGTCCAAATTGGACGGCCCGGAGTATTTCTTTTAAATGGCTTTTTCACGACCGGGTTTAGAGCCTCTGAATCCGGCATTGATCGGCCAGATCCTCAAAGATTATCGTCAGCACGCGGCGCTTGTGCTTGTTGCGACGCGTGACCTGCCATTGTTGTCCTTGGTATCCGAATTACTGTGGCTCTTGGTCATGTTGTTACTACGAGCTAGCCAGTTGTCCTCTCCCACGCAAAAGTGGGTCATGAGTGTTGTGAGGGCTGCCATGGATTTCGCTTTTCCTATCCTAGGTGCTCGCAAGCCACTCGTCATGATGTTGTGTTTGAAGGCTGCGAGGGCCTCTGATCCGGACAATCGACGATTTGATTTTCTTGGTTAGGAACCGTGTCCGTAATTGTTCCGCCGATTCCTCCGCTGCTGAATTATGTGGCTTAGGTCATCGGGCGTCTGGTGGTCGCACATATGTGCCCTGGAAATTGTCGAGAATGCGGCTTCCGTGTCTTCCCAACAACCAATTGACTCTGGCGGCAAGCTGTTAAGCCAATGCCGGGCTGGTCTCTTTAAGCTTGAGTGGGAGGTATTTGATGGCGGTAGATCATCACCATGGGCCATGTGGATGTGAAGGAGATAATCCTCGATCCAAACCGTAGGATCTGTTGTGCCATCATATGATTCAATGTTTACGGGTTTGAAACCCTCGTGATTTGATGATCCATCACTTCATCCTGTGAAGCATAGTGGGTGTGCGGCGCCTCAGATTAGGCTATATCACGACGCAGCTCAAATGAGCTTTGTTCATCAAAGTTCGGCCCGGCGGAGTTGTCATATCCGGGCGTGATTTATATCGCCACGCGGTCATGGGCGCCCACGCGATCCGTGAGATCGATCTTGTTTGCCTTGCCTTGTCCTCCAATATATCTCGCAGGTCTGGCGATTTCCCGTGCCTTGGTATTTTTTGAGCGCCACGGGTGCGGCTTGAGTTGAGGGCCGAGAGGCCTTTCAGATCGCGCCACGAGGTGGCCGATCACCAGTATCATGCGGGTGATGTAGGTTTGGGTGCTTCCTCCTCTAATCGGGGTAGCCCGACATGCGTTTTAACTAGCTCTTGAGGGGCGCTCGAGTTCATACTCTTCGACGCAAGGACTTGGTCCATCTGTCACCTAGCAAGTCTTGGTCAGCTCTAAGCTAAAGTTGCAGCTTTTTCTTGAGGCTGCTGCCGTGGCCATAAGCCCGCGTTTGAAACGCTCTTGTTCGGACGGGATTCCACGGGCACGACGAATTATTCGTCGCCGAGGCTTGCCTCATCTTCGGAGGGAGGCATGTAATTATCGCCCTCTACCTCTCTTTTCGCCACTCTCTCATGAGGGCTGGCTTCTCCATCCCCGTGCTGAATCCTCCGAGGAGGGGTTGTCTTGACACTTTCCGGTGTTATTGTCTCCTGTGCTGAATCACCGCTTTTGCCGTGGCGGATTTAGAGCGGCGCCGCTGGTTTGCCGCGCAGGCTGTTTCTTGGAAGGGTCATCCTCATTGCTCCATCGCCATTCCCATCTTTTGGGATGTCCACCATGTATATGTCGTGATGACGGTGGCCTTCCAGCGCCCTCGTGGGCGCTGGTTCTTGGTCGCCTCTCGCATCGCCGCCCATACCGTCGATGTCTTGGTCAAGTCGAGCATGTCCCGTTAAATCATCGAAGTGGCTACGATGTGGGTGGTGGGTGGGCTTTGAATCTCTTCGCCGTCTGCATCCCAACCTTCCCGACCATAATCCGCCAAGGCTCTCCGATAAAGAGAGAGACTTTAGTGAATTCAGGATGTTTCCAAAGGGCGAGGCTTTGAAAGATGTCCGCGGCAGTGAATTCCATGATCGGGCGCCCAATCGGATTCGATTAACATGGGCGCGAAGGCTCGGAGTCCGGAGAGGAGTCCGCACCTTGAGTCACGAAGCCGCAAAGGACGAGTATGGTGTTCGGCTCGATCGCCCGTATAGATTGCAGCCCCGAGGCGGTGTCCAAGCCACCCGCCCTCGATAAGCGCGATCGGCTCGAGCTAAGGGTCGAGCGGACAAGCGCGGCCTCCAGATAATCTGTTCGTAGCAGAGCTAGATCATGCCCTCGTGAAAGTGCGCGGCGCTTATTGTGGCTCGAACCCGTCGAAGATCAAGTCTCCGCGGCGTCGGCCGTGTAGTTCAAACTTCCAAATCTGACCCTAGTGGCTGGGGCGTAGCTTTCAATCTGCTCCAGATGGTTGCGGATTGGCCCGTGGTGCAAAAACCGCCGAATCTGAAGATCTGTCCGGGAGAAAAGTCTCACCTCGAGCGCATCATTGTTGATGATCGGAGGAGCCATCGGGCCTAAAGATGACGACAGAGGAACTCTCAATGAAAGCACCAATGTCGGTGTCAAAACCGGCCCGGATCTCGGTAGGGGGTCCCGATCGTGCGTCTAGGTGGATGGTAACAGGAGACAAGGGACACGATGTTTTTACCTGTGTTCGCCCTCTCGATGCGTGTAAAACCCTACTCCTGCTTGATTAATATTGATGATATGGGTAGTACAAGAGTAGATCTACCACGAGATCGAGAGAGGCTAAACCCTAGAAGCTAGCCTATGGTATGATTGTTGTTCGATCCCCACGGACTAAAACCCTCCCTGGTTTATATAGGCAACGAAGAGGTTAGGGTTACACAGCAGTTGGTTACGATGGTAGGAGATCTACATATCCGTATCGCCAAGCTTGCCTTCCACGCCAAGGAAAGTCCCATCCAGGACACGTGGACGAAGTCTTCAATCTTGTATCTTCATAGTCCAGGAGTCCGGCCAAAGGTCATAGTCCGGCCATCCGGACACCCCCTAATCCAGGACTACCTCAATCATGCATAGCAGAAGTGGCATCATCAATAGCATGCGACATATCAGAATGAATAGCAGAAGCAGGTTTAGGTGTCGCAAGCTTACTCCAAAAGCAGGAAAGGTGAATCAAGTGCGAGCTAGATGGCGGTTCCTTACCTCCCCTCGTAGTTGAGGGATAAATTTTTGTCTTGGCGTCTTTCAAGTTCTTCATAGTGTCCAGCTGATATAAATCCCAAATGACTCAAAGAATAGAGCTATGCTCCCCGGCAACGGAGCTAGAAATTGGTCTTGATAACCCACAAGTGTAGGGGATCGCAACAGCTTTCGAGGGTAGAGTATTCGACACAAGGGGAGCCAAAGAATATTCTCAAGTATTAGCAGCTGAGTTGTCAATTCAACCACACCTGGATAACTTAATATCTGCAGCAAAGTATTTATTAGCAAAGTAATATGATAGTAGTGATAACGGTAACAAAAGAGTAATGAAAGCAAAAGTAATATTTTTGGTGTTTTGTAGTGATTTAACATAGCAGTAACAGCTGAAAGTAAAGAAGCGTAAACCCGAAGATATGGACGTGGGCATTGGATCGGTGATGGATAATTATGCCGGATGCGGTTCATCATGTAATAGTCATAACATAGGGTGACACAGAACTAGCTCCAATTCATCAATGTAATGTAGGCATGTATTCCGAATATAGTCATACGTGCTTATGGAAAAGAACTTGCATGACATCTTTTGTCCCTACCCTCCCGTGGCGGTGGGGTCCTAATGGAAACTAAGGGATATTAAGGCCTCCTTTTAATAGAGAACCGGAACAAAGCATTAGCACATAGTGAATACATGAACTCCTCAAACTACGGTCATCACCGGAGTGGTCCCGACTATTGTCACTTGGGGTTGCCGGATCATAACACATAGTAGGTGACTATAGACTTGCAAGATAGGATCAAGAACTCACATATATTCATGAAAACATAATAGGTTCAGATCTGAAATCATGGCACTCGGGCCCTAGTGACAAGCATTAAGCATAGCAAAGTCATAGCAACATCAATCTCGTGAACATAGTGGATACTAGGGATCAAACCCTAACAAAACTAACTCGATTACATGATAGATCTCATCCAACCCATCACCGTCCAGCAAGCCTACGATGGAATTACTCACGACTGGCGGTGAGCATCATGAAATTGGTGATAGAGGATGCGTTGATGATGACGACGGTGACGAATCCCCCTCTCCGGAGCCCCGAGCGGACTCCAGATCAGCCCTCCCGAGAGGTTTTAGGGCTTGGCGGCTCCGTGTCGTAAAAATGCGATGATTTATTCTCCTTGATTTTTTCTCCCCAAAGCAAATATATAGAGTCGGAGTTGGCGTCGGGAGGAGCTCCGAGTGGGGCCCACGAGGTAGAAGCGCCCTGAGGGGGTGCCCCACCCTCGTGGACAGTGTGGGGCCCCTGGTCTTCATCTTTGGCAAGGATTTTTATTATTTTTAACTAGATGTTTCGTGGAGTTTCAGGTCATTCCAGAACTTTTGTTTTCTCGCACATAAAACAACATCATGGCAATTCTTTGAAAACAGCGTCGGTCCGGGTTAGTTCCATTCAAATCATGCAAGTTAGAGTCCAAAACAAGGGCAAAAGTGTTTGGAAAAGTAGATACGACGGAGACGTATCAGCGCCCCCCTGCCCCGTGGCCTCCACGTTGATTACTTGGCGTGCACTCCAAGTTCTCTGGATCACGTTTGTTCCAAAAATCACGCTCCCGAAGGTTTCATTCCGTTTGGACTCCGTTTGATATTCCTTTTCTGCGAAACACTGAAATAGGCAAAGAAACAGCAATTTGCACTGGGCCTTGGGTTAATAGGTTAGTCCCAAGAATAATATAAAAGTGTATAATAAAGCCCATTAAACATCCAAAACAGAATATATAATAGCATGGAGCAATCAAAAATTATAGATACATTGGAGGCGTATCCGCCTTGGCAGCACCTTGCGCCGCACGGAGGGAGCAAGAACGAGGTTGAAGAAGGAGGACGGTTGTTGGATTAACATCGAGCGGTCCAGCTGCTAGAATCATTTGTTGATTAAGTTGACAAAGCCCTAGCGTACCGCGTCACCTTAGTAGGCCCACAAGTTAGCCACCAAATCTACGGGTCCCATTTCATCGCCGAGGAGGAATGGTTTTTTCGCATAACAAGGAGGCACTTCCTTCCATGTGAAGATATAGCCGATGGGTCCCGGCTATCGTGGGAGGAAAGAGCTTAATAAGGAGGAACTTTCCTTGCATGCGACCATGGACCTCGTGGGTCCCCAACCGTCGAGCTCTCCACGTCTGATACTCTTCCGATGACTCTCGTTTCTTGACCACGCCGCTTGGCCTTAACGAGGCGATGGGCACGGCGAGCCCTGCATCAGAATGACACAGCTATGAGGAAGGCAGCGGCATTGGAGTCGCAGACGGAAGGAGTGGGAAACTTGACTGGTTGGTGCGGAGTGGGCCTACGCACTTGGCATGTAATAACATGAGGTGCGGAGTGGAGGATGGCCTAGCCGTCGGTGGGGGTAGCACTTTTCTTGGTAGCGCATAAAACAATGCCCTTGAGCCGGAGGGTGGAAGCGGCCGGTCCGGCCCGTGATCTTGGGGAAGAAGGCGAGAGATTGAAGAAGAATGTCGGCCGTTGGATGTAAATCCACGCCTTGCTTAAACTTCGACCCTGGCCCACATGTCGGCCGATCCATTTGTTTTCTAGTCCATTTGGTGGGCTGGGTGAAACAATGATGTAGCATCTATGCAGCCCGCTTATATATATGGTAGAATTTAAAAGCTCATTTGCATTTTTCTCAAAATCCACCGGACTTGCTGGGCTGGGTGAAAATATCATGTTGGATTTGAACGAAGAAATGTTATAAAAACATAAACACATGATTGCACGTCTATTACATGATTCACTGTGTTGATCTAACTGTTTGTGTATGTCTTCTTGTTTGCAAACAGAGAATTCTAGAGCAACGAGGGAGTCGTTGAACAATTCGGGCGACCGTGGCCAAGTTTCTCTTACCATGTGCAGCCTTGGTGTGTGTCGGATTTCGGGTTCCGGCAGACCCTCTAGGTTCGAACTCTGGGGTGCGCGCGGAGATCTCACCCCCTACCAACTTGCACCTCGTCATGCAAGCAAGGATCTAAACTACACAAAGAGCAACACAAAGGGACACAATGTTTATATCGGATTCGGGCCACCATTGTGGTGTAATACCCTACTCCAGTGTGTGGTGTGGTGGATTGCCTCGTGGGCTGATGATGAGCAGTACAAGGAAGAACAGCTCATGAGGGTCTGTTCTTGGCCGGTCTGACGAACTGCTAGGGGAGTTCGGTGCCTCTCTCTCTCTCTCTCTCTCTCTGGATCCAAGATGCCTCAACGTCCAACGTGTCCCTAGCACTGTGGGTGGCTAGTCCTATTTATAGGCGGAGGCCTGGGCCTCTTCCCAAATATTGAGCGGGAAGAGGCGCCCGGCAGTTAGCCATTTGAAGGGAACATCTAGTACACTTATCCTGACTAAAGTTGGTCCTCGCTTTGCCAAAGGCTCGGCGATGGCCTTGGCTTGGGCTCCACGATGACCTCCTTCCACCGTGGTGTGTTGGTCTTGGTCTTGTTGCACCGAAATGGCTGCCTTTGCTTGATGCTCTCGTCAAGCGCTTGCCTCCTTTGCACCAAAGAGGAAGCGAGGACATCAAGTGAAATTTGGCGCCTCGCTGGCGACTTGGTTGTCATGGCTTGCGTCCATGGGCACCTTGTGAGGTACCCGCCTTGATCTCTCCGCCTCCTCCCGAGCCAGCTCGACGAGGCCGTGCTGAGGAGGCTTCTCGTGATCCGCCTCAGAAATCTTGGCCCCCTCGCGAGGTCTTGAGCCAGGCCGATGAAGATGGGCCGCGGCTGGGCCACCCTTGAGCCACGCCGCCCGCGGGCCGCGACAAGTCTCTGGGTACCCCTGTTCCCGAGCGCCGTGAGGCCCCGGGCCCAAGGCGCGCTGGACTTGGCTTAGCGGAGAAGCGAAGGGGCAAGTCTGCGAGCGCCGTGGGCCCCTAACAGCCTGACCTTGGGCGCCAGCGTGGTGGTTGATTGGGCGTGGGCGTCCCTGTTTCACGCCTCCTTATTTTGGCGCCCAGCCTAGGGCGGACCCGTGGTTGCACATAGTCATCCCTCTTCTCGCCGCTCGTGCGTCTCCTGCTCTTCCTCCTCTTGAGCTCCAATCTTCGCTTCCAATCCAATCTCGAATCCTCCCCCTTCCTGTCGCCATGGCTCCGACGAAGAAGGGGAAAGGGAAAAAGCCTGTGCCTCCGTCCTGCTCACCGTCGCCGACGGCTCCTGCTGTCGATCGGTCGATCATACTCAACCGAGAAGGCTTGGACAAAGTCAGTTCTGCCCTCGCCACGATATTCAACGAGTGTGGGAGGACGAGGTCTGGCCCGCGTCTCACTTCTCCATTGATAGAATAGTCACCGAGGTCCCAGATTGCCAGCCGACGCATACGTAGGCGGACTAGGTTCCCCCTTTTCCAATTTCTTCAACGCTGTGCTTTCCATTACAGATCCATATGATGCATTTGGGTCCCGAATCCATTACTCTTCTTGCCGTTTCGCCTTTATGCTGCGGCGATGATGGGCATCCCTCCTTCCGCTGCCTTGTTGCCACTTCTTCTCTTTGCGCCTCGGCGACCCCACCCAGCTCGGGTGCGCGAGCTTCATTGCCGCACGAAGCAGTGGCTTGAGTTGATTTCAGCCTTCCTCCGCCCAATCTTGCTCCATGAGCGGTGGCTGTATGTGGATGTCGGGGGTGCCCAGCCCCGCTATGAGCCAACATTACCCGCTATCCCCAATTGGTACGGGGCCGAGACGCCACGCCCCGGCTCGTCTGCCTGTCTGGCATCGCTCACAGTACTGGTGAGGCGCTCGGCGTGATGGCGCCAAGGTGGTGAATGAGTTCCTCCTATGTCGCATTGCCTCTCCAGCGCCATTCCCGTGGGATGTGGGCCTCCAGTGAGCGTGAGGACGCATGAGGCTCCGGGGAGGAGGACTGACGCCCAAGTGCCGAGGAAGGTCCTCATGATCTGGCCGGGGACCCTTCCCCAGAGCATCCGGCAAGGGGTGCTCTGCTGTACCTTTGCTTTCGAACATGGGTGATTTCGTGAAAGCGAGATGCCCGGCTTGACGAATGGGGCTGCGCCCATGAGCCTCATCTGCGACCTCGTCACCGAACCAGTTGTAGTGGCCCCTTCCAATTGCCCACGGCGATCCTTCCTCGAGTGGTGGGCAGGGGAGGCAAGAGCCACCGGAGGCGGAGGAAGCCTCCGCCCGGATGATTTGACGCCCAGACGGCACTCCCCGAGGCGGCAGCTCACGAGGCCCGTGCTGCTGCTGCATTTGAAGAAGCGATGGGCCGCGACCCGTGGCTCCCGTGGAAGGGGCCCCCTGAGGCCCGGCTACCCCTTCTTGGTGAGGCGATCGGCGTGCGCGGCGCCAGGCGACACCCCGACGCCGGGTCACCTTGGTGCTTCTCCCTGTCGCAGCTGACCCTGCGCCGAGCTCCTGGGCAACTTCGCATGGACTTCGAGGCTCTCCGGAGAGAAAGGAGGCCTTGGGTGATGATTACCCTTGCCGCTTCTTGAAGCGCGGGGAAGTATTTCGCCATTGATGAGTAAGCCTTCTTCCTTCCTAGTTCCTTATTTTCCCGTTGCTTCGGCTGATCCTTGCCCTGCAGGGCCCTTCATGCCAAGCTCACGGAGATGGCTGAGGAGCCATCCCCCTAGGCCTCGCCCTCTCCATCGTCCCCAAGCGCTCCGAGCTCAAGCACTACCCTCGTGGTGAGGCGGTCGAGAGGTGAGCCATCTGTGGCGCATCACGGTTCTGCGCACCTCGCGACCCTCCTTCTGAGCCTTCCCGGTATAGCCAGCCTGCCTTGGGCTCTTTGACTGGTCGTGACGGCGATTGGCTGAGGTCGGCCCTTCGTTCTTCATTTGAGATGAGCCGGCTCTAGGCCGGGCTCTGGCGGCGCGTCTGCCATCGCGAGCGCCAGCCCCAGCCCCGCCTGGAGGGGAGTGCTAATTCGCGGCCCCCCGCGCACACGTGGGGCGGAGGACGACGCGGAAGATGTGCTCGAGCGCGCCCGGGAGCGCCGTGCCCTTCGCCAAGGGTTTCTCCAGAGGGCGGCTGACGCAATGAGCCAGCTTGGTGTAGAGCTTCGCCCGGCAAGACGCAGCGCCTTGGCCGAGGGCTTGCGCCTAGCTCAAGAGAGGCGCCAAGCTGAAGGTGGCCGCTGCCCTTCGCCACCGCCAGTGACCTCGACAATGAGAAAGCCGAGGTGTCGCTGGCGGCCTCACGGGAGGCCCGTTCCCGGGCTGTCGAGGAGGCCCGGGAGGCTGGCCGGCGGCGTGAGGCGGCCCGGAGCTGAGCCGCGAAGCTCGGGCCCGAGCAATTCCTGGAGCAGCGGTGGAGCTCCGTGAGACGGCCCTTGCATCGATGAAGGGGGCTTCGATTCGACCAGCGGAGCTCGAGACGTGAGGAGGAGCCCGACAACTCGAAGGCTGCCCGAGCGCCGCGATCTCGAGCAGGCTGGAGACGGGGAGGCGCTTGGTGATGCAGGCGGAGGGCGATGCCAAGCGCTGGGAGGCCCGAAGTCTGGAAGAGGTTGATCACGGGTGGCGGCGGCCAGCTTGAACCTCGAAAAGGAAGTTCGAGGAGAGGCTGGGGTTGATCGGGGCGAAGCGGAAGGCAGGACCGCCGCCACGAGGCCAAGCCGGATGAAGGACGCGGCGGCTGACGCTTCCCGGCCGCCCTTGGCGTGGTATGCAGAGGAGCCGACTTCCTCCCACGCCGAGGTGCTTCTTCTCGTCGGTACCGGTGGAGCCAGCGGTCGAGGCCGTTCGCTGGCGAACGAGCGAGGGCAGATACGCCGGCGGCAGATCTGAGCACGAGCATGGCCCTATGCTCCGCACGCTCGAGAAAAAACTAACACGGCCTTGGGCAACATCTGCGTAGGCGTTGGCGAGCCTCATGCGATTAACTATCTTTGGTAACCTCCAGTTCTTCATCGATGTGGTGACGCAGCTGGAAGTGCGGTCGGGCAGAGCCAACAAAGTTGGTGGAGGAGAGGAGTCGCGCTCTGCCGCAGGCGTTTTTTCTCGCGTCTTCACCATCTTGGGACATGGATCCCAACCGACTTTGATGTCGCCATTGCCCCGGTACCCGGGCCATTCCGGGGCGACTCGGGCGCATTGGGTGGAAGACAATGTGGATGCCTCTCGTCAGGCCTTTCGCTCGACAACGACGGCGTCGTGGTCGTGGCGGCGATGAAGGCGGCGTGGTGAACGGCCCGACGCTGCTGGCGGCGGCGACGCTGGAGGCGATGGCGAGGCGGTGACGCCGGCGGCGATTCAGGAGGTGACCTTGAGGATGCATTGGGGGATTTGTTCGATTGACCGCGTGCTGCGCCTGCTTTCTTATCCTGCGTAGATCGAGTTCAGGCTTGGCCCTGAAGGTTGTAAGAGCATTTTGGGAGGGGGAGCCCTCGTGTAAAAACTTGCAGTTAGCAGATTAGTAGATGCGATATCACCCACATGCCTTTGCGCAAGTGGCGGCCTTGCGGCGAGCTGGCTGGCTTGTTTACCTTCGACCGCGTGGGTCCCGAGATAACTGCGGAGGGCTGTGGTGTTTGAGTGCTCCCCTGAGCGAGCCCATTGAACCTGTGATGAGGACCTCCACGAGAGGCGCGGTGATGGTGGTCCGGGGCTGCACGCATGCTAAGGTTTGGCCCGGCTCGCGAGGGGCTCACGAGGGGAGGCAGCCGAGGCAAGGTGGTAACCAGAACGCGAGATTGCTCGAACGAGACTAAACACCTTCCCGAACACACGCCAAATCGCAAGCTCAAATCCAACTTAAATACAAACGGGGAAGAAGCGATGTACCAAGGAAAAAGCAAGAAAAGCGGAAAAAAGCCGCGTCCGGCACCTAGTCTAGTCTTGGACGTCTTCTCACCCAGCGAGCTAAGTCACGCCCATCGGGCGTGGGAGGGAGCCCTGTATTCGAGGCCGGTGCTCGAGACTCAGGCGTGTACTGACCCCACTCATTATTACGTGAGAGTGTCACGGGCGGCGAAGCTTCACGGCACTGGGCCTTCTTCATAGGTACCGGCCTTGCTTCATATCGCCCAGACGAGGGCCCCGCTTTGCGCCACTCTCTAGTGCCATCGACGACGGCCAATGGGAGACCGAGGACGCTGCCGACGGGTAGAGCGGTCGCCAGCGGTTCCCCCGACGACCACGGGTCCTCTGCCGGGGTTAGGCCCTGAGGCACCTCCCCGGCAGAGGGCCTACCTCCTGAGGACGCCTTGCTCCGAACGCTGTGCTGGTGATGCCGAGTCTCGGCCCCTCTCCTGCAGCCCCCAGCGCCCTCCTCCTGAGGGGTAGGAAACTGCACGATTGGGGCGGCCGTCCGCTGCGACTACCTGTACCTCCTGCGATCCATGGTTAGCGTATGCATGCTCCTGAGGAATTAGCGGTACCCGATAATCGTTGCTTCCGGCCAACTGGCTTTCCCAGGCTCCCTGGAAGAGCTCGACTTGGTGCCTCGTCCCCCCAGCCTGGGCCGAGGAGCGAGCCATGTTCGTCCTCCTGCGCATGCCCTTGATCCATCATGTGGGGCACGTACTCTTCCGGGGCCGCCATCCCAAATGCTTCACTGTAGTGCGTCGTGTGCCACGCAGTTCGCTTGAGGCGCCCACACAGGGGTGAAGCGCGCAGTGCCCACCGGGGCCATATGGGTTGTGGCGAGTCCTCCTTCGCCGTCGGGCGGAGGCGCCGCCATTGCTATCCCGGTCTTGGCCGACGGCCTGGTTGGCGTTAGGTGGCCTTGGAGTCCGCCCGGCAGCTGGCGTGCGTGGGGCCTCCGCCTGCCCGCCCTGGTCCCGAGGTGGCGCTGGGTGCGAAGGGTGAGCCCGATGCGGAAGCCTGTGAGCTGCTCATACCCGTTCCAAAGACCGTCCACGGCCGCCCTCCAGCAGCCTGCATTGCAGTAGCTCTCGGGCCACCGTGAGCGCGGCCCTTGAGTTTGCCTGCTCCCGTCGGGTGTATGGTGTCGTGGCCGCAGCGTGGTTCGAGGCCCTCGCCACGCGCGCCTGCCAGCGGCATGAGAGCTGACGCGTTACGACCGCGTCACTCATGACCCGCAGCGCCCTGCGGACGCCATGAAGCTGCACGAACGCACGGGTCGCTTCGTGGCAGCGGCTCGCTGGGCGGGCCAGCCGCCCCGGATCAGGGTTGCCAGGTCGCCCGGACATGATGATGACGATGCGACCAGGCGCAAGCGGCGGCGGATTCCAGCACCCTCCTCTGGCGCGCCAAATGTCGGATTTCGGGTTCAGGCAGAACCTCTAGGTTCGAACTCTGGGGTGCGCGCGGAGATCTCACCCCCTACCAACCTGCACCTCGTCGCCTCGCAAGGATCTAAACTACACAAAGAGCAACACAAGGGACACAATGTTTATACTGGTTCGGGCCACCATTGTGGTGTAATACCCTACTCCAGTGTGTGGTGTGGTGGATTGCCTCGGGGGCTGATGATGAAAAATACAAGGAAGAACAGCCTCATGATGCATTCTTGGCTGGTGCGATGAACTGCTAGGAGGAGTTCGGTCGCTCTCTCTCTCTCTCTCTCTCTCTCTCTCTCTCTCTCTCTCTGGATCCAAGATGCCTCTACGTCAACGTGTCCCTACCCTGTGGGTGGCTAGTCCTATTTATAGGCGGAGGCCCTGGGCCTCTTCCCAAATATTGAGCGGGAAGGGCACCAGCAGGTTGGCCATTTTGAAGGGGAACATCTAGTACACTTATCGACTAAAGTTGGTCCTCGCACGCCAAAGGCTCTGGCGATGGCCTTGGCTTGGGCTCCACGATGACCTCCTTCCTGCCCGTTGTGTTGGTCTTGGTCTTGGTGCACCGAAATGGCTGCCTTTTGCTTGATGCTCTACGCTGCGCTTGCCTCCTTTGCACCAAAGAGGAAGCGAGGACAATCGCAGCGGCGCTGCTCGGGCGCCCTTTGCGTATGATGTCGTCATGGCTTGCGTCATGGGCACCTCGTGAGGTACCTGCCTTGATCTCTCCGCCTCCTTGCAAGCCGGCCGACGAGGCCGTGCACGAGGAGGCTTCACGTCGTCCGCCCATGAGGCTTGGCCCCTCGCGCGAGGGTCTTGAGCTTAATGCCGATGAAGATGGGCGTCTTGGGCCACCCATTGAGCCACGCCCAGCGGGCATGAGCGAGCAAATCTGGTACCCCGTTCCCGTAGCGCCCGGCAGTGTGAACGAACACTCAATATACCGTAAGTACAAAGGATGGTCGCATGATGATTGATGCTAAAGGATGGTCAAGGTTCAAATCTAAATCATATCTTGCGGTAGGGGATGATGTCAAAATCAAACTTTCTCGGCAAGGAGAGCTGGTCCAAATCAACTTTGAAATTCTTCAGTAGCAGCACGCAACTGCCGAACTGATCTATCCTCCGAGAGATTTTGATGTAATACTCTGGCATGGTGAAACAAGTGTCGTGTGTGTATAAGTAGTACGACAAAGATCATTGATAGAATTGCAACTCCGATTGCTTTGGTTAGGAACTGTCATTTGATTTCATTCCAACAGCTGCCGTGCTTTATTCAATTTTGTGTATTCACCTTGCGACAGCATCTAAAACCAGCGCCGTACCAACCGCTTGCAATATTAAAAGTGCTGAGGTAGAACACATGGGCCCCAAACATGCAGGCCCACCGGCATGTGGCCCAAAGTCCAGAACCGTTTGCCTATCTGAGTATTTCTCAGCTGAACCCCCATAATGCCCGTGCGTTTCACGTAACATCAAGATGCACTTGTATGAGTATTTTATCTTGTGAGAGAAAAGGATGAACGAGGGAAGGCCTTATTTTCAAATGTGGAGAGGTGTGTGGGCACCTTTTTGCAAAATTGCCATAGTTTCCTTCCTATCCGCCGATATAAATCGACGGCCTATATTGTAGGATGGCAGTGCACACCATCATCACCAACTCGTCTATACCGTGTTAAAAAACTCTGTTTTATAATTATATATGTTATATATATTCCCTTGATTTTTCTTATGTATAAAGTTGTGATATAAAAGATCTTTATATTTCTTTACGTAGGAGAGTATCTCTCTGTCAAAAAATATATTTATGTGTAACTAGTTACTCATGTCTTTCTACTTCCTTTTAAGCTGATATGTGGGGCATCCGACAGCAGAGTCCACGTGCCATATGCACCAAATTAGAGTGCACAAGCCTGCGGTAGACACACCTCGGTCGTGAGAGTCATGATAATGCCCAATGAGCCGTCAAATCACAAAAAACCCCACCTTTCCGATTTTAGCGATAAGCTGGGACGGATGAAGCGGCAATATTTCACTTTGGGCATGAATCCCCTTCTCTCCTAAATGCTCGCTTGTTCGCAGAAAAACCCTGCTTGGCGATTGCATAGGGTTTTCTCATGGAGAACCTAGTGCAATTCTTCATCCATCCCCATAAATCCAAGTCCCTTGGTCACGGGTACTCCTAGGATGGCAGCCACCGCCCGTTGATGCATTTTTCTTCCTACTAAATCTAGTGTGTTTCATTTGCGATTGCCCAAAGTGCGAGGACCCTACAGGTTTCTCATACCTCGGCGAGACGCCACACTTGTTCCTTCTCATCCTAACACAGGATTTTAAAACACGCACAGTATGTTCCTAGAATCCTCTTTTCTATCCGGGAGGGTGGGGTTTTTTGAACATGATGTCAACTAATTTGGAAATTTGGATTGCTATATTTGGATAAAAGGTACTAGTACCATGGTCAACACTGACGTGAAGGAGGAAATTATTTCTAGATTTGGATATAGGGAATGCGGATTACGATATTATTTTTCCAGTAGTGCAATCCTTGCTGCTGCAACACATGTACTCAAGATGCTCGGCCTTGCCATAACTCGAATACACCAGTTTAATGGTCGAGTGAAGACAAGCCATGGATATATGTTTGAGTTGGGTTCATGAACCAAGAAGATCGCTACTTTTTTTATGGCCGAACTTGGATAAACTTTCTCAAGTGTTACGAACTGAAAGTTAGCGCACGAATATTGATGGAAATAGCAGAACCTGGTCTCATCTTCACTGTGATCTTCCACCTCGATGTCGTTCCAATTGTTCATCCATTTTAGTTTTGTATCTGGTTCTTGCTTCTTGCCCTGATTACTTCTTAATCCACCTATTATGTCTAACTAATCACAATTTAACTTTAGAAGTAGCAACGAATCTCTCACAAAGATGCTACTTCTAACTAATATTTTCTTATAATTGGTGGCATGTGTAGGTTTTTTCAGAGTTAAGTAGGCTACTCGTTTGTTATTCTATAAGAACTTGGCGCATTACTCATGGCACCTTTGAAGTTGACTTGGCGACATCCACAAGTTCCTACACTTTATTGATCGTCTTGAGGCACTTGTGGGGCATTTCAATGGTGGAAGGCCACGTGGGATATGTGCCACTTCTTTGCACTCGTTGAACAGGTCCAAGCGTGTTGAGAAACTTATGTACCAGCTGTTTTACGTTATATATGTTGTTCATAAACTCTTGCGTAAGCACAGTTTCTGATTGTGATCTTCTTGAAAGCGAGAACTGCCTGGGTTCTATTGTTCCTATCTGAGATGCACGACCATGGTCGGGTCGACTTGGCGCTTTGGTCATAACATAATGTTTAAGTCGACCTACTCCATTCCCTTGGAGGTGAAAGATACTTATTCATGGGTGGTCTCAAATAATGAAGGCTCGTCCATCTTGGAGAATAGGCGTAAGATTTTGTTCCTACTTTTCCATGGCTCTAAAGCAAATATCCTGTTTATTGACCACATTAAGTAGATGAAGCCGCTTTCGAGAAGGTTGTGGATCGCGAGGTGGCGCTGGGCCTTGTCTCGGGCTTGGCGGCCTCACCCTTTGGTTAATCAGTAGGCAAAGTAGCACTTTTGAGGCGTGCTTTATACGGTTGAACACATATAAGTACTCATCTTGCTTTTCAGCTATGGTTGTTAAGTGCCCTCGCTGGTTTCGATTAAGGTTGTTAAGTACTCCTGCTTGCTTTTATAGTCCTGTCGTGTTTCTTCATCCTATCTTCCTCCAGGCCAAAACTAAACCCGGTCTTGGGCCGGGGCACTTTGCTCCGCCTCCAGCGGCGGGCTGCGCCTCAGCGCACGCATTGCCGCCCCACCGTCTCCTAAATCATTAACGCCGACCTCCGAGGCCTCGCCATCGTCCTCTGTGCGCTTTGCTGCGCTCGTCGCGGCGCCGCCCTCTCGCGTTGTCAACATGGTCCACAAACAAGAGGAATCGGCGGAGGACTGTACATGGAGAGGATGAGAGTAGGGGCCGACCATGTCCATGGTCGGACGCAAGGAAGTTCCTTATTTTTTGTTATATATATATACTCCCTTGTCAGCGTATGGAAAAATAAAATGCTTCATGCTAGTGGTTTCCTGACATCTGGGACCCACGACATTGTCAGCGTATATAGTCAATAGACAAGAGAACATCACAAGATCGGTGACACAGGGGCGTAGCTGCTTTCGAGCGGTATTTTTTTGTTATTGTTGAGGCGGGCGAGGGGTTTCAAGCTGAAGTACGTGGCCCGTCTAACCAAGGCTTATATTTTATGTTCACCACATGACTAGCCCAGCTATTTTTTGTTTGTGAAAATGAGCCCGCTTTATTTTTTTCTGAAGAATACCCAATCCAGGCCTACTTATTTTTCTACGTCCTGATGGGCTGCAACTCTTTCAAGACGCTTGGAAATCTTGAAAGTAATATGAAATGGGCTGTAAATATAAAAACAGATGACAAATTGGCAATTACTTTATAATTTCTGAATTTTTTCACATTTTTAGATTCCAATTTCACCGGGCTTTAACCTAATTTAAATATATATTCAAAGTACTTTAAATCTAGCTCGACATTTCAGTATTAAAAATAGTTTGGAACCCACAGAAATATGCAAAATTTCGTTTAAATTTTTAACCCTGGCCCTGGCAAAAAAACGGACTGCAATAAATTGCATAAGAAGTTGCAATGAGATATATATAAATTATTAAAAAAATAGGGAATGGTTTGATTTGTGGGCCTATTAAGTTGACGCGTATGCAAGATTTTTTTTACTTATTATATGTGACAACAAATTATTCTAGCAGACGTAACCGTTGGATGTCAATCCAATGTAAATTGGCCGTGGTTTCTTCAATCTACGATCTTCTTGCTCGAGCCGCCAAATCCAACGCCAGGGACCGCTGCTCCGTCTCCGTGGCCGGTGTCTTTGCCCGCATGCACCTCACCGCCCCCTACTACTCCCATCGCTAGCCAGGCCATCCCTCTACTCACCCACATCTCTCCACTGATGTGGCTTCGCCATCTCTGGGTCATTCCCTTCTGGTCTCGCCGTCACGTCCATCGCTACGGTGTTCTCGGCACGGCGTGGTCAACGTTGTCAACAAACGACAACATCGGAAGAGGGACGTACATGGAGAGGCTGACAGTTGGGACCCACATGGTCCATGGCCACACGCAAGCAAGTACCTCCTTATTATGCCAAAAAGAATGAATACTCCCGCTGACAGCTCGGACCCACTAGCTATATCTTCGCACGCAAGGAAGTGCCTCCTTATTACGCACAAAAAAATGAATACTCCCCCTTCTAGCTGGGACCCACCATAGTGGGAGGCTGACTTAATAGGGCCTACTAAGTTGACACGGACGGAGGGCTTTGTCAACTTAGTCAACAAACGATTCTATCACCAGTGACCGTTGGATTGTTAACATTCAACGGTCGTCCTGCTTCTTCAACCTCTGATTTTCTTGCTCCAGCCGTCCAAACCACCGCGTGCTCTTACTTCTCGTGGCGGTTTGTCTTCTGCGGAGGCCTCACCACCCTTTACTACTCCCATCATTGGCCAGTTCTCATGCGGCGACGGCAATTTCACACCGCAGCCCTAACCAGTTGAACCTCCTCGTACTTCTCTCTCGTGGGCATCCACCGCTGCAGCGTCTTCCCAGCCTCGCTGTCGTTCCCTTCCTAGGCCTCGCCGTCGTCCACGACCTTGGTGCTCTCGGCGCGGCGTGGTCAATGTGGTCAAGGAACGACTTCCATCAAAAGAGTACTGTACGTTGAGAGGCTGACAACTGGGTCCACGGCCGCAGCAAGGAAGTGCCTCCTTATTACTCGCAAAATAATTATTCCTCCACCTGGCAGCAGGGACCCATCGGACGGGCCACCGTATTTCGCGACAAAAAACATTTCCCCTTGATTGCTGGGACCCACCAGCTACGTCTTCGCACGCAAGGAAGTGCGTCCATATTACGGAAAAAAATGATTCGCCGATCGGGCCTGGGACCCACCACTACATCTTATACGCAAGAAAGTGCTCGATTCGGGACCCACCCGGTCGAAGCATACGTAGCGTTGTCATTCTGGTCCCGAATGTGTACGTACATACTGGTCGATCGGTCTGTCTGCAGGCTGCAGCGATGAACCATGGCCGTGTAAGGAAGGGCACGTGTCGTAGTAGAGGCGCGCACGTAGCATGTACACGTACGTACAGCGGCTAGAGTGCAAGAAAGTAAATATGGCCACGTACATACGGGCGGGGTCTCGAACGCCTACTCGCGCATACGTACAGCTAGGGCTCGTATACATGGCTGCGTAGGAACGTAGAAACCGTAATAAATAAATGCCGTGTTCATGGGGAGGCAACGGAATGCATCGTGTTCATCGGGAGGCAACGGAACACGTGTTGTTCATCGGGAGCCAACCGGCTTGGACGGAATAGCCGGTGGAAACGAGGCCTGGCGTACCACAGAACGGAGGAAACGGCCTTGTGTTCGACCGGCCACGGTCGAAATGGGACCCTGTTCATCGGGAGGGGTCTGGCGTACCGCAAAAAGCGGTGGCTATGGTCCCGTTGATCGGGGAGGGTGTGGCGTACCGCAAAAGCGGAGGAAAAGGACTTGTGTTGGAGCGCCACTGGTGGCTTAAACGGGGTCCTGTTCATCGGAGGGGTGTGGCGTGCATCGCAAACGGGACTCCATGACATACCGCTCATCTCCACCGTCGACGCCTCCATGGGCTACTATTCATCCACCGCCTCCACGGGCTCTCGCTCATCCACCGTCGACCTCCTCCATCCTCCACACCTGATCGTTCATCCACGGGCTCCTGTTCATCCAGCCTCCACCGCACGCTCCTCCACCGGCTCTTTATCGCTCAACCAGCCCTCTCCACGGGTCCTGTTCAACCACCCCTCCACGGGCTCTGCTCATCCAACCCTCCACCGGCCATCACCGCTCAACCACCCCTCCACCGGCTACTGTTCAACCAGCCCTCCACCAGCTACTGTTCAACCAGCCCTCCACGGGGTCCTGTTCATCCAGCCCTCCATGGGGTCCTGTTCATCCACCGGCTCGATTGATCGGGGTCCTGTTCATCCAGTGGCAACGGCCTCTACTACCACGGGTCCGTGTTCATCCAACCCACACCGAGAACTGTTCATCCAAACCCCCTCAACAACACTCACTATTCATCAAGGGAAGGAGGCAGCAGGTTCGATCGGCTTCAGTTAGCAGCAGTAGCGAAGGAATCACTCGAGTTCAGTTAACAGCAAGGGATCGATCGCTCGGGTTCAGTAACGTAGCTAGTGCAATCGCTCGGGTTCAGTTAGAGCCCAACGCCTCGCTTGGGTTCAGTTAGAGTTCAACGCCTCGCACACACACGCGTACGTACGAGAGAAACGCGCATTGCTCGGCCCCGACCACCCACCGTAACCGGGAACTCCCCCGATATTTTCCTCGCCCTTGCTTCTACCACTGTTTTTTCCATCATGGGCGGCCCGAAGAATGTCATGCAGCTGCGTCTCCGGCCCGCCCAGGATGAAAAGCCCATTTTCTGTCATGATTTTTGTCATAAAAGTAGGAGCCCACCACATCTATGATGATACCAGGTTTTGTCACAATTATTGTCATAGAAGTGTCATAAGTATGACAGAATTTTTTTTCGTTCGGCCCAAAATGTGACGGATGTGTCTTTTTTTTGTAGTGTACTATTAATGAAAAAGCATTGACTTTGAAACATGTTATGCAAAGACTGGAAGCTATTGAGAATAAAATGATGATCATAAAACATATTGAAAATAAAATGATTCTGGCACCATCCACGTCGAGCATACCGTTCAAGTCTCCTGCAAGATTGGAGCTTACGAAGACACCTTAGAGTGTGATGTGGTTCCCATGACCGTTTGCTATCTCCTACTTGGGAGCCATGGCAATTCGACCGCGGTGTCATCCACAATGGGCGAACCAATCACTATAGCTTCAAGATGAAGGGGAAGGAGTACGCGCTACGACCTATGTCACCAAGCCAAGTGATCGCCGACAAGCAACCAACTACCCATCGCGGAGAGAATAGTGAGAGAGTGAACCACGAAAAAGAGAGTGAGCACCACAAGCCAAAATTGAGTACCTCCACGATGAGCGACAAGAAAAACTTAGTTCTATTTGCCACCAAAAGTGAGATGAGAGAAGTGTGTGAGAACCCATCAAGTGTTATGCACTATGTCCTATTGTACAAAGATGAAGCGACAAGGACTAATACCTCTCACTATCTACCTTCAGTGTTGTCTTCTCTATTGCAGGAATTCAAGGACGTCTTCCCCAATGAGCTACCTCCGGGACTACCTCCTCTACGCGGCATCGAACACCGAATCGACCTCATCCCCGGCCTTTGACCAGATTCTGCAACAAGGCACCCTACTACGTCAATCCCGAAGAAACCAAGGAAATACAACGGCAATTTCAATATCTTATTGATAATGGACATGTACGTGAAAGCTTAAGCCCTTGTGCCATACCGGTTATTGTTGTGCCTAAGAAAGATGGTAGTTTTTGCATGTGTTTCGATTGTCGTCCCATCAATGCTGTCACCATTCGTTATCGATATCCTATTCCTCGCCTTGACAATATGCTAGATGAGCTTAGCAGAGCCACCATTTTCTCTAAAGATGATCTTGAAAGTGGCTATTACCAAATCCGCATTCAAGAAGGTGATGAATGGAAAACTGCTTCCAAAACCAAGTTTGGCTTATATGAATGGCTAGTTGTGCCTATGGTTTTATTGGAAGCACCCGGCACATTTATGCGTCTGATGCATTATGTTCTCCGCCCATACATTGGTGTATTTGTTGTCGTCTACTTTGATGATATTCTTGTCTTTAGCATGTCTCTAGAAGATCATGTGACCCATCTTAGGACCATTTTGCAAACTCTAAGAAAAGAGCGCCTTTATGCTAATATGGACAAATGCCTTTTTGGTGTTGATAAGCTTGTTTACTTGGGTTTTGTTGTGTCATCTAAGGGTGTTCATGTAGATGAAGATAAAATTGATGCTATTAAAAATTGGCCACAACCAACCAACTTGTAACAAGTGCAAAGTTTCCTTGGATTAGTCGGTTTCTATCATAGATTCGTCAAGGACTTTAGCACCATTCCATCTCCTTTGCATGCCTTGAGTAAGAAGAACGCACCATTTGTTTGGGGAACATCCCAAGATACCGCATTTCATGAGCTTAAGAATTTGCTTACACATGCTCCTTTGCTTGCCTTGCCCAATTTTGGTAAAACTTTGAAGTTCATTGCGATGTTAGTTACAATGGTATAGGAGGTGTGTAGATGCAGGAGAAGCACCCAATTGCTTATTTTAGTGAAAAACTTTTTGGTGCGCAACTCAATTACCCCGTCTATGACAAAGAGTTGTACGCATTACTGCGAGTGTTGCATATGTGGGAACATTATCTTCGCCCTCATGAATTTGTCATCCATACGGACCATGAAACGCTTAAATACCTTAAGGGTCAAACTAAATTGAATAAGTGACAAGCCAAATGGAGTGAGTTTATTGAATCTTTTCCTTATGTCATCAAGTAGATTAAGGGTAAAGAGAATGTTTTGGCGGATGCTCTTTCCCGCAAATGCATGTTTGTTACTCAACTTGAATTGAATGTCATTGGCTTTGAGCACATAAAAGACTTGTATGTGCATGACCCTACTTTTGTTACTCCATATGCCAAATGTTTGACGCATACATCTTGGGAATGCTATTACATCAAGGATGATTATCTAATGAGAGCTAACAAGCTATGTATCCCCGAGTCTTCTCTTCGTTTGTTGCTTTTGCAAGAGGCTCACGTTGGAGGACATATGGGTCACTTTGGACGCGACAGGACATTTGCTACGCAATCCAAGAACTACTTTTGGCCCAAGATGTTCTGCGACGTCTCTCGTGTTGGGTTCTACGGTAGGGTGCGTCGACTGCAAATTAAAAATTCCTACGCGCAGAACATCCAGGAACATGCTACGGGAGATGGATCACAGTTTGTTACCACTAGGCAGCAGTGCCGCAAGGCAGCGAAGAAGAGTTGGGGCAGCGTCTGCGTGGATAAATCGCCTCCTCCTCGTTCGATCTCCCTCGAGCGGCGATGCCGTCCGATCCCACGTATGAGTTCGCCGGAGCGGCGCAAGTGCACCGCCTCTAACGGTATCCACGCGTGCGGGAGGAACGTCGTCGTGGCGGATCGCTAGGTCCGGATCACACGATCAGCGGCGAGTGGAGGTGGCTATTCGCAACACGTGCAAACCCTAGTCGCAGCCTTGAAGCGATCAACTACGCCTGAGTGTGCCGCACCTCCACTTTATATAGGCGTCCACAGCGGGCTCAACACTTGGGCCTCGTGACGGACCCTAAAGTTTGAAAGTCTACTCGGTCACGTTCCTAGTCGATTCCGGATCACATCCACCGGTGTCCCTCTGAACCCGACCTCGTGAGGTTCCTTCCCTTAAGCGCTGCGACCCCTTAGGTTCAAGTCGGCTTGGTCACGAGTTCGGATCACCTCCGACCTGTACGGTTGGTAGCGGCCTCTAGCAAGGCGTGCCGACCGCCAAGCGAGCGATGAAGCTGGTTAGCGAACTTTGTGCATAACGTGTCACACTTCTGCTCCCTTTGTCAAGCTTACGATATATGTTAGCCGGGCTCAAAAGCGAGGCTTGTCATCCTTGTGCTAACCCGACCTCTTTCTCGTTCGGTGATACCGACCACTATCCGGATTATCTCATAATCCTTGTCGTGATGGCCATGATGTTCTGGTCGGATCACACGAGGGGCCCAGAGTATATCTCTCGATCGGAGGGGCAATCCCATCTTGCTCGACCATGTCTCGCAGCATGGGATTGGACAAACCCAAACCTACCTTTGTAACTACCCGATCCACGGAGTAGCGTTTGAGTCGGCCCAAAGCAAGTCTATCACCATCTCGAGTACATGCGTCGACTCGGGTCTTAGGACATAGAACGTATGTTGTACTAGAGACTCACAGATGACATATCGCTGCGTCTCATAGTTGGAGTGCATCCAGGCTCGGACCTTATCTTGACTTCGGATCCCATTATGTCGGAATCCGGACGAGACCTTCCAAGTCCATATTATCCGGTTAGCATCCAATGCTCCATGGCTAGTGAGACCGAGCCATCGACCGTGTCATATGCTAGTCTAGTCATTTTGCGTCCACACAGCCCCTTTCGACTAGGGACCTTTTAGGACGATCATCATACAATGTATAGTCCCACAAACAAGTCACGTGCTTGCCGATACACATCATTGATAATGTCCAAGGACTATCTTTATTCATAAACACATAGGAAATATCATCATACATGATTGCCTCTAGGGCGGCATATCTCCAACAGTCTCCCACTTGCACTAGAGTCAATCAAATAGACATCGAATGCCCATAGCTCTAACGTGCCCCTCATGCTTGGGTTGTGGAAGCGGCTTAGTCAATGGATCTGCAACATTTGCATCCGTGTGAATCTTGCATAACTCTACATCACCATTCTTTTCGATCTTTCGTATCAGGTGATATTTCCGGTCTATGTGTCTGACCTTGTGGTGATTCCTCGGCTCCTTGGCTTGTGCGATGGCACCAGAATTATCACAATAAAGGTCCAACAGTTTCACCGAGGCTGGGAAAATACCAAGATCATCCGGAAAATGCGGATCCAAACACCTTCCTTTGCGGCTTCACAAGCCGCAATGTATTCGGCTTCGTGGTAGAATCGGCCACCGTATCCTGCTTGGAACTCATCCGATTACCTTTGCTCCTCCGTTTAGGGCGTATACCGCGAATCCGGACCGTGATCGACAATCATCTCTGTCGGTTTGGAAACTAGCATCGACGTAACCCCTTACGCACGAGCTCTTCCTCACCTCCATAAACTAGGAACATCTCTTTAGTCCTTTTCGTGTACTTCAAAATAGTCTTTACCGCTGCCCAAAGGACTCTCACACAGGTTGGCACAGTATCTACTTGTTAGGCTTATTGCAAAAGCAACATCAGGCCTTGTACATATCATGGCATACATGATGGATCCGATTCTTTGAGGCATACGGAATCCTACTCATCCTGCTTTGCTCATCGGATGTCGAAGGACTTCGAGTCTCGCTTAGCCTTATACCATGTGAGAGCGGCAAGAACCCTTTCTTCGCCTCACTCATGTTGAACCGCTTCAACACTTTATCTATGTACGTGCTCTGGCTTAAGCCGAAAGCAGCCTCCTCGATCTATCTCTATAGATCTTAATGCCTAAAATATAGACTGCCTCACCAAGGTCCTTCATCGAAAACTTGCCATTCAATGATCCCTTGACCGAGTTTAACATCGAAACATTATTTCCGATCAGTAGTATGTCATCCACATACAAGATCAAAAACACTATCGAGCTCCCACTTAACTTCTTGTATAAACAAGAATCCTCTTTGCTTTTGATGAAACCGAGACCAGTGACGACCTCATCAAAATGAATGTTCCAACTCCGAGATGCTTGCGTTAACCCATAAATGGATCTCTTGAGCTTGCATACCTTACTAGTGCTAGTCGGATCGACAAAACCCTCGGGCTGTATCATATACACGTCCTCGGTTAAATTTCCGTGAAGGAAAGCCGTTTGACATCCATCTGCCATATCTCGTAATCGAAATATGCAGCTATAGCTAGTATGATCCTCACCGACTTCAAAGATCGCTACCGGCGAGTAAGTCTCGTCGTAGTCAATTCCTTGAACTTGTCCATAACCTTTAGCGACAAGCCGAGCTTTGTAGATCTGAACATTTCCATCCACATCGGTTTTCTTCTTAAAGACCCATTTGCAACCAATGGCGCCAGGTGGCGGATCAACCAAGTCCCAGACTTGATTCTCATCCATGGACTTTAACTCGGATTTCATGGCCTCTAGCCATGCCTCGGAATCTGGGCTCACCATCGCTTCCGCATACGTGGCCGGCTCGTCGCTTTCTAGCAACAATACATCGCGCACTCTGCGCAATCTTTCCGACCTCCGTGGTTCCGGTGCCGCTTCCACTACGGGTTCCCTGACTGACTCCGGTATGATTTCATCACCAGCCGAGCCGTCCCCGAGTGGTCCTCAAATTTCTTCGAGTCGAACCGTCCTCCCACTGGCCTCCCGACTGAGAAACTCTTTCTCAAGGAAAACCCCGTTCCGAGCAACAAACACTTTGTTCTCTTCCCGGTTGTAGAAGCTATATCCCAAGGTTTCCCTCGGGTATCCCACGAATATGCATTTATCCGACTTGCGTGTAAGCTTGTCTGACATAAGTCGCTTGACAAATGCTTCACAACCCCAAATCTTTAGAAAAGACAAGCGGGACTCTTCCCGGTCCACATCTCATCACGGTGTCTTGTCTCACAGTTTTTGATGGTACCTTATTAAGTGTGAAAGCTGCAGTTTCTAGAGCGTATCCCCAAAATGACAAGGGTAAATCCGATTTGCTCATCATAGACCGGACCATGTCCAACAAGGTCCTATTCCTCCATTCCGACACGCCGTTTCTCTGTGGCGTGCAGGAGTGTGAGCTGAGGTACTATACCTCGACTTTTCGAGATGATCATCGAACTCTGGCTCATGTACTCACCTCCACGATCAGATCGCAGAAGCTTTATAGTCTTGCCGAGCTGATTCTCAACCTCGTTCTGAAACTCTTTGAACTTTTCAAAGTCTCCAAACTTGTGCCTCATCAAATAGATATATCCATATCTACTCAAGTCGTCGGTAAAAGTCACGGCATCTTGATAGCCACCTCTGGCGGTTGTGCTCATTGGACCACACATCACTATGTATAAGTTCCAATAGCTGACGCCTCCTCGCAACTCTTTGCGAAAGGAGACTTAGTCATCTTGCCGAGCAAGCATGATTCACATGTCTCGAAACGACCCGAAGTCGGACGGGTTAGGAGCCCATCATCATGGAGCTTCTTCATGCGTTTCAGACTAATGTGTCCAAGCCGGCAATGCCGTAAGTATGTCGGATTTATCTCATTTGGCTTATGCCTCTTGACATTCACGTTATAGACCGGTTCTGTTCTAGATTCAATATAAATACCCATCAACAATGGGTGCATAGCCGTGGAACATACCATTCAAAAATATCGAACAACCATTGTCCTTTAAATTGAATTCATAACCTTGACTCATCAAACATGAGGCGTAAATAATGTTCCGAGCTAAGTGCAGGAATGTAATAACAATTATTCAATTCCATTATGAATCCGGAAGGAAGCTGGAGCTGCATCGTGCCGACCTCCAACGCAGCAACTCTTGCTTTGTTGCCGACCACGATGTCAATCTCCCCTTGTGCCACCACGCCTAGTTCTTACCAGCCCCTGCATCGAGTTGCAAATATGAACAACCGATCCGGTATCAAATACCCAAGAGCTACTAGGTATGTCGGCAAGGTAAATGTCTATAACATATGCAACAAGTGTACCTTTGCACGAAGAAGCATTTCCGGCCTTCTTGCCATGCTCTGCAAGCCACTTACTACTGCTTCTCTTCCGATTGACCGGTCTCCTTGCGGTGAAAAGCAAAGCGGTCTTTGAGTCCAGTCCAGACTTGGTGCGCGGCGAAGGAGTTACCGTCTCCGTGCCCTTTGCCTTAGCCTTTTCTTGGACCAACTCTTCTTGAACTTAGCCGATTTCTCGCACCATCAACACTTGATGCGTGCCTTTCTTAATATCCTGCTCTGCCACTTTGAGCATCCCATGCAATTCAGTGAGCTTCTTATCCATGCCATGCATATGGTAGTTCGAGATGAACGTCCCATAGTTGGGCGGAAGAGAACCCAGAACAGCATCAGTAGCCAGCTCATCCAAGAGCTGGAAGCCCAAACGATCCAAAGCTTGCACATATCCGATCATCTTGATCACAAGTGGGCTCGATGGATCACCTTCCTTCAGCTTGCAATCCATCAAGGATCGCCCAGACGTTGAACCTTTCGGTCCTAGCCTCGTATGCGAAACATGCTCTTGAGACTCTCGATCATATCGTAAGCCTCAACATTTTCGAAATGCTTTACATTGCAAATCAGGCTCCATACAAGCCGAAAGATCGTGACGTGATCTCTGTTGATTCATCAATGAGTTTACGGTAGGCATTCTTAGTCGTGGCACTAGCATTATCCGGCAGGTTCCTCTGGAAGTGGATCCTCTAGAACATGTTCCTTTTATCGTGCTTGAGAACAATTCTCAAATTTCTATACCGGTGGTAAAGTTTGTTCCATTCGGTTTATCCTTTTCGAAATTGATTTCAATGCAAAGTTGGGTTGAGCAGGTGGTGCCATTGATCTACAACAGAAAACATGCAATCACTAAGCAATGTGTTTATGTAGAGTAATTCTAGCCTAAACAGAAATACTCCCATCAAGTCAAGATCCCTCCGCAAACTCTCGGTGATTCAGATCCGACTAAGCGCATGCGACTAGTGAGCTTTAGCATCACGCTAGCCAACATACCTATCCGGTAAGCAACTCCTTGCTAATCGTATCTCTATCGACTCACATCGATCGGGGAAGGTATCTCATACCCCCCCCCAACCTTCTTTGCCACAAGGCCCAAAACTATTTTGATAGCCTTGTCAAGTTAACTGATGCGATGCATGTCCGTGTCCGAGCCACGAACCCTTGAGTTCAAGGACACCCAAAGAAGACCCCAATTTTATGAGCCCACTACTAGGCGTACTTGACGTGCGAAGGTGCAACATCGGGGATGGCAATTCACTTGATATTCATGAGGGATCTTTCTACCATTCTAACATGCATAGAAACAAAGAAGCATAACAATCACAAATAACACATATTGTGAAATAGTATGGCTCCTTCATGGACGTTCTTCTGGAGTCGGCTCCGACTCCAATGACCATCTCGAACTCCATCTTGTTTGTCACGGCCGGGACGCCAAGCCGCCAACCTGATCTCTATTATCCAACTATTACAACTAGTAATGAATTTTACATAGAGTCACAAGTAAACCGCAGGTCGTTATACAATATAATGACAAGACTTTGGCTCACGGTGACAAACATGACACGCAGGCCACGCATGTATAAATTACACACATGCATCAAATACACATGAGCCATACTATTCACATCAAACCTGCAAAACAAAGTTATGCATAGAATCGCATTCTACCGGTTTGTGTGTCGGGTACGAAATACACGGCGCTACGCACACGGCGGTCCCCATGTGCAGTTTGAACTCCGATCACGCCGAATTCTCTGATCTGACCAATCTTATCGATCATCGCGAATCCGATTCGGATTTACGTTTCACTTATTAACCCGATGGCGGATGACCGACCGGTAGGGGTAGATCGTGTCACAACCTCATCGATCCCGATTTACGTAGAAAACATAGCCTCAACGATCCCCATGTGCGAGTTGATCACATCAACCGTGCACATAGCCGATCTCTTCAAGGACAACAGATCTCATCTGCAGCCTCCACATATCTAATATGCATACGATCTGAATCCAAATCCTATAACGGAGGCTCGATACCTTTGTTGGGTTCTACGGTAGGGTGTGTCAATTTGCAAATTAAAAATTCCTACGCCGCAGAACATCCGGGAACATGCTACGGGAGATGGATCACAATTTGTTACCACTAGGCCAGCCTTGATGCCGTGCAGTGAAGAAAGAGTTGGGCAGCGGCGTACTGCGTGGATCGTCTCCTCCTCGTTCGATCTCCCTCGGCGGCGGTCGTCCGATCCACGTATGAGTTCGCCGGGCGGCACAAGTGCACCGCCTCTAACGGTATCCGCGTGCGAAGGGGAGGAACGTCGTCGCGGCGGACTGCTAGGTCCGATCACCTGATCGGCGGCGAGTGGAGGTGGCTATTCGCAACACATGCAAACCCTAGTCGCGGCTTAAGCGATCAACTGCACGAGTGTGCCGCACCTCCACTTTATATAGGCGTCCGCTGCGGGCTCAACACTTGGGCCTCGCCACGGACCCTAAAGCAAAGTCTACTCGGTCACGTTCCTAGTCGATTCGGATCACATCCGACCGGTGTCCTGAATCGACCTCGTAGGTTCCTTCCCTTAAGCCTTGCGACCCCTTAGGTTCAAGTCGGCTTGGTCACGATTCGGATCACCTCCGACCATGCGACGGTTGGTAGCGGCCTCTAGCAAGCGTGCCGACCACCAAGCGAGCGATGAAGCTGGTTAGGCGAACACAGCCTGGCGTGTCACACGCCATTTCCCTTTTGCCGCATACGATATATGTTGTCGGGCTCAAAAGGCGAGCTCATCATCCTTGTGCTAACCCGACCTCTTTCTCGTTCGGTGATACCGACCACTATCCGGATTATCTCATAATCCTTGTCGCATAGCCATGATGTTCCTGGTCGGATCACACGAGGGCCCAGTATATCTCTCCCGATCGGAGGGGCAAATCCCATCTTGCTCGACCATGTCTCGCAGCATGGGATTGGACAAACCCGAAACCTACCTTTGTAACTACCCAGTCCGCGGAGTAGCGTTTGAGTCATTAAAGCAAGTCTATCACCATCTCAGTACGTAAATCGGCTCGGGTCTTAGGACATAGAGCATTATGTTGTACTAGAGACTCACAGATGACATATCGCCAAGGCCTCATAGTTGGAGTGCGTCCAGGCTGGGACCTTA
Source organism: Aegilops bicornis (assembly GCA_021605145.1). Classification (NCBI taxonomy): domain Eukaryota; kingdom Viridiplantae; phylum Streptophyta; class Magnoliopsida; order Poales; family Poaceae; genus Aegilops; species Aegilops bicornis. Next base: position 337,761,689 of record CM038674.1, read on the forward strand.
TCTCGACTTCGGATCCGACTATGTCGAATCCGACCGAGACCTTTCAAGTCCATATTATCCGGTTAGCATCCAATGCTCCATGGCTAGTGAGACCGAGCCATCGTAGTGTCATATCCTAGTCTAGTCAGCTGCGCGTCCACACAGCCCTTTCGACTAGGGACCTTTTAGGACAGTCATCATACAATGTATAGTCCCACAAACAAGTCATGTACTTGCTGATACACATCATTGATAATGTTCAAGGACTATCTTTATTCATAAACACATAGGAAATATCATCATACATGATTGCCTCTAGGGCATATCTCCAACATCTTGCTACACCAACCGACGCTCTACATGTCGCAAAGCTAAGTCTAAATCTCAATCCCATGGTCTCTATATGCCACTTCCTATTCCGTATCACCCATGGGAAGATATTAGCATGGACTTTGTGCTTGGTTTACCTAGAACTAGAAATGGAAAAGGATTACGTGTTTGTTGTTGTGGACCATTTTTCTAAGATGGCACATTTTATTCCATGCAACAAGGTAGACAATGCTTCACAGGTTGCCAATCTCTTTTGTAGGGAAATCTTGCTTCTACATGGAGTGCCCAAGACTATCGTGTCGGACCGCGATGTTAAGTTCCTAAGCTTCTTTTGGAAGACACTATGCGGCAAGCTCGGAGTCAAGCTCTTGTTCTCTTTGGCATACCATCCACAAACCAATGGCCAAATGGAGGTCACGAACTGGACGCTATCCACTCTCCTACGCGTGTTGATTAAGAAGAAAATCAAGGAGTGGGAAGAGTGCTTACCCATCGTCGAGTATGCCTACAACCGCGCAAGACATTTGACTACCGACAAGTCCCCCTTCGAGGTCGTCTACGCATTTAATCCGTTGCCCCCATTGGACATTCTACCTCTAGCACTACAAGAGCGCATCAACATGGATGCGAGTGCCCGAGCGAGCTATCTCAAGAAGGTGCATGAAGATACAAAGGCACACACAGCCGGATCTGGGGTTCCGCAAAACCCTTAAGGTTCGAACTACAGGGGTGCGTCGCGGTTCTTTCCCTCCTACGGATCTACGCCCTAGCTCGCTAAGATCTCGCGGACGAACTCGACGAACTCACAACACAAGGGACACAAGATTTATACTGGTTCGGGCAACCGTTGTGGTGTAATACCCTACTCCGGTGTGTGGTGGTGGATTGCCTCTTGGGCTGATGAAGAACACTACAAGGGGAAAAACAGCCTCCTGAGGTTGAGGTGTTCTTGTGGTTGTTGAACTTGTGTGGGTGAGGACTCGATGCCCCCTACCGTGGTGGCTAGTTCTACTTATATAGGCTCTGGTCCTCTCCCCAAATATTGAGCGGGAAGGGAGCCAACAATGGCGGCCAATTTAAAAGGGGACAGCGAGTACAAGCTATCCAGACAAAAGCGGTCTTCGCCTGCGAAAGGCTCTGGCGATGGCACCGTCTTGGGCTCCACGGTGACCTCCGTCCTGCCGGACTGCTGGTCTTGGTCTCGTTGCACTGATATGGAAACCTTTGTCTGATGCCTCGGTACTCCGCGCCTGCACTGGCCTCCTTAGCACCAAAGAGGAAACAAGAGGCGCTGGCAGCTGGCGCCCGCACGATCTGATCGTCATGGCTCACGTCCACGAGAGCCTCGTGAGGTTTGCCCGCCTTGATATCTCCGCTCCTCGCGAGGCAGCACGGAGAGGCCGCTCACGAGGAGGTCTTGCATCGCTCGCCTCGTGAGGCTTGGCCCCTCACGAGGGTCTTGAATGCCTTGTTGATGAAGATGGGCGTACAGGCCCATTGGCCTGGCTCCACGCCCGTGGGCAGCAGCGAGCAAGTCTGGGACCCCCGTTCCCGAGAAGCAGCGACAAGTAACCCGGGCCCAAAGAGTGCGCTCGGGCTTGGCTTCCAAGCGAAGCCAAGGGTCAAGTACGGAGCACCGCGGGCCCCAAAAGCTTGCAGCCTTGGTCGACGCGTGGTGGTTGATTGGACGTGGGCGTCTCCACTTCCCCACGCTGCCTCGGCAACTGCCCGACTTGACAAGTCCCTGCGACATGCAAGGATAACCGTCATTACCTGTGATCGTGCAAGGCGCTGGTTGGCCTCCTCTCGTTATAAATGGGGAGGGGGCGGAGCCCCCGTCGCGCATCTCTTCCTTGCTTGCTTGCTCCTTTCCTCCTTGCTCCTCTGCTTGCAACAATGGCGCCGTCGAAGAGGTTCTCTGCCGTAGAGAAAGGCAAGGCCCCTCGGGAGGGACCAGGCTCCCCGGCGCCCAAGCAAGGACGTGGCCGCCCCCGCAAGCATGCCGCGACCCCGCCCGTGGCCCCGGCTCTCGGGGGTGGCCTTGTGTAGCGGAAGGAGTCGCTCTCTGGCGTCGTGGTTGCGACCTCCCGACCCATGATTCCATGCGTCACGAGGTGCTCACAATTCGTTTTTACAGTCGGAAGGATCCGGCGGCCAGTGGCCTGACTCCCAGCTTCTTTGCCCGTGAGCAGCTGGCCCGAATCCAGCGGGCTCGCTGCAGGCGGTGCATTGCACCCGGGCTTCTTGGAGTCGCGGTCGAGGTCTCCGTCGCGGGCAACATAGCTCCGGCCCGCGGTTGGTAGACGTTCGCCAGCGCCTATGTGATGGCGGCGTGCACCCTCCACTTCAAGTTCGACGGCGACGCGACCCTCTTCGTGAGGATGTTCGAGGAAGGCGGTCGCCGCGCCGGATGCTGCCCCGAGGTGAACGACGGCGAGGAGGTGCTCGGCCTACGCGATGGTCAGGACGAGGAGGAGGGGCGAACCCGCGGCCGCCTCGTCACAGCTATGGTGGCTCCTCCCTTGGCGGCAGCTCGGCAGCGGCGGCCTTGATCGGCAGCCGCGCCGCTTTGAAGGTGGTAGCGGGTCGTCTCATCGCCCAGCGCGCCGGTGAAGCGCGAGGAGGGGTCCCGACTAGACCCGGGGACGTTGCCAAGGCCCCTGCCCCGATGGATGCCTTTCAGGGGGCAAGCGCCGTTTTGTTATGTTCATCTTTTCCTTCACGCATCGAAATGAAACCAGCATGGGCCCGGGAGGCGTGTATCGAACCGTAACTTATTAACCATTATGCTCGCTTGTTGTTTGATGTTGCGTGGTTATTTTGCGCAAAGATAACTTAGCCTGGTGCATTTGGGGCGCCCTCCTCCTTACGAGGCGTTTATTTCCTCGTGTCCATCTTGACCTTGTGGTCTGCGATTGCTCAGGAACTGCAAAAAATTCGTTAGGGAGTTTGCCAGGAGATTTGTCGTTCACCCAAGCCTTGACCCGGCGCTTTGTATCGCGGTACCCGTGGGGCACGGATTAAGAGAGATGCGCCAGCTTTTGGGCTCGAACGAGGGTGGCTCGCGAGAAGGCAGAGAGAAGGAAAACGCTCGTGAGGGCACCTGCCTAGCCCCCGTCGCGAGGTATGCGAGAGAGAGAACACGAGCGAACCAGAGCCGAAAAATGCGGTAAGAGGCTAGGGAATCGAATCAGCAAGGAACACCAAAAGCAAACTTCGATTAAGGAAAAGCAGGCCAACTCACGGAAAGCTAATGAAAAGCAGCGTCCGGCACCTAATCTAGTCTTCAAGTCTTCTCACCAGCAGAGCTAAGTGCTGCCACTAGGCATGGGAGGGAGCCCCACGGCTGAGGTGGCGCTCCACGAGACTTCCGGGCGTGTACAGCCCCACTCATTATTACGTGAGAGTGTCACGGGCGGCGATTCTTCACAGGCACCGGGCCTTCTTCATAGGCTCTGGGCCTTTCTTCACAAGCTATGGGCCTTGCTTAATGGGTAGAACTTCCGGAGCTGGTGGATGTTCCAGGCATTCTGGATAGGTATCCCGTCCTGTGTCTCCAGCGCCGCGCGCCCAGCGGCAGGAGACATGGGCGACCTGAACGGGCCCTCCCACATGGGTGAAAGCTTGTGCAGCCCTTCCACAGAAGGACCCGCCTCGGGGATGAGGTCGCCCACCTCGAGCGCCCCTGGAGCGGATCTTTGCGGCAGTGGTATCGCTGCAGTGCCTGTTGGTACCTTGCCGCCCTCAGTGCAGCTTCGCGACGACGCTCCTCCCCCAGCACGAGGTCCATCCCCCGCGTGGCGTCCTGCTATGTTTCATCAAATGCCAGGACCCGTGCGGAGCGATGCTTAACCTCGTGAGGAAGGACCGCTTCAGCTCCGTAGACAAGGAAGAATGGGGTCTCGCCTGTTGGCTTGGTGGCGGTGGTGCGGATTGACCACAACACGAACTGGAGCTCGTCGTGCCAGCCCCTGCCACAGGCCTCGAGCTTCTTCTTGAAGGTCATGGTCTTGAGGCCCCTCGGGACCTCCGCGTTAGGCGCGTTCGGCTGACCATTGCTCACTGGGTGCGCCACCGTGGCGTAGCGGATCTGCGTTCAAGGTTATACAGTAGGTTTTGAAGAGGTTACTAGTAAACTGCGAGCCGTTATCCGTGATGATGTGGTTGGGGACCCCGAAGCGGCTCACAAGGCCCTTGATGAACTTGACAGCAGAGCTGGCTGGGATGGTACGGACGACTTCCACTTCCACCCACTTGGTGAACTTGTCGATGGCGGCGTAAGTGGCGATAGCCCCAGCGCCGAGGGAACGGGCCGGGATGTCCAGCCCCCAGACCGCGAACGACCACGTGAGCGGAATGGTTTGGAGGCCCTGAGCTGGCTGATGAATTTTCTTGGCGTGGAACTGGCAGGCTTCACAGGACTTCACCAGCTCAGCTACGTTGTTGAGCGCAGTGGGCCAGTAGAACCCGGTGCAGAATACTTTGCCGACGAGGGTCCGTGATGACGAGTGGTGCCCGCAGTCCCCACCGTGTATGTCAGTTAGCAGCTCCTTCCCCTGGTCCCTGGAAATGCAGCGCAGGGAAACGTCGTTTGGCCGCTTCCTGTACAACTCACCATCCTGGATGCAGTACACCGTGGCTTGCCGAACCACACGCTCTGCATCCTCCTCATTCTCTGGCAGCGCCCCTTGCATAAGATATTCCTTGAATTCCTTGGTCCAGCACCCCTCCTGAGGCTCGAGCGCCAAGAGCAAGCGAGCTCCTGAGGTCGGGCCACAGGCTGGGGCTCCTGAGGTAGGAGGCTGCGGGAGCTCCTCCCGAGGCTGAGCCGTGCTTGATAGTGGTGGTGTCGCCGATGGCTTGAATAGCCGTTCCTCAAAGACACCGGGCTCTTGTGGCTGCCGCTTGGATGCTCTCCTGGCGATGTCATCAGCTTCCTTGTTGGTGCCGGGGGCACGTCTTTGCAACTCGGGCCCAAGAACTGCTTCTCCATCTTGCGCACCTCCGAGGTATGCCTCCATATGCTCGTCCTTTGGCTCGTATACTTTGTTGGAGAAGTTGGCCGAGGAGCTGCGAGTCGCCTCCTAGCAGTGGGCGCTTCACCCCGAGCTGCCCGCCTTCCGGGCCAGCTATGAGGCCTTCGTATTCCGCGATGTTGTTGGAGACCTTCTCCCCCTGCTGAAAATAGAGTTGCATGGCATAGTAGAGCTTATCCTAAGTGGGCGATATGAGTACTGCCCCAGCCCCTGTGCCCTGGTGCGCGAAGGCGCCATCAAAGTACATGACCCAACCGTCTGGTGCCTCACTTCCTGGTGAGGTGGACCGGTCTTTGCCTGCCTCAAGTGTCGGGACGTCCATCCATTCCGCCACAAAATCAGCGAGTGTGGCTCCCTTGATGACCCTGGTAGTGCTGAACTCTAACTGGAATGCTTGCAGCTCGATGTTCCACTTGGCGACCCTCCCAGCAGAATTGGGGCTCCAGGCACCCTCTCCAATGGGTGAGCTGAGGCGACCTTGATGGGGTGGTCTGGAAGTAGTGTCGTAGCTTGCAGCGAGGCCACCAAGAGTGCGAGCAAGAGCTTACGAGGCATGGGATATCGTGCCCTTGCATCCCGCAGCACCGTGCTGACAAAATACATCGGGTGCTCGACAAGGGCTAGCGCGTTGGTGAGGCTTGTGTCTCGCGGGGGCCCGGACGTCTCCTGAGGTAGTGGAACCTCTGGTGCCTGGTAGCTTGCGGGGGTCTCTATGACGTCATCCTGCCGAGCTTGGTATTCCGTTGATGCCGTTGCGGCTGCCGCGGCGCCTTCCTGATCTTGCGTCGTTTCAGTTGTAGCTTACGCGTGGCATGCCAGCTAGTGCTCCTCCGAACCGCCACGGTGTTGCATTTGGCTGAGTGCGGTGGCAGCCGAGTAGAGAACCGAGGGCTCGAGAGGCCGTGGCGCCACCATCACCGGTGGGCTAGTTAGGTATCTCTTGAGGTCTTGGAAGGCTTGGTCGGCCTCCGGGCTCCACTCAAACGGGCCTTTCTTCGTCATCAGCTTGAAGAAGGGCAAGGCGTGTTCTTCGAGCTTGGAGATGAAGCGTCCCAATGCAGTCACCCGACCGGCCAGCTTCTGCATTTCTCCGAGGGTCTGCGGTGGGCTCATGTCCTCAATGGTTTTGATCTTCTCCGGGTTCGCCTCGATCCCTCTGTGGGACATGAGGAATCCCAGCAACTTGCCGGAAGGGACACCGAACAGACACTTCTCCGGGTTAAGCTGCAAGTTCACCTGGCTCAGGCTCTCGAAGGTCTCTTCCAGGTCTTGGATCAGGGTCCTCGCCTCCCGAGATTTCACCATGATGTCGTCGGCGTAGGCCTCCGTGTTTCTTCCGAGTTGTTGCCCTAAGGCGATGTGCATCAGTCGTTGAAAGGTTGCGCCCGCGTTGCGCAATCCAAAGGGCATGCAAGTGTAGCAGTACAACCCACACGGGGTCAGGAAGGCTGTCTTCTCCACATCTTCTACCGCCATCTTGATCTGATGATATCCACGAGCAGCGTCCGGGAAGCACTGACGGAGTCGCACTTTCGGTAGTCGACAATTTGATCGATGCGTGGGGAGGAGCGGATCTTGAGGCGAGCTTTGTTAAGGTTGGTGAAAGTCGGCGCACATCCGTTCTTTCCCACCTTTCTTGGCACTCTGACGGGGTTCGCTTGACCACTCGGGATACCGAACCTCATGAATGGCACCGCCGCCTCCATCTTGCGGGTCTCTTGGGCGATGAAGGCCTGCTTCTCGGTGGGCTGCCGTCTCTTGCATTTGCTTCCACAGGCGTACATTGGGGCATACCCTTAAATGATCTTTGAATCACCTCTCGGGACTCCTACCACTGATTGGGCTCCCACGCCGAATATATCCTTGTTTTTGCGCAAGAACTTCACCAATGCTTCCTCTTGACCTTGGTTGAGGCCGGCACCTATGGTGAAGGTGGCTCCCTGAGGACCCGTCCTCGTTGGCACCTGCTTGGTTTATGCCTTGTCTTGGGTGAACAAGCTGCTTCTTCTTGGTAAACCTACGGCCCCTTGGCCTCGAAGTACTGCGGCCAGGCTCTTGTAGCATTCTTGATCTTAAAAAGCGAGCTTGAGTGCCGTCACGGCCTCCTTGGTGTCCCCCTTGATGGTGAGGACACCTTTGCTTCGAGCATCTTCATGAGGTTGTAGGCGGATGAGTCGCCGCCATGAATCGGGCGAGCTGGGTACCCGAGGATGGCGTTATGCGGAGGTCGATGCAGGCGATGTCGAAGTCGACCAGCTCGGTCGCGGTAGTTGTCGCGTGTGCCGAAAGGTGACGGGAAGGCGAATCTGTCGAGGAGTGGGCGGCAGCGCCACCAACTCACGAGAAAAGGCTTGCTGAGGGTGAGCCGCTCGAGCGGCACGTGAAGGAGACTGAAGGCTTCCACGGAGAGCAAGTTGAAGCCAGCACCACCGTCGATGGGGGTCTTGGTGACGGCCACATGGCAGATGGTGTACGTGCAGAGCATCGGAAGCATGCCCATGCCGGCGGTGGAGTCGGGGTGGTCTTAAAGAAGGTGAGGTCGGCCTCGGTGCAGCCCAACCGGTGGAGCCCAGCGCTTGGAAGTAGCACCAATATGGCGGAGGAACTGCTTGGCGTGGCGATCCGGGCGGTGCTTGAAACGCCCAGCGAGGGCAGCGGCTGCGTGGTGCGCCGCTACAGCGTAGCAGCGATGAAGAGGTCACGCGAGCTCCCCGAGGATGCCACCGTGGATCCAGGAGGTTGAGCAACCCGGTAGCGTGGCTGCGGGCGAGGGCCATGGGGAGCCGATTGGCCATGACCTTGTAAATCGCCTCCGGCCTCTAGGGCCAGCCTCCTCGTCTGCCAGCGAGGAAAGTGACGGGTCTCGCCATACCATCGTGGCGGCGGCATCTCCGGCTGGCTGGGGTGGCCACTGCACTTTCGCCCATGAGGCTAAGATCTCATGGATGAACTTCGGCGAACTCACAACACAAGGGACACAAGATTTATACTGGTTCGGGCCACCGTTGTGGTGTAATACCCTACTCCGGTGTGTGGTGGTGGATTGCCTCTTGGGCTGATGAAAAGAAACGATACAAGGGAAGAACAGCCTCTGAGGTTGAGGTGTTCTTGTGCTTGTTGAACTTGTGTGGGTGAGGACTCGATGCCCCCTACCATGGTGGCTAGTTCTACTTATATAGGCCCTGGTCCTCTCCCCGAATATTGAGCGGGAAGGGAGCCAACAATGGCGGCCAATTTGAAAGGGGACAGCGAGTACAAGCTATCCTGACAAAAGCGGTCTTCGCCTGCAAAAGGCTCTAGCGATGACGTCGTCTTGGGCTCCACGGTGACCTCCGTCCTGCCGGCCTGCTGGTCTTGGTCTCATTGCACTGATATGGAAACCTTTTCCTGATGCCTTGGTACTCCGCGCCTACGCTGGCCTCCTTAGCACCAAAGAGGAAACAAGGACGTTGCGCGCGCTGGCGCCCGCCTTATCATGATCGTCATGGCTCACGTCATGAGAGCCTCGTGAGGTTTGCCCTGCCTTGATACCTCCGCTCCTCGCGAGGCAGCCTGGAGAGGCCGCTCCTGAGGAGGTCTTGCATCGTCCGCCTCGCGAGGCTTGGCCCCTCGCAAGGGTCTTGAATGCCTTGTTGATGAAGATGGGCCGTCTGCAGGCCGCTAAGCGTAACCACGCCAGTGGCATGAGCAGTGCAAGTCTGGGGACCCCCGTTCCCAGAATGCCGACAACTCCATCGAGCGACGAGTCCAATGCCCCACGACCAAGATCAACATCAACAAGAACCCCATGATATTCAACCAATGAGATCTTGTGTGGCTATACCTTTCATGAAGGCAGCTTCCCTAACGAACGCAAGTCCAAGCTTCTACCTCGAAAGCGAGCCGGACCCCTTCAAGATGCTAGCACGCTACAACAACAACACCTACACGATCGATCTCCCGCGTGACAAGTACTCAGTGAGCGACATCTTCAACATCAAAGATCTCTCTCCCTACCATGGTGATGAGGCTTTCGATCCAAGGTCGGATCTTTCCCAAGGGGGGGGGATGATGCGGAGCATCCTACGGTCATCCCCATGGACCTACCTTCGTCTCCTAAAACACCACATGGACCTATGACAAGAGCTCGAGCAAGGGCTATCGAAACTAAGGTGAACTCGCTTCTCTCCGAATTACCACTTCCCACATGTGAGACATGGCTACTACCTCAAGCGGAAACACTATGTCTGATCAAGTAATTGGAGGGAGGCCACGAAGCAACTACATCCAACGGACAAGACGGCGAGGACACCATGTACAAGAGCCAAGAAGAAGGGTTGACGGAAAAACCTCAGCAACCAGACGACCAGACCAGGCCGGACGTCCTATGCCTAAAGCACCATCCAGCCAGCCAAAGTCCTAGCATGTGGGCGTTACAGCAGCCAGACGATTGACGCGGACTGGAAGTCTGACACCACCCAGTGTCCGGACGACCAAGCCCCTCCGGATATCCGATGTCACCCAAAAGAAGGGAAATGAACGGAAGTCCGAAAGCCACCGGATGACCAACGACCAGATGTCCAGATGACAGACCCGAAATCCATCACCGACCCATCCGGAGCCAAAGCAGCCGGACGTCCGACCCCTATCGGACGATCGGACCCGCACGAGCCACCGGACGTCCGGTAGTTGTCGGACAACCGACGCTGGTGTGTGCACAGCGTGTTGGGCCGAGGCCCATGTACCCCTTCGCCCACTTAGACTATAAATACTCCTCCTCCTTCCTCTTTCTAGGATTAGCATTGGTTTAGCTCATATGAGAGATAGAGCTTTGCTCATCCACTTCATACCTACTCCATTGGAGGCAAAGCCCTCCATCTAGGAGAAGATCCCCCAAGTGGATTCAAGCCCTTCATCTAGGAGAAGATCCCCTAGTGGATTCAAGACCTCCTCTGGGAGAAGAACTAAGTTACTTGTACCCCCCTTTGTTGGATTTGAATCATGTATCTCTCTTTGTGTTCATGGATCTAGCACATGTGTGATCATTTCTCTTTGACTTGAGTGTTTCGTCTCGTTTCCCCTCGTGTTTCTGCTTGTGTGTTTGTCGTGTTCTTCGTGGGATCCCCTCCAAATCATGAAAGATCAGCCCCTAGGGTTGCACCCTACATCACATAGCATATGGTGGGCGAACAAATTACTGTTGGGCAATTGATAGAAAAGCGCATAGTTATGATGATATTGAAGGCAATGATGATGTATATATGCATCACGTCCAAGAAAACTACACCGACTCCAGCCTGCATCTACTACTATTACTCCACCCATCGACCGCTATCCAGCATGCATCTAGGGTATTAAGTTAATAAAAACATAGTAATGCCTTAAGCAGGATGACATGATGTTGACAAACTAAACTCAACTAATATGAATAAACCCCATGGTTTTACCCTTAATGGCAACAATAAAAATATGTGCCTTGTCCCTTTGTGTCACTGGGATAGACCACTGATACGTCTCCGTCATATCTATACTTTTTGATTGTTCCATGCCAATATTATGCAACTTTCATATACTTTTGGCAACTTTTTATACTATTTTTGGGACTAACATATTGATCCAGTGCCCAGTGCCAGTTCCTGTTTGTTGCATGTTTTTTGTTTCACAGCAAATCCATACAAACAGAGTCCAAACAGGATAAAAACTAACGGAGATTTTTTTTGGAATATATGTGATTTTTGGGAAGAAGAATCAACGCGAGACGATGCCCGAGGGGGCCATGAGGCAGGGGGCGCGCCCCAGGGGGTCAGGCGCGCCCTGGGCCCTCGTGGCCACCCCGTAAGGTAGTAGGAGCCCTTCTTTTGCCGCAAGAAAGCTAATTTCCGGATAGAGATCGTGTCCAAAATTCAGCCCAATCGGAGTTACGGATCTCCGGTTATAAAAGAAACGGTGAAAGGCCAGATCTGGGAGCGCAGAAACAGAGAGAGATAGAGAGACAAATCCCACGCCATGGAGACCATGGACCAGAGGGGAAACCCTTATCTCATCTAGGGAGAAGGTCAAGGAAGAAGAAGGAGGGGGGCTCTCTCCCCCTCGCTTCCGGTGGCACCGGAGTGCCGCCGGGGCCATCATCGTCACCGCAATCTTCACCAGCAACTTCACCGCCGTCATCACCAACTCTTCCCCCTCTATGCAGTGGTGTAACCCCTCTTTTACCCATTGTAATCTCTACTTAAACATGGTGCTCAACGCTATATATTATTTCCCAATGATGTATGGCTATCCTATGATGTTTGAGTAGATCCATTTTGTCCTATGGGTTAATTGATGATCATGATTGGTTTGAGTTGCATGTTTTATTATTGGTTCTATCCTATGGTGCTCTCTGTGTCGTGCAAGCATGAGGGATCTCCACTGTAGGGTTTGCAATATGTTTATGATTTGCTTATGGTGGGTGGCGTGAGTGATAGAAGCATATACCCGAGTAAGTAGGTTGTTTGCGTATGGGAATAAAGAGGACTTGATTCCTTATAATGCTATGGTTGGGTTTTACCTTAATGATCTTTAGTAGTTGCGGATGCTTGCTAGAGTTCCAATCATAAGTGCATATGATCCAAGAAGAGAAAGTATGTTAGTTTATGCCTCTCCCTCATATAAAATTGCAATAATGATTACTGGTCTAGTTATCGATTGCCTAGGGACAAATAACTTTCTCGTGACAAAAAGCTCTTTGCTAAAACTAACTTAGTTGTGTCTTTATCTAAACAGCCCCTAGTTTTTATTTATGTGCTCTTTATTATCTTGCAAACCTATCAAAAAACACCTACAAAGTACTTCTAGTTTCATACTTGTTCTAGGTAAAGCGAACGTCAAGCATGCGTAGAGTTGTATCGGTGGTCGATAGAACTTGAGGGAATATTTGTTCTACCTTTAGCTCCTCGTTGGGTTTGACACTCTTACTTATCGAAGAGGCTACAATTGATCCCCTATACTTGTGGGTTATCAAGACCTTTTCTCGCCGTTCTTGGGAGTTATAGCGTGGGGTGAATATTCTCGTGTGTGCTTGTTTGCTTTATCACTAAGTAATTTTTATTTGCTGTTCTAAGTTGTTCTCTATCTTTAGTTATGGATATGGAATACGAAATACCAAAAAATTTAGTTTCACTTGCTACTCATGGAGATGGGGAACCTCCTAAAACCCTCGATGCTTATTATGTGAAAGATATTATGTACTACTTTGATAATCATGAGAAAACCCCATTCAACTTTGTAATGGGATACACGTTGGATCAACGTGAATACTTTAGGGATTATCGCTTGACTCAAAAAGGGAAACTATTATGGGATCAAATTTATATGTTGCGTTGGTATGCTAGGCAACTATGCTTGAGATATGATTATACTTGTTGCTCTAGGATGAAGGCTCCACACCTTCCCTTTTAATGCAAATTTAATGATGATAAAACCTTGGCTTGTTATGCTAATGGTATATATGATTACTATGATGTGGAACAAATAGAAGAATTCGTTGCTTTTATGGGTGCTTATGAAATTGAATCTTTGTTTAAAGAGTGTGAAAATCTTTATGATGTTGTTTACAGACCTGAAAATTTAGCTATCCTTAAATATTTTTATGAGAATTATGAATACAATTCCGATATTGATGCATTTATTGAGAAAGTCTTCGTTGTCCAAGAAGAGACTAATATTTTGCAGGAAACTATGGAAGAAGAAATTACTGAAATGGTGAGCTCATTAGATGAAAAAGATGAGGAGGAGAGCGAAGAACAAAAGGAGGAAGAGCGGATTGATCACCCATGCCCACCTTCTAATGATAGTAACTCTTCAACTCATACAATGTTTTAATTTCCCTTCGTGCTTACCGAAGGATGAATGCTATGATGATTGTTATAATCCCGTTGATTCTCTTGAAATACCCCTTTTTGATGAACTTGATGCTTGCTATGCTTGTGGCCATGATGCCAATATGAATGATGCTTATGGAGATGAACTTGCTACAGTTCCTTATGTTAAACATGAAATTGTTGCTATTGCACCCACATAATAGTCCGATTATCTTTTTGAATTCTCCCAACTACACTATATCGGAGAAGTTTGCTCTTATTAAGGATTACATTGATGGGTTGCATTTTACCGTTGCACATGATGATTTTGATGAATGTAATATGCATGTTCTTGCTGCTCCTACTTGCAATTATTATGAGAGAGGAACTACATCTCCGCCTCTCCATGTTTCCAATATGATAAAATTGCAAGAAACTTCTTATGCTATGCATTGGCCTTTACTTTGTGTGCATGAATTGTTCTTATATGACATGCTGATGCATAGGAAGAGAGTTAGACTTCGTTGTTGCATGATACATGTTACTTTGTGCTCACTACTAAATCACAAATCATTGTTAATTAAAATTGGCTTTGATATACCTTGGGATCCGGGCGGATCAATTACTTGAGCACTATATGTCTAGCTTAATGGCTTAAAAGAAAGCACTGCCAGGAAGACAACCCAGAAGTTTTAGAGAGTCATTTATTTCTTTTGAGTGCTTTATAAAGTTTAAAAACAAAAAAAAATAAAGAGGGAACCCAAAACTTTTCAAAAGGAAAGTGAAAGTGAGAGAGACAAGCATTGTTGAAGTGGGGGAGCTCCTTGAACTTTGTTCATGCTCACGGAAACTTTGTGAATCTTGATTACATGAACTTCTCAAAAAAAATAATTATCCCCTTGTACAATTCCATTCTATTATAAAAATAATGTGCCAAGATTTGCCTTTAGGATGTTTACTTTGCTTGTTGGTTTGTGCAGTGCAGAATAGGAACTTTGGCTGTAGTGCGCGATTTTACATTTTTTACTGGAACGTCAAACGGGTCGGAATTTTTTTGCACTGTATTTATATACAAATTTTTTATTTTTCCTAATTGTGACAGAATCTTTGGAGTACCAGAAGTATGGTGAATGTTCAGATTACTACAGACTGTCCTGTTTAAGACAGATTCTGTTTTTGATGCATAGTTTGCTTGTTTTGATGAAACTATCAATTTCTATCAGTGGATTAAGCCATGAAAAAGTTATATTATAGTAGCTACAATGCAAAAACAAAATATGAATTGTTTTTCAACAGTACTTAGAGTAGTGATTTGCTTTATTATACTAACGGATCTTACCGAGCTTTCTGTTGAGTTTTGTGAGGATGAAGTGTTCGAAGATCGAGGAGGTCTCGATGTGAGGAGAAGGAGGAGAGGCAAGAGCTCAAGCTTGGGGATGCACAAGGCACCCCAAGTAAATATTCAAGGAGACTCAACCGTCTAAGCTTGGGGATGCCCCGGAAGGCATCCCATCTTTCTTCAACAAGTATCGGTATGTTTTCGGATTCGTTTCGTTCATGCGATATGTGCAAATCTTGGAGCGTCTTTTGCATTTAGTTTTCACTTCTATTTTATGAACCATGCTGGTATGAGATAGTTGGTTGATTTATAGAATGCTCTTTGCACTTCACTTATATCTTTTGAGTATGGCTTTATAGAATGCTTCATGTGCTTCACTTATATCATTTGAAGTATGGATTGCCTGTTTCTCTTCAAATAGAAAACCGCCATTTGTAGAATGCTCTTTTGCTTCACTTATATTTGTTAGAGCATGGGCATATCTTTTGTAGAAAGAATTAAACTCTCTTGCTTCACTTATATCTATTTAGGGAGATGACAGGAATTGGTCATTCACATGGTTAGTCATAAAATCCTACATAAAACTTGTAGATCACTGAATATGATATGTTTGATTCCTTGCAATAGTTTTGCAATATAAAGGTGGTGATATTAGAGTTGTGCTAGTGAGTAGTTGTGGATTAGTAGAAATACTTGTTGAGGTTTGTGATTCCCGAAGCATGCACTTATGGTGAACCGTTATGTAACGAAGTCGGAGCATGATTTATTTTTTGATTGTCATCCTTTGTGTGGAGGTCGGGATCGCGCGATGGTTAACTCCTACCAACCCTTCCCCTAGGATCATGCGTCTAATACTTGGTTTCAATAGCTTCTAAATTTTTGCAATAAGTATGTGAGTTCTTTAGGACTAATGTTGAGTCCATGGATTATACGCACTCTCACCCTTCCATCATTGCTAGCCTCTTCGCATGCAGGTGCATTGCCCTTTCTCACCTTGAGAGTTGGTGCAAACTTCACGTGCATCCAAACCCCGTGATACGATACGCTCTATCACACATAAGCCTCCTTATATCTTCCTCAAAACAGCCACCATACCTACCTATCATGACATTTCCATATCGATTCCGAGATATATTGCCATGCAACTTCCATCATCATCATATTCATGACTTGAGCCTTCATTGTCATATTGCTTTCCATGATCGTAAGATAGCCAGCATGATATTTTCATGGCTTGTCCGTTTTTTGATATCTTTGCTATGCTAGATCATTTCACATCCGCACATCACGGAGGCATTCATATAGAGTCATATCTTTGTTCTAGTATCGAGTTGTAATGTCGAGTTGTAAGTAAATAAAAGTGTGATGATCATCATTATTAGAACATTGCCCCATGTGAGGTTATCAAAATAAAAGTGGCCAAAGAAGCCTAAAAAATAGAGAGGCCAAAGAAGCCTAAAAAAATGAGAGAAAAGAGAGAAGGGACAATGTTACTATACTTTTACCACACTTGTGCTTCAGAGTAGCACCATGTTCTTCATATAGAGAGTCTCTTGAGTTATCACTTTCATATACTAGTAGGAATTTTCATTATATAACTTGTCTTGTATATTCCGATGATGGGCTTCCACAAATGCCCGAGGTCTTCATGAGCAAGAGTGTTGGATGCACACCCACTTAGTTTCCAGTTTGAGCTTTCATACACTTCTAGCTCTTAGTGCATCCGTTGCATGGCAATCCCTACTCCTCACATTGACATCAATTGATGGGCATCTCCATAGCCCGTTTATTAGTCGCGTCGATGTGGGACTTTCTCTTTTTTGTCTTCTCCACACAACCTCCATTATCATATTCTATTCCACCCATAGTGTTATGTCAATGGCTCACGCTCATGTATTGCATGAAAGTTGAAAAGGTTTGAGAATACTAAAGTATGAAACAATTGCTTGGCTAAAACCGGGGTTGTGCATGATTTGAATATTTTGTGCGGTGAAGATGGAGCATAGACAGACTATATGATTTGTAGGGATAACTTTCTTTGGCTATGTTATTTTGAAAAGACATGATTGCTTTATTAGTATGCTTGAAGTATTATTGTCTTAATGTCAAATGATAGACTATTGCTTTGAATCACTCGTGTCTTAATATTAATGCCATGATTAGATTATGTGATTAAGATTATGCTAGGTAGCATTCCACATCAAAAATTATCTTTTTTATCATTTACCTACTCAAGGACGAGTAGGAATTAAGCTTGGGGATGCTGATATGTCTCCGTCAGATCTATAATTTTGATTGTTCCATGCCAATATTATGCAACTTTCATATACTTTTGGCAACTTTTTATACTATTTTGGGACTAACATATTGATCCGAAAGGCTCTGCAGTTCTTGTTTGTTGCATGTTTTTTGTTTCGCGGAAAATCCAAATCAAACGGAGTCCAAACAGGATAAAATCTGACGGAGATTTTTTTGGAATATATGTGATTTTTGGGAAGAAGAATCAACGCGAGACGATGCCCGAGGGGGCCACGAGGCAGGGGCGCGCCCCAGGGGGTCAGGCATGCCCTGGGCCCTCGTGGCCACCCCGTAAGGTGGTTGGAGCCCTTCTTTCGCCACAAGAAAGCTAATTTCCGGATAGAGATCGTGTCCAAAATTCACCTAATTGGAGTTACGGATCTCCGGTTATAAAAGAAAGTGAAAGGCCAGATCTTGGAGCGCCTTGAAGCAGAGAGGCAGATGTGAGACAGATCCAATCTCGGAGGGCTCTCGCCTCCTCGCCATGGAGACCATGGACCGGAGGAAACCCTTCTCCCATCTAGGGAGAAGGTCAAGGAAGAAGAAGGAGGGGGGGCTCTCTCCCCCTCGCTTCCGGTGGCACCGGAGTGCCGCCGGGGCCATCATCGTCACCGCAATCTTCACCAACAACTTCACTGCCGTCATCACCAAATCTTCCCCCGTCTATGCAGTGGTGTAACCCCTCTTTTACCCGTTGTAATCTCTACTTAAACATGGTGCTCAACGCTATATATTATTTCCCAATGATGTATGGCTATCCTATGATGTTTGAGTAGATCCGTTTTGTCCCATGGGTTAATTGATGATCGTGATTGGTTTGAGTTGCATGTTTTATTATTGGTGCTGTCCTATGGTGCTCCGTGTCGTGCAAGCGTGAGGGATCCCCGTTGTAGGGTTTGCAATATGTTTATGATTTGCTTATGGTGGGTGGTGTGAGTGACAGAAGCATATACCCGAGTAAGTAGGTTGTTTGCGTATGGGAATAAAGAGGACTTGATTCCTTATAATGCTATGGTTGGGTTTTACCTTAATGATCTTTAGTAGTTGCGGATGCTTGCTAAAGTTCCAATCATAAGTGCATATGATCCAAGAAGAGAAAGTATGTTAGCTTATGCCTCTCCCTATATAGAATTGCAATAATGATTACCGGTCTAGTTATCGATTGCCTAGGGACAAATAACTTTCTCGTGACAAAAAGCTCTTCACTAAAACTAACTTAGTTGTGTCTTTATCTAAACAGCCCCTAGTTTTTATTTATGCGCTCTTTATTATCTTGCAAACCTATCCAAAAACACCTACAAAGTACTTCTAGTTTCATACTTGTTCTAGGTAAAGCGAACGTCAAGCGTGCATGAGAGAGTTGTATCGATTGGTCGATAGAACTTGAGGAATATTTGTTCTACCTTTAGCTCGTCGTTGGGTTCGACACTCTTACTTATCAAAAGAGGCTACAATTGATCCCCTATACTTGTGGGTTATCAACCACCGTAAGATTGAACCCATCACAAAGCACCTCTCCCACCAAAGATGAATCAATCTGGTTGGCTAAACCAAATGGATAGATCGAAAAGAACTACAAAGTTATAACAATAATGCATAATAAATTTCAGGAAAGACCCAATTACTTCGCATGAATATTTAGATCATAAACCCACAATTCATCGGGTCCCAACAAACACACCGCACAAGAAGATTACATCGGATAGAACTCCAAGAACATCAAGGAGAACATGGTATTGAAGATCAAAGAGAGAGAAGAAGCCATCTAGCTAGTAGCTATGGACCCATAGGTCTGTGTTGAACTACAAGTATGATGTAGAAGCCCTTCGTGATCGATTCCCCCTCCAGCGGAGTACCGAAAAAGGCCTCTAGATGGGATCATGGAAGAACGGAAGCTTGCGGCGGCGCAATTTTTTTCCGGGTGGCTCTCTGGTATATAGGGAATATTTGGGAATTTATAGAGGTGGAATTAGGTCAAGAGGTGCCACTAGGGTCCCACAAGCTCAGGTCCCCCCGGGGCGTGCACTACAAGCTTGTCGCTCCCTCGTGGCTCTTTTGGTTTTCTCCCAAACCTTCATGGGTCCCTTCTGGTCCAGAAAAATTAGTCCAAAGATTTTCTTTGTTTGTACTTCGTTTGATATTGATTTTCTGAAAAGCCAAAAACAAGCAAAAAAAATAGTAACTGGGACTGGGCACTAGGTTAGTAGTTTAGTCCCAAAAAATGATATGAAATAGCATATAACCACATATAAAACATCCATGATTGATACTATAGTAGCATGGAACAATAAAAATTATAGATACGTTGGAGACGTATCAGGTATTCTTCGGGATCGACGCTTCCAGAGAACTTGGGCATGGTGAACTTGAGCTTGCCGTAGCATTTTTCTTCTTCATAGTGACGATGGTGATGTCGCTCTTGGCGTGGACGAGGGTTGAAAGTTATAGTTATCGACTAGAGGGGGTGAATAGGTGATTTTTATGAAAGTCTTCAAAACACGAGGTCTTTGAAGACAACTGTTGGAATGAACCTATATGATATGTAGCGGAAGATGAACTACACTAGACAAGCCATAGTCAAGTAAGAAATATAGAGAAAGCACGAAGACTAACAACAACTAGGTAGAATGGATCAGAATGGAAGACAGTATGAAGCCAAACAGGTAATAGTCTTCACAAAATGAAGTCAAACGGATCAGGCAAGTGAGCAATGACTTCACGAAGACAAACTGGAATGTAAAGGAAGTAGGGGATAGAACCAGTTGCTTGGTGAAGACAAGGATTTGGTAGACCAGTTCTAGTTGTCTTGTGACAACTCGTAAATAAGGCGTCTGTTAGGGAGGCTGAGATTGAACTCAGAAGACTATGTTTTCACCTTATTCCCCTTGAGCTAAGGACACCCAATCCTCGCCCAATCACTCTGGTAAGTCTTCAACGTAGACTTCCAAACCTTTACAGACTCTGTTCACTGGTGATCCACAATGACTCTTGGATCCTTAGAACGTGACGCCTAACCGGATGGAGGATGCACAGTCCTCAATTGTAACAAGTCTTCAGGTCACGCGGATAGAAAGACTTCAATGATGCCTAACACTCTTTGGCTCTGGGTGTTTTGGGTTTTGTCCTTGCAAGGATCTCTCCCTCTCTCTCAAAGGCTTCGGAGGTTGGTTGCTCTCAAATGACAAAATTCGTGCACTAACTTCCTCGAAAGCGCATACCAATTTATGGTGTAGGGTGGGCTATTTATAGCCGTGGAGGCAACCCGACATGATATGTCCGAAATGACCCTGGTCACTAAGGAACCGACACGTGTCCAACGGCCGGATTTCAAACACACGCGTGCCTTTGGCTTGGGCTACAAGCAAAGCTAACTCGTATTAGTCCCTCAACCATGTTTGTCGTCAGTACTCCAAAACCAACTAGGGGTGGCACTAGATGCACTTACAATCTCCCCCTTTTTGGTGATTGATACAAACTAGTTGAAGTTTTCAACGGGGATAAAAGTATGTGAAAGTTAAAGTACTTGGGCATTGTCTTCATAGGTTGGAGAAGGCTCCCCCTGAAGATGTGCATATAATTAGTTTGCTTTTGAATGCAAATGCACATGGCAGGTTTTACTTTGTGGAGATCCTCTTCAACACATGAAGACAATTCATCATGCATACATAAGAATAATGAAGATAATGACATGCACAATGAGAAATGGGCATCTGCATATGACTTCATGCGGAATTTATCATCGCATCACAAAGTAGCAGCCAAAGTGGCAAACGAACATCAAGTTTAAGTGTTACAACTCAAAAGCCAGATAGTTTCAAGAACGAGAGTTGTAGGAACTAAGCAAAAATTAAGCAACCGACCCATATGGACCCGCTTGAAGACTATCAACTCATGTGCTTCTCCCCTTTTTGTCAGTAAGGACCAAAAAGGTTTGAAGACATAGAGTGTCTACTCGTTCCCTAGCAGTGAAGATTGGAGCAGCGGGGTCGACGATGGTGTTGGGCGGTCTTGACAGCCCGTGCGTAATCGTGATGCAGTGAAGCCATTGCTGGTGAAGTGGCGTCATCCCCTTCATCTATGACTCAAGCAACCACAGTGGGAGCCGAAGATGAATGGTCTGAATCTTCAATAGAGGGAGTTGGACGCCGACTTGCACGTTGTGGAGGCCTGGAGTCAAACTTGAATCGTTCTGTGAAGCCATCTTCATGAAGATCGTCTTCAGAACAGAGCATTGTGTGGCTCTTCCAGGACCGCCGACAGGCTTCATGCGCAACGAATGAATTCTTGGTTGGAAGGTTACGAATGTGATTAACATCAACAAGAAGACTCTGCATCTGGCGCTTCAGCCAGTCGTGATGACTGTCCTGCTTCTGGTGAAGTGATACAAGAAGCTCTCTGTCATTTAGGCCTTTTGAGCTCACAGTCTTTGGTATGTCGATCGATGTTTGCATGATCTGGCGAGGCGTCAGTTAGCCCGACAAGAGGACCCGGCAGGAGTAGGAGGATTAGGCACATGAACTCCTTCAATTGGCTGTGTGAAGCTTTGAAATGCGGCATTGTCTTCATGAACTGGCTCCTTAGCAGGCTCAGGGTATATGGCTTCACGTGACATATCGACTTTAGGCAAGAATACAACATGATTGCGCGCTGAAGGTTGATAGTCAATTGTAGAGTGAATCTTGGTCACCAGACAACCCATGGAGCATAAAACTTGAGGCCAATAAGATCAATGCATGAGGTCGCTTAACCTGTTCGATGAAGAAATCTTGAGTGTTGAACCTGATGCCATTGATGATGTAGAAGACCAATGTCTTCATAGCGCCTTCAAGCTTCGTGTCAGGAGAATATCCTTTGATAGGCCATAGAGTACGCCTCAGAATGTGATAGATGGTGTGGAGCAGGTACTCGAGGTCTTTGACAAAGAACTCCTTGGGATATTCAGCATCAATGGGCAGGGGCTTCATCATACTGAGCATCTGACTCATATTGGGCTCAGGCTTCTGGAAGATGCTCTATAGTTCACATTCATATAGCTGACAACCTGGCTCATATAGATCACCAGGAGTGGGTAGTGAAGTTAGCTCGATGATATCCTGAGCTTTGGCTTCATGATGGACATCTCCTGTCATCCACTCAAGAATCCATGTCTTCGGATCCCTGTTGTAGCCTCTCATGTGAAGAGTAGCATAGAACTACAGAAGAAGCTCTTCATTCCAATGCTCCTTGTCTGTGACAAAAGGGAGCAAACCAACTTTGGGAATCAATCAAAAGCCTCTTCAAGGCACGACAGCCCAGCAATGGCATCGCAGTCAAGACGCTTGTGAGGAAAAATCCTGTCTTGATTGTATAGTATGCAAGAGTAGTAGCTGCGTTGCTGATAGCTCCAGAACCTATCTGAAGAGATCCTTGGCTTCTTGTATGGATTCTTGGCAGAGTCGGTTAGGAAGGTGTTGTGCTCTCTGGTGAGCACCTTTGAAGGAGCCTTGAGTAGTGACAACACTGGGAAGCCTTGGCAGCCTTGGCTTAGGCTTCTGCGTTTGAGGCCTTCGCTCCACATGATAGTCATATTGGGGACTTGGAGCAGTGGGTGGAATCAAAATAGGCCACCTAACAGTAACAAGCTCACCACGGTTGTAAGCACGTTCCATAGTGTGAGGCACGGGGGAGGAACGGCTACATCCGAGGTGGTTGGCTGCGCATTTTCTTCTGTGGTAGCAATGACTTCAGGCTCCACATTATCTTCAGCCATGAAAACGTCATTGGCTTTAGTAGTGATGGTGTTGGCAGCCGCATTGGCCTCAACTTCAATGGCTTCATGAACAGTGGGATCTGGCACAATCACTTCTTCTTCACAAACAACAGGATCACTGGTAGGGCGAATAACTTCATGGTCTTCTTCGTTTTCTTCATTGGCTGATGCAGCCGGAATGTCTTCAGCCTCTTTGGCTTTAGTTTCTTAAGCAGTCACTAAGGGGATGGCTTCAGGAAACACTTGACGTGCCACTGAGCTGGTGTTTTGCACATCCTCTTCAGGAATGCTTGACATGGAGACCTGGGGCCTAGGGCCTCTGCGAAGCCTTCGGAAGAGAGGCGGCGCCTTTGGTGAAGGAGTGGTCTTCTTCATGTCTTCAGTGTTGCTTGTGGGGTCTCAAGCACCAAAGTGGTGACATGAGCAGCGGTGTCTGTGGAATCACTTCATCACGGGGGAGTTGGGGTGTTGCTCTTCCCAGAATTCATCTTGAGCGATTGGCATCGTGGGATCGCCAATGCTTATCAGTTCACTGCTTGTTGGAGCAGGCGATGATACCGGGTTGGGCTTGATCTGAAGAAGGAATCCATCACCTTCAACATGGTCATCATGACCAATGTCTTCAGCTGTGGTGGAGTCATCAGCTGGAATATATTCTGACTCAGGAGCCTCTGTGGAAGCAAGCTCATACTGTGAGGCGTCAGCTTTCATGATTGGAGGAGGTAGGTAGTGCAACAGAAATGGGTTCAACATTCAATGGCTCTTGGGGAGGGGTACGGGCTTTGAGTGAAGACTTTGTCTTCAGCTTCTTCTGGGAGGGAGCAACATCAGAGGTATCGTGGTGCTTCCTCTTCTTGGCTTCAGCCTCAGCCTGCTTAGTCTTCTTTTGCTCTGAAGCTGCTGAGGGGACCTTTGGCTTCGAGCCAGTCATACTGGTGGGGAAGACAATGCTTGATCTTTCTTGCCTTGGTGCTTCGGGTTCAGCTTCAGCAAGCTTCTTCTTCTTCTTGGAAGCAACCTTGGGTTCAATGCCTGGACGCCCAAGAGCCTTTCTCTTCACGGCTTCATTGTGAGCCTGAACGCATTTCTCAGCATAATATTCCATGCGCTCATGAGAGCCTTTGGCTTCCTTGCGCTTCTTCTTGAATTGAGGCTTGAGGTCAATCATCATCTGCTTGAAATTTTGAATGTCACCAACACTAAGCTTGGATATATGCTTCTTGAACTGGGCCTTCTCATAGTAAATTTTGTTCTTCAGCTCAACAATTTTCTGAGCAATAGCAAGCTCCTTGGCTATGGCTCCTTGAAATGTGACAGTGATGTCAATGGGTAGCTGCAGATCATCAATGGTGAGAGTAGGATCCTCAAACCATTCATCAATGAAGTTGTTGAGAATATCAGCACCAAACACAGGCAAATCTTTGAAGATTTTGGCCTCCTGCTTGCTCTTGATGAGCATCTCCAGAGCATCATCAGCAAGATCTTCATCGCCTGGCAGGTCTATAACATTTTCCTCATTGCACAGAATGCTAGCTGGAGTAAGGTCATGCCAAGAAATCTTCTTGGGCTACTTGGTCTTCTTGGAGACGCGGGATTGATCTTCAGACTGCACACTTGATTCAGGTGGTGCAGATTTCAATGGCTTCACTCTTGAAGCTTTTGGAACAGTAGAGGGATTTGAAGCCTTTGACTTCTTCTTTGGCTTCGGAGACTTAGGAACTTCAACATGTTACTCCTCACCAGCAGCCTCTTCGACAGTGGCCCTTTGGGAAGCAATGTGGGAGAGAAGCCCATCAAAGCCGTTAAAGGGGCCAATGATATTCCGATTGGCTTCACGACTGCCATTTGGCCTTGGAGCTGTTGGACCAGGGTTGAAATCAATACCCAATTCCTTCTTATTCTGCATAGCAGAGGCTCTTCCAAACTGAAGATTTTGCTCGAACAAATCATCGTCACGACACCATCTAAGGCCTGAGGCGTGTCGGCATTCTTAAGGCTGTGGTCCTCCGACCGAGCAAGGATAGAAGCCCTTTGCAATGGCTTCCGACCTTTGTTCTAGGGGTGCAACTTCTTGTACACAATATCAGCCCATGGTGGCCTTCACAAGATTCTTCTTTGCATACTCATTTGTGACGTAGTTGTATAGAAACCATTGCTCGCCCAATATCTTCGAATCCATTGGACTCGAGTCTTGCATTCACCATAGGTTTTCTTCGGTCGACTTGTATTGCTCATAATATCGGTGGCAAGTCCAAAGCGGTGTTATCCTCAAGGCCGCTTCACCAATTCGCCTTTGGCAGATTTACTTATTGCCATTGGATTCAAGCTGAAAGGCTTCAAGACAGTGTTTGGCTTCAATCTGCGGGTCAAACAAGAACTGGCTTCTGGAGATTCAATGTGATGTTGTAAAAACTCTGCAAATGAATGCAAACTATGAGAACCAAGGGATTTTCCCATGGACATGTACCTGTGACAGCATTAGAGATGCGAGGGAAGGGGAAGAGGTCATATG
This sequence comes from Aegilops bicornis, assembly GCA_021605145.1. Taxonomy (NCBI): domain Eukaryota; kingdom Viridiplantae; phylum Streptophyta; class Magnoliopsida; order Poales; family Poaceae; genus Aegilops; species Aegilops bicornis. The sequence goes on from CM038674.1 coordinate 337,786,752, forward strand.
CATTCTCAGAAGATTTTGAAGATAAATCAGTTTGAAGACATTGACCTCATAGTGCTAAGACATTCACTTATTGAGGTGAGTTGGTTCCAGATTTGTACGAATCCATGAATAGGTACAAGTGAGGAATCTAACTAGTTGTAATGCACAAGTGAAAGTACTTGCAAGATATGAGGTGCAGAAACAGAAAGATATAGATTTGGAAGTGTAGAAGCCACTTTTGGAAGAAGTGGATAGTTTGAACGAATCAAATAAGCGGTAAAAAGCAAGTTTTATTTACCACTAGACGAGGCGGAAAGGAGGCTGAGCGGTCCAATCTCCCGTGCCCTAACTTCGTGACGGCGGAAGACACCTCTGTACCAGCGGCGAGAGAAGAGGACGTCATGGCGGTGTGAAGATGGCGTCGGAGAGGTTGCGACAGCTAAGCACTTCGTCTCCGACGTCGACTGTGGCTAGAGGTGGTGCTAGGGTTTGAGCGAGACGGCGAGGTGGGAGAAGAGATAATGACTGCGTGGGGTGAAGTATTTATAAGGAGAAGGGGCGGCGCAGCGCAATTACGCAGGTGCCCCTGGCGGTTCACATCTTGTGGACACGTGGCAAACATGCAACTTATCGGGGGTTGAGCCATGATCCCACACATGCCAGGTTTGTCGGGTGGTCGTTCCGACTTCTCCGGTATACATGCAAAAGAGATAAGAGCATTAAAAACAGTTTTAAATGTGTGTCTCTGTATCTTCAGCTGTCAAGGACACAGTGAAGACCTTCGACACGTGTCAACAGAATGCATATGAATAGACAGAGAGAATTTGAGGAATAAGCATAGACAGGGTTAGGGTCCGATCACATTCACTTTGTTAAGAAAATAGCAAATTGAAGACATAGCTATAAGAGCAACTCCAATGGGCCGACCCAAAAGGACGGCGCTTTTGTCCGCTTTTTGTCCGTTTGGGTCGGCCAGGCGGACACGGATGTTCGCTTCCGCGTTTGGGTGTGCGTAATAAGCCGCTGGCAGCCCATTTTGACGGCGCTAGAAAAAAATAACGCATGCATATTAAAAAAGAAAAACAACATTAATTAAACAGTAAAGCCGGCCACGAAGGACGGCAGGAGTCCACGAGAACACATTTGCATTTAAAAAAATAAAAACAACCTAAACTACGAGGCAATGCTTGCTGGGGGCTGTGCGGTCATCGCTGTCTGACATGCAAGGCCTCCTCCTCGACCTCACAATGTTGCTCCTCCTCGAGGTCACGCTTGAGCATATCGAGGTACTCGCCGTCGCAGCGCTCCTCGGCCACCCGGATCTGGCGCCAGTGCTTGATGACCCACAAGTATAGGGGATCTATCGTAGTCCTTTCGATAAGTAAGAGTGTCGAACCAAACGAGGAGCAGAAGGAAATGATAAGCGGTTTTCAGCAAGGTATTCTCTGCAAGCACTGAAATTATAGGTAACAGATAGTTTTGTGATAAGATAATTTGTAACGAAAGCAACAAGTAACAAAAAGTAAATAAAGTGCAGCAAAAGTGGCCCAATCCTTTTTGTAGCAAAGGACAAGCCTGAACAAACTCTTATATAGAGAAAAAGCGCTCGAGGACACATGGGAATTATCGTCAAGCTAGTTTTCATCACGTTCATATGATTAGCATTCGGTGCTTTGATAATTTGATATGTGGGTGGACCGGTTGCTTGGGTGCTATCCTTACTTGGACAAGCATCCCACTTATGATTAACCTCTATTGCAAGAATCCTTCTACAACAATAGTATTAAGGTAAACCTAACCATAGCATGAAACATATGGATCCAAATCAGCCCTTTACGAAGCAACGCATAAACTAGGGTTTAAGCTTTTGTCACTCTAGCAACCCATCATCTACTTATTACTTCCCAATGCGTTCCTCTAGGCCCAAATAATGGTGAAGTGTCATGTAGTCGACGTTCACATAACACCACTAGAGGAGAGACAACATACATCTCATCAAAATATCGAAGCGAATACCAAATTCACATGACTACTAATAGCAAGACTTCTCCCATGTCCTCGTGAACAAGCGTAACTACTCACAAAGCATATTCATGTTTGTAATCAGAGGAGTATTAATATGCATAAAGGATCTGAACATATGATCTTCCACCAAATAAACCAACTAGCATCAACTAAAAGGAGTAATCAACACTACTAGCAACCTACAGGTACCAATACCAGACTATGAGACAAGAATTGGATACAAGAGATGAACTAGGGTTTGAGAGGAGATGGTCTTTGGTGAAGATGTTGATGGAGATTGCCCTCTCCCGATGAGAGGAGCATTGGTGATGATGATGGCGATGATTTCCCTCCCGGAGGAAGTGTCCCCTGAGCAGCTCTGCCGGAGCCCTAGATTGGTTCCGCCTGCGTGGCGGCGAGTCTCGTCCCAAAGCTTGCTTATGATTTTTCTTGGACGAAGACTTCATATAGCAGAAGATGGGCACCGGGAGCCAGGGGGGCCCACCAGGCGTGGGGCGCGCCAGGGGTAGGGCACGCCCCACCCTCGTGGGCAGGTGGAGGACCCCTGACGTATTTCTTCCGCTTTCAAAGTATTTTTTATTATTTCCAAAAATAACTTTCGTGGAGTTTCGGGACTTTTGGAGTTGTGCGTAATAGGTCTCCCAGCCGTAATTCCAGTGACATTCTCCCTCCTTATGTGAACCTTGTAAAATAAGAGAGAATAGGCATAAGTATTGTGACATAATTTGTAATAACAGCCCATAATGCAATAAATATCAATATAAAAGCATGATACAAAATGGACGTATCAACTCCCCCAAGCTTAGACCTTGCTTGTCCTCAAGTGGAAGCCGATAACGATAAATATGTCCACATGTTTTAGAGGTAGAGGTGCCGATAAAATAAAAATACGGACATGAGGGCATCATGATCATTCTTATAACTTGACAACATATACGGATATTGTCATATGATTTCTTATGCTCAAGTAATAATCTATTCACAATGCAAAGTAAATCGTAAACTTTATTGAGAACTAACAAACTATAATCTCAGTCATTGAAGCAATTGCAATTTATCATAACATCAGAAAGAGGAGCTTTCTAGCAAGTCCACATACTCAACTATCATTTAGTCTTTCATAATTGCTAACACTCACGCAATACTTGTGGTTACGGAGTTTTCATCGGACACAGAGAAAGATAGGGGCTTATAGTTTCGCCTCCCAACCTTTTACCTCAAGGGTAATGTCAACAATAATAGTTCATGCTAACCCACATCCAATTAGATATATCAATCAGGATCTTTCCAACACCTTTATTTCTTGCCAAAGGATAAAATAAAAAGGAAAGGTGAAGATCACCATGACTCTTGCATAAGGTAGAAGATAATAATAAAAGATAGGCCCTTCGCAGAGGAGGGAAGCGTAGGGTTGCCATGCGCTTTGTGGTTGGATGCACAAAATCTTGATGCGAAAAGAACGTCACTTTATATTGCCACTTGTGATATGAACCTTTATTATGCAGTCCGTCGCTTTTATTTCTTCCACATCACAAGATCGTATAAAGTTTATTTCCCCCACACCAATCAATCATACATATTTAGAGAGCAATTTTTATAGGTAGATATGGTGGACTCTCATGGCAAAACTGGTTTAAGGGTTTTTGGAAGCACAAGTAGTATCTGTACTTGGTGCAAAGAATTTGGCTAGCATGAGGGGGAAAGGCAAGCTCAACATGTTGGATGATCCATGACCATATACTTTATCTCAGATATAAGAAAACATAACCCATTACGTTGTCTTGCTTGTCCAACATCAACTCTTTAGCATGTCATATTTTAATGAGTGCTCCCAATCATAAAAGATGTCCAATATAGTATATTTATATGTGAAACCTCTCTTTCTTTACTACTTCCTATTAATTGCAACGATGACCAAAGCTATGTTTGTCAACTCTCAACAATTTTTAATCATCATACTCTTTCTATGTGAAGTCATCACTCTCCATAAGATCAATATGATCTCTTTGTTTTTTTTATTCTTTTCTTTTATTCCTCAAGATCATAGCAAGATAATCAAGCCCTTGACTCAACACTAATCTTTTATTATATATAGCTCAAGGACTCGATTACATAGAGGGATCATAAAGCAAAACTCAAAACTAGATTATACCAAAACTTTTATTCTACTAGATCAAGATACTACTAATAGGATCGAACTAAGAAAAACGGTAAAGATAGGAGTGTGATGGTGATACGATACCGGGGCACCACCCCCAAGCTTGGCAGTTGCCAAGGGGAGTGCCCATACCCATGTGATTATGTCTCCTTTGCCGGTAAAGAAGATGATGGTTTAGTTGATGGCGTGGGTTTCTTCCTTAATTTGTGCTTGAGGACAGAATTTTGATCCCTCAAGTCATCAATCTCCTCTTCTGAGCTTAATATCTTTTGCATAGTTCTCGCTTGTTTTCCCGCAAGAGACGAAAAGGGATAAACTCGATCTTAAGTTTCTTTGCTCTATCAGGAGGCTTGACTTTTGAACTCCATTGCATGTCCCGAGTTGAGGTAATGGGACTTCATCTTCATCTCGAGCTCGCTCTCCTCCTTTCTCTTGGGTTCATAGTCCTCTTCTTCTTCCGTAGTCCAACCACAATGCTCCACATCTCCATAGACCTTGGGATTTGCAAGGTAATCAGCCACATAGCTTTCTCCTTCAGAATCCTGGGATGACATGTTGCTCTAATCTGTAGCAGGACAGCTCGAAACGAAAACAGAGAGGATATTTGCGTGATCTGAGGATCAAAACCTTCGGGAGATTATATAATGAATTTTTACCCGACCAAAATACGCAACATGCAAGAAAACGAAGTCCGAGGCGCACGAGGTGCCCACGAGGCAGGGGCGCGCCGAGTAGGCGCCTCCACCCTTGTGGAGGCCTCGTGTCCTTCTGTCTTGCTTCTTATTTTTCTATTTTCTAAATATTCCAAAAGCGGAGAAAAATTGCCATTAGAACTGCTTTTGGAGTCGGTTTACTTACCATACCACATACCTATTCCTTTTTGAAGTCTGAAACATTAGGAAAGTGTCCCTTATGTATTCCTCCGGTTACAGTTTGATAACATTGGTTTCAACATTTATGGGATTACTCGAGATATAATGTTTGATTCTTTGACCGTTCACCACCTTCGGATTTGTGCCTTGAAGTTGTTGATTTTATGGCAATCGGAACGATAGACCTCCTCGATAACGTAAGGGCCTTCCCATTTAGAGAGAAGTTTTCCTGCAAAAAATCTTAAACGAGAGTTGTATAGCAATACATAATCACCTACATTAAACTCACGCTTTTGTATTCTTTTGTCATGCCGTCTTTTAACTTTTTCTTTAAACAATTTGGCATTCTCATAAGCTTGGGTTCTCCATTCATCAAGTGAGCTAATATCAAATAACCTCTTCTCACCGGCAAGTTTGAAATCATAATTGAGCTCTTTAATAGCCCAATAAGCCTTATGTTCTAGTTCAAGAGGTAAGTGACATGCTTTTCCATAAACCATTTTATACGGAGACATACCCATAGGATTTTTATATGCAGTTCTATAGGCCCGTAGTGCATCATCAAGTTTCTTGGACCAATTCTTTCTAGATCTATTAACAGTCTTTTGCAAATTAATTTGAGCTCTCTATTACTCAATTCCACTTGACCACTAGACTGCGGGTGATAAGGAGATGCAATTCTATGATTAACATCATATTTAGCTAGCATTTTACGAAAAGCACCATGAATAAAATGTGAACCACCATCAGTCATTAAATATCTAGGGACTCCAAACCTCAAAAAAATAACTTCCTTAAGCATTTTAATAGATGTGTTATGATCAGCACTACTAGTTGGAATAGCTTCTACCCACTTAGTAACGTAATCAACAACAACTAAAATATGTGTATATCCATTAGAGGTAGGAAAAGGTCCCATATAATCAAAGCCCCAAACATCAAATGGTTCAATAACAAGTGAATAATTCATAGGCATTTCTTGGCGTCTACTGATATTACCGATTTTCTGACATTCATCACAAGACAAAGACGAACTTACGGGCATCCTTGAAGAGAGTAGGCCAATAAAAACCGGATTGCAATACCTTTATGTGCAGTTCTATCTCCAGTGGTGTCCTCCATAAGCCTCGGAATGACACTTTGCGTAGGATCTGCATTTCTGTTCATGCTTTCGAGTGCATAGCGATCTAATAACACCATCTACTCCTTTATAAAGATGTGGGTCCTCCCAAAAGTAATGTCTCAAATCATAGAAAAACTTTTTCTTTTGCTGGTATGTGAAACTAGGTGGTATAAATTTAGCAACAATATAATTAGCATAATCAGCACACCACGGAGCAGTACAAGAAGCATTTATGACATTTAATTGATCATCTGGAAAGCTATCACCAATAGGTAGTGGGTCATCAAGAACATTTTCTAACCTAGACAAGTTATGCGCAGCAGGGTTCTCAGCTCCTTTCTATCAACAATATGCAAATCAAATTCTTGTAGCAAGAGAACCCATCTAATAAGTCTAGGTTTAGCATCTTTCTTTTCCATAAGATATTTAACAATGACATGATCAGTGTGAATAGTTACTTTAGAATCAACAATATAAGGTCCGAACTTATCACAAGCAAATACAAGCTTTCGAGAATTCTTTTTCAATGGTAGCATAATTTCTCACGAGCATTGTCTAGAGTTTTACTAGCATATTGAATAACATTTAATTTCTTATCAACTCTTTGCCCTAGAACAACACCTACAAAGCATAATCACTAGCATCACACATGATTTCAAAGGGTAAATTCCAATCAGTGTGGCTGAACAATAGGTGCGAGAAATCAATGCTTTCTTAAGTATTTCAAATGCTTCTACACAATCATCATCGAAGACAAATGGTACATCTTTTGTAATAAATTAGTCGTGAGGCCGAGAAATTTTTGAGAAGTCCTTAATGAACCTCCTATAAAACCACGTGGCCAAGGAAACTTCTTATACCTTTGATGTCCTTGGGACATGGCATCTTTCAATAGCATCAACCTTGGCTTTATCAAACTCAATACCTCTTTCAGAAACTTTATGCCCCAAGACAATACCTTCATTAACCATAAAGTGGCACTTTTTCCAATTCAAGACAAGATTAGTTTCTTCACATCTCTGCAAAACTCGATCAAGGTTGCTGAAGCAATCATCAAAAGAGGATCCATAAACGGAGAAATCGTCCATGAAAACCTCACATATCTTTTCACAAAAGTTAGATAATATAGCCATCATGCATCTTTGAAAGGTAGCAGGTGCATTACATAAACCAAAAGGCATACATCTATAAGCAAAAGTACCAAAAGGGCAAGGAAAAGTGGTCTTTGATTGATCATCGGCTGACATAGGTATTTGAGAGAAACCAGAATAACCATCTAGAAAGCGTAAATGTGTATGTTTGGATAATCTTTCTAGCATTTGATCGATAAAAGGTAAGGGTAATGATCCTTTTTAGTAGCTTTATTTAATTTATGGAAATCAATTACCATCCTATAACCCGTAATAATTCTTTGTGGGGTCAATTCATCTTTATCATTAGGAGCAGCGATAATACCTCCCTTCTTAGGGACATAATGGACATGACTTACCCAGCGACTATCAAAGAACGGGATAAATAATACCGCCTCAAGAAGCTTTAGTATTTCCTTTCTTACCACTTCTTTCATCTTAGGATTCATAGTAGATTTGGTCATCACGAACTGGTTTGGCATCTTTCTCCAAATTTATTTTATGTTGACATAGAGTGGGACTAATGCCCTTAAGATCATGAAGAGTATATACAATAGCAAAGACGGTGCTTCTTCGTAGTTTTCAATAATCTCTCTTCTTCATGCTCACGAAGGTTAGCACTAATAATAACGAGATATATCTTCTTTTCATTAATATAAGCATATTTAATAGTATCGAATTAACGGTTTGAGCTCAAACACGGATCACCCTTGGGTGGAGGAGGATCCCTAGGATTTCAACAGCATATTGTGTTTCAGGATGGGTTCTTGTTTAAAGAATACTTCATCTATTTCCTTCTTTCATTCATAAACATATCATTTTCATGGTCTAGCAAATATTGTTCTAAAGGATCACTAGGAGGTATGGCAATAGAAGCAAGACCAATTATTTCATCCTTACTAGGCAATTCCTCTTCACGGTGTTGTCTACGAAATTTAAAGAAATTAAACTCATGAGACATATCACCTAGACCAATAGTCACAACATCCTTTTCTTGATCTATCCTAGCATTAACAGTGTTCAAGAAGGGTCTACCAAATATAATGGGACAAAGCTATCTTGTGGGGAGCCAAGAACAAGAAAATCAGCAGGATATTTAGTTTTCCCACACAAGACTTCAACATCTCTAACAATTCCCATTGGTGAAATAGTATCTCTATTGGCAAGTTTAATTGTGACATCAATATCTTCTAACTCGATGGGTGCAATATCATGCTTAATTTCTTTGTATAAGTCAATAGGTATTGCACTAGCACTAGCACCCATATCACATAAGCCATGATAACAATGATCTCCTATTTTAACAGTAAATAACAGCATGCCTACCACGGTGTCTATGTTTATCTTTAGCACAAGGTTTGGCAATTCTAGCGGTTTCATCACGGAAATGAATAACATGCCCATCAATATTATCGGACAAAGAGATCTTTAACAATAGCAATATTAGGTTCAACTTTAATTTGCTCGGAGGTGTATCGTTCTAATATTGCTTTTACGGACCACGGTTGAAGCTTTAGCATGATCCTTTATCCTAACGAGGAAAGGTGGTTTCTCAACATAAGAAGTAGGAACAATAGGATCATTATAAGTGGTAGTCTTTTCTTCAACTTTAATAGGTGCAGCTACTTTTACTTCTATGGGAGGATGATATTTAAACCACTTCTCCTTAGGGAGATCAATATGAGCAGCAAAGATTCACAGAAAGAGGCTACTATCTCAGAGTCAAGTCCATATTTAGTGCTAAATTTACGGAAAACATCGGTATCCATAAAAGATTTAACACAATCATACTTAGGTGTCATACCTGACTCCTTACCTTTGTCGTGGTCCCAATCTTCAGAGTTGCATTTAATTCTTTCCAATAAATCCCATTTGAATTCAATAGTTTTCATCAAAAAGAGCCAGCACAAGAAGTATCGAGCATGGTGCGATTGTTATCAGAAAGCCGAGCATAAAAACTATGAATAATTATTTCTCTTGGGAGCTCATGATTGGGGCATGAATATAACATTGATTTAAGCCTCCCCCAAGCTTGAGCGATACTTTCTCCTTCGCGAGGCCAAAAATTATATATATAATTGCGATCACGATGAACAAGATGCATAAGATAAAACTTTTGATGAAATTCCAATTTCAATCGTTTGTAGTTCCATGACCCAGTATCATCACATAGCCTATACCATGTCAATGGATCTCCCTTCAAAGATAAAGGGAAGACCTTCTTCTTAATAACATCATCGGGTATACCTGCAAACTTAAATAATCCACAAACTTCATCCACATAGATTAGGTGCTCATCAGGATGCTTTGTTTCGTCTCCTGCAAAAGGATTAGCTAGCAGTTGTTCTAACATACCCGAAGGAATTTCAAAGTAGACATTTTCATTTTCAGTAGGTTCAGTATGTTGAGGAGCAACTCTTTGCTCTACTGGTCGGGGTGAAGATACCCCGAACAAGCCCCTCAGAGGATTACTTTCCATAGTAACAAGTGACAGTAAATTTCAGCACACTATACAAAATTTTCCTTACCAAATTCCACCTACCAAAGGCGCTTCACTCCGCAACGGCGCCCGGAAAAAGAGTCTTGATGACCCACAAGTATAGGGGATCTATTGTAGTCCTTCGATAAGTAAGAGTTTGAACCCAACGATGAGCGGAAGGAAATGATAAGCGGTTTTCAAAGAAGGTATTCTCTGCAAGCTTGAAATTGTAGGTATGAGATAGTTTTGTGATAAGATAATTTGTAACGAGCAACAAGTAACAAAAGTAAATAAAATGCAACAAAAGGTGGCCCAATCCTTTTTGTAGCAAAGGACAAGCCTGAACAAACTCTTATATAGAGAAAAGCGCTCCAGGGACACATATGGGAATTATCGTCAAGCTAGTTTTCATCACATTCATATGATTCGCGTTCGGTACTTTGATAATATGATATGTGGGTGGACGGTGCTTGGGTGTTGTCCTTACTTGGACAAGCATCCCAACTTATGATTAACCTCTATTGCAAGCATTCACAACTACAACAAAAGTATTAAGGTAAACCTAACCATAGCATGAAACATATGGATCCAAATCAGCCCTTACGAAGCAACGCATAAACTAGGGTTTAAGCTTACGTCACTCTAGCAACCCATCATCTACTTATTACTTCCCAATGCCTTCCTCTAGGCCCAAATAATGGTGAAGTGTTATGTAGTCGGCGTTCACATAACACCACTAGATGAGAGACAACATACATCTCATCAAAATATCGAATCGAATACCAAATTCACATGACTACTAATAGCAAGACTTCTCCCATTTCCTCGTGAACAAACGTAACTACTCACAAAAGCATATTCATGTTCATAATCAAAGGAGTATTAATATGCATAAAGGATCTGAACATATGATCTTCCACCAAATAAACCAACTAGCATCAACTACAAGGAGTAATCAACACTACTAGCAACCTCATGTACCAATCCCGCACTATGAGACAAGAATTGGATACAAGAGATGAACTAGGGTTTGAGAGGAGATGGTGCTGGTGAAGATGTTGATGGAGATTGCCCTCTCCCGATGAGAGGAGCGTTGGTGATGACGATGGCGATGATTTCCACCTTTCAGAGGGAAATGTCCCCGGCAGAACAGCTCTGCCAGAGCCCTGGATTGGTTCCGCCAAGGTTCCGCCTCGTGGCGGCGGAGTCTCGTCCCGAAAGCTTGCTTATGATTTTTCTTCGGACGAAGACTTCATATAGCGAAGATGGGCACTTGAGGCTGACAGGAGGCCCACGAGGCAGGGGGCGTGCCCGGGGGTAGGCACGCCCGCCTCGTGGGACAGTGTGGAGGCCCCCGACGTATTCTTCCGCTCGATATTTTTATTATTTCCAAAAATAACTTTCGTGGAGTTTCGGGACTTTTGAGTTGTGCGAGAATAGGTCTCTAATATTTGCTCCTTTTCCAAATTGCCGAATTACTACCGTGCATTCTCCTCCTTATGTGAACCTTGTAAAATAAGAGAGAATAGGCATAAGTATTGTGACATAATGTGTAATAACAACCCATAATGCAATAAATATCAATATAAAAGCATGATGCAAAATGGGCGTGTCGATTAACATACACCGCCTCCTGCCTTGGCGTCGCCCCGCCCCAGGCTGGTAGCGCGTGCCCACTCGCGCACTACTCTCGTCCGGGAGTAGCGCTCGATGGTGTGGCGGCTCCGGCTCGGGCTCGCCGCGGCTCCGCTTGATGAGGCATCGGGAGGAGACGGCGGGCCACCGGCAACACCTGCAGCCGATCGCCGCGCAGAAGGGCAAGTGCACTGCACCATTGTCGCCTCGCATCTGAAACCTCCTCTTCCTCCGCCGCTCCTTCATACTGTCTTTCGTCCTCCTCGCTCTCCGGTGAAGCGGCCGCAAAGACGCTGGTCCTCCTCGCGAACGACAAGCGGCGGCGGCGGCTCGCTCCGGTCAACCTCGCACACACCACGTCGCCTCGCCTCCTCGTGCTCGAAGGCGAACCACCTCGCCGATTAGGCGAGTCGAATCTTGTCGTGACCTCGCGGTCTTTCTTTCCGGTGTCGAAGGCTTCGCCGGCGTCGCGCCTCCTCGCGTGAGCCCTAAGCCGTCCATGGCCTTGCCGATACTCTAGGATCCTACACAGATCCGAGATGCGATCGTCTGGCGAAGTCACGTCGAAGTCTGAAGAAGGTAGCGATCTTTGCCAGTGCCACTCCGCTGGTGCGGCACGTTCACGCGCCTCTGCCGAGTGGCCCGCCGCCCGGTGGGCGGGAGGAACTCGAGGGAAAGGGGTGGCGGGGGCCTTGCCCTTGGCCTTGCTGCTGCTGGCGCCGGTGAAGAGCCCCATCTCGTTGTGGTTGTGGTGGCTAGGGTTTGCCGGCGACGGGGGAGCAAAGCTTGCTAGATGTGGACGGTGAGTTTGGATGAGGACGGCCCCGCCGCACGGTCGTCTTAAAAAGAATGACGTAAATCAGCGTGTGTCCATGGTCATAAATTAAAATGATCAGCGTGGGCGGCGGGTAGTTGAACGGCCGCCATGTAGGGGCGGCCGAATGACAACGAGAAAGCGTCGTAGCGTCCAGATTCGGCGTCCGGCAAGCGCATTGGTATGCAAATTTGGGTCGCAAATGCGTCAACCGCAGACGTGATCTTGGGCGTGATTTGGGTTTTGAATTAAATAGCGTTGGGCGCTACTTTTGTCATGCTTGATTCAAGCGGGTGACGCGGACGAATTGGGTCGGCCCTTTGAAGTTGCTCTAAGTGAAGTGAATGCTGTAGAGGACAAAACACATATATCTTTCCCTAATAATAATAAAGCACGGATTGACTTTGTCGGGTTCACCATCACAATACACTTCTTCCCGTAAATTTACGCTTTCAGTTTTTTTCATCTATATTATTTTCTACATCTGAGGTGGTACTATTCATGTGATCATGTGGCCGTCATTAAATTAAAGGTACCCCAAAAGTTGATATTATTTACCCCGCTACCACCTGTAAGGGAAAAAAAACTGTTGTCGTTTGGTACTTTGGTATATTCACCCCGTGATCCTCCAAATCGATGTAGATCAAGGCGGGTCAACGAGCACGGGGGCGTCAGGCGGCTCTCGCTCGATCCGATCAAGTGATATCCGCAAAGGGCGGCGGCGGCGCATGGGCTCGACGCGCAGAACGACGGTGGCATCAGGATCCAGGCGAGCAGCTTAGGGCTTCTCCGGGGCGGCGCCATGGTTGCTCTGGCGACGAGGACGCGGCACTCCCCTTCTGGTGCGGCGCACGAGGGAAGAAGGAGGGGATCGACCCAAGACGGGGGCTGAGGCCGGCAACGCTGTCTACACAAGCCTCACCGGCGGTGCCCTCCTCTACACCTTCTCGCTCACCCCCGTCACCTTCTCGCTCACCACCGGCGTAGTAGTCATCCTCGACGCCGTCAGCTCTTCACGAGGCACCAATTGGCATCCCAGCGGAGTAGTCATCCTTGACGCCGTCAGCTCTGTACAAGGCACCAATCGGCATCTTCGACGGCCACAAGTTCTCCTACTATGCCTCCGTCGCCTCCGCCAGCATTGTTTGCTTGCTCGGTGCGATGACATGGATGTCCGGCACCTCGGCCAGCAGCGACCACGCCCGTGGTGGCCATGCACGCTAAGCTACCAAGCACATAGCTTGATTGATCGGCACTTGCGCATCTCGCCGGATACTCCAGTCCGTGAAGCTAGCTTGGTGCTCTGATTGATCCGGTCGATACTTGCGACGAGATCTGAGCAACATTGTACTCACGTTGGTGATGTTGGGCACACTGGCAAGGTCACCGACGAGGTCACTAGGGACTCCATCTTCATCTCCAAAGAACTCCGACTTCAGGTGACCTCCCTGCTGCCGTTTGCTTTTGCCGCTGCCCTGCGTCGACAACTTTCAGTTGGCTGATTACCGATGGGATTCTTCTGAAAACTCTGCAGGAACAGAGTAGCATAGTGGAGCTAGCAGCGACAAGCAGCAACAGCAGGGACGAGCTCAGGAGGAAAATAGGACCTCCTTTAGTTGAATACAGAGCAAGCTAGAGAACATACAAAAATACAAAGCAAAGCTTCACCTAAGTGCATGAATTGTTTAATAAGTACAGTTGCTGCAATGAATTAACGACCTAGGAGCTGTTTGGTTACAACGAGGTAATTCATTATTCATGTTTGTTCACAATTATTTAATTTTCACTGTTTTGGATCCTGTACTATGCACAATATAATTTGTAGAATGTTTTATCTTTGCAAATAAGGGAAATAATGATCCAAAATTGTAGAAGATGGTGAAAACCAAATGTTTATGTGATTTGATATGATGAACTTAGTAATTAACTTTTCCTACCTGCATCTTTTAAAGTGTCTAGATCATGTTTTCGTCAGCTCCGGCATCTTCAAGAGCTTCGTCATGCCCTATATATATATATATATATATATATATATATATAAGATGTGATGTGGGATGTGCTGTGCTATAAAAAAAAGGACGCATGGCAAGAAAATCCAGGAGGATCCCATAAATATATGGGATGTGGGCAGTATAATACATGCGTCTACAGACATTAAACATAAATATTGTTTATGCATTTAAAAAAAACCTCTTCATGTGTTTTCTTTGATAAATACGTATGTGAAAATATATTCAAGAGTTGCAAAAAAAATATTTGCAGGTACCAACATATTTTTCTAGACAGGTTGTAAATAACAAGCCAAGTGACCCGTTAGTAGAGGGGTGGGAATTATAAGGCAGACAATGTTGACGAATAAAACTTGACAAGTATAGAGGAGGCATGAGAAGTTCTAGAGCGATATTTCACGTCAGAGTGAAGTAAGGACGAGATCGGGACGACGGCGCGAGGATAAGCTTGAGGTCATGGAGCGGAGCTAACAGTAGGAATGCCGTTGAACATGCCATATGTTGGTGATACTTGAACCGAAAACCGTCCATGATGCATGCATGTCTCGGTAGTGTGTATCGTTGTCTGTTTTTGTCGTTTTTCATTATCCATAATAACACCTCATTCCACACATGCCATGAATAAATGGATTATCGCTAGTCCATTTTGTGTGTACTTTTTAAATCTACATGCAAGCCATGTTGAAATAGAAGAGCTGTACTTGTGGAACAGATTCTTAAATTCTATACCACCTTTTCTAGATTATAAAAGCATGTGATATATTTTTTCTGCCGTTGCAACGCACGGGCCCTTTTGCTAGTATAAGACAAAACTATTCTGTTACTCTCGCGCCCTATATATAGCGCCTGATCCTGTTTCCGAACCAGTATTGATACTAGTAGAGTGCCCGTGCGTTGCAACGGGCTCTTGAAATAGTTTGCATGAGTTACATGTTAATTTTTCACGTACAAACAATATAACACAAACACAATTATTGAATAATTGAAGTCCATTTTTGCAATGTAAACTGATAACAAAAAGAAAGATTAACAACATGTCCATGTAACAAACTGAGCGATGTTCCAACTAAACATCTATTACAAAACTATAAATATCTAGATGATGCGCTTAAGAAATTCTTCTATAATATCATGAAAGTTGCCTTTAGCTTCATTTTCACGATGTTTTTAGCAAGTATAATAAAAACTGATTTCTCAATTCATACCCATCTTGCACAAACAATATATGTAGTTAGTATGAAAATTTCACCGATGGTCTTAAAACATGTAACGGACAATACTCACCGTGCAAACCGGCTTCAGCAATTCTTTACCATTCCACCAAAGCATAAAATGAAAAACAAAATAGCCACACACATTCCTGCAAACTTTTAAATTAACAAAAATAAATATTTTTATTATGAATTCATTACCCGTCTATACTCATTAGAATACCAAACGGAAATAAACATTGCCATTTAGATATATCGGAATTCCAACCAGGCAGCTTTATTTCGAGTGCTTCTTTGAAATCCCTTGCAAAACCTTTTAATTTCAGTGCATGCGTTAAATTTTTATCCTCTGACGATTGTGATGTTTGAATAGGGTCCATAATATATAGACGACGTGCCTCTTTGTCGATAGTGTACAAGATGTATCAGTCGATGGATGAATAGAGAAGATAAATCTACAAGTGGAGCTATAGAAACAACAATAAACCATGATAACAATAGACAAAATACTTTACTTACCATGTTGCACGATGAGATGTCATTGTCCATCCCAGGCTAGCTATCAAATAATGTTGCCAACGTCTGGATAGTTTTCTTCTCGCAAAATTTCTGACCTCGTGTTGACCTCTAGAAGAATGCCCGTGCGTTGCCATGGTTTTTTAGGTTTTTAGCAATGGAGATAGATTACGTTGTTGTATAAAACTCGGTGTAGTTTTCGCTCATTCCAATGAAATTAACCCGGCCCTTGTCGAAGGATTCTTTTTGAACATCAACGTAATCTATCTCCATCTCTCTCATACCCCGCAAAAAAAGTATTATCATGTGCAATATATATACAAGGAAGAATAATTATTTGTATGCATCTCATCGTGTAAAACTGGATGACTTTTGAGTCCAGTCGCTCATAGTTACATCCGTGACTTTCTCAATCGACATTTTCAAAGCATCATCTGAAGCCATCAACTTTATTATCTCTGACCTACAAAGGTGAACATATAAAAATATATTAAATAAAAAGACAAAGCAGCATGTAGCATTGTCAGTCACTTAGAAGGTGTGTCATCTCACTGCACCATTTCTTGCATCTTTTTAAACTTCCCACATACTCTAAGAGATTATGGCGTATTGTACATCTGATTGAAAAAATGAGACGGCTAGATGGCGTATTGAATTAATTGACTGCCCGTGCATTGGAACGGGTCATAAACATTTCAATGGTTTAACACAAATTGTGTCTACTGTATACCAGTGGTGCATCTGACTTGCAATCTTTCCTTCCACCACCTGCCATACATGCTTTTAATTCGAAGCACGTAACCACGCAGTTGTACCTAAAGATTTCTGAAGGAAAAAAGGATATGTAATAGGTCCTCGTTGTTATATACATGACCATAAGGTCAAAGCAACCCCAATGTAATCTAACTTAAGCAAAATTGCATAAGAGCTCACAAGTGGACCTGAAGCTATGGTAAATACAAAATTTAAAGGGTGTACATCTTGAACATCCTACGAGGAATAACAATATTAAGCAAGACCCAAAACAGTAGTTCAGTGCTCGGAAAAAGAAATTTCTATTGCCTGAGCAGCTTCAACTTCAGGAGTACCTACCAAGGATTTTTACTGCATCCTTCTTAAATGTCAGTCTTTGCATAAAACCTTCAGTAGAAAACTATCATGCAGAAATCACATTCTTTATGAGAAACACACCTCATAATAGAAAATCTGTATCATAATAGAAATTGTAGGTTTCCTTGATGGGAAACATACTAATGGTCAGATCCGCATCATCATCACAGTTTCAGCCTCTACCGCTACCCATCGTTACTCATCTTGTGCAACCTCTCTTCTTTCTACTTTCACTCCCTTTTCTAGAGTTTTTCTTCAGCAGTAGTAGCAACAAAAGCAAGTCCAGCTCAATGCTGTCAGCAAGCTAAAAAATGTTTCGGCTCTGATGGCATTTCCAGAGGGCTTGGCAAGTTCTCATGCTCTTTTTAATCCAAGACATATATATATATATAAGAACCAACTTTCTAAGACAAGAATCAGGCTACTCATGTATGTGCCTTTTAGTCTCTTCCTCAAATTTTCTTCTAGATGGCGCAAATGGGGATTCTAGATAAGGAGGCATGTCAGTACAAAGTTCCATATATATATGCAGTGCAGAAGCAGAGGAACCAAGATTGCGAACCTGTGGATCTTTGTTGCTGCCTTTCATGAGGTGGCCTGCATTTTCTTCTTCCTCCTACTTCCTTGCTGCAATTGTCCTAAACAAAGTAATACATACATAACCACTCAGTCTAGTACGATAACAACAGCTTGGAAATCTAGAACTACTACATATATGCAAGGAAAGGGAAAATCACCCAAAGGCAGATGTAATCATGTAGCAGGGTTAACTCAAAAGATACTCCTGGACGAAAACATCACATGGACTCTGATCCGAGTCCTTCTCTTGAGCGGACACAACACAGGGACAGTGGGAGGATGGAGGTGGAGCAGGTTCATAACAGATTTCCAAAGTCTTGTGAATATCTTCACAAATATTAACTGGTAAAATTTAAAACTGAAGAAACCAGGATTTCAAACTTCTGAAGCAAAAGGTGCAGGTGTCATGACGACGCAGCATGACAAGGAGCGACCTTCCATGTCACAAACTAAGCATGAATAATGTACATGTCAATAGAAAATGAGGTCCTAAAAACAAAGCGGGATCTAGACATAACAGATGTGTAATTCTATTTTTTATATATTTACAACATCACAATAGATACATTAAAAGTGCATCAGAATTCGTGGCAGAACAGCTGACAGATGTTGACGTCGTACCTCCAAAAGAAGCAGTATTTGCTGCAGAAGTCGGATGGAGGCCGGCGACGAATCCCCGACAAAAATCATAGACTAAACCATTTATAGACAATAGAGCTGGTAGGACATCTTTAAAAAATAAAAAATGTACAAACTTGACCATTGGCTCCTGGAGAAAGAATTGGATTGCATAGTACTATTATTGAAGTAACAATGAGACCATATGCGAAAGGAGAAAAGAAAAGAAATATATATGAGCTCCTAGGAATAAATGGCAGAAGTTAAATGAGCAATGGACATGCAAAAATAAAATGTACTGGTTAAGAAGAAGATGGGTTGAACATGATGCATGTAGGTTAACAATCATTATTTCCTTCAGATCTTGAGAGCTTGGTTAAGAAAAATAAATATTCTCACCAACACAAGGGGCATCTAATCTACCTAGTTGAGTTCTTCACTTCTCTCTAGTTACTCTGGACCAAGAAAAGTTGGAAAGGTAGACTGCAATAGTATGATGTTCTGGGCAGTTTGAACCTGAAGCTAAACCTAAACCATGGCCGCTGATTAACAGGGTGTTTAGTATTAGGACAAGCTTATCATTGCAATGTTTCACATGAAAAGGGGCCGGGACCTCCTTGGTCCCGTCGACGCCTCCGCCGTGCATGTAATGCAAAATCTTTCATAGAAAAATTAATCAATATCAGATGTGCATATTTTGCTATATCAACCGTTTACAACCGCTCAAATGATTCTTTATCTCACCAATTTACAATCCTTCAAATCATTCTCCATATTTCTGTTAAAGCTCATTTCTACCTCTTACGTCCGGTCGTGTTTTGACATCAAATGGGCACTCAACGGGCTCCTCAAATTCCAACCATCTGGATAGTCTGGATTCCACAAAATCCAGTACATATGTGGGGGAGAAATGTGGCTAAAGTAGATGGGCTTTTTATTGCTGATAATCATGAGTACAATATTACTGCTAACTACTTTAGATAATAAATTAGGGGTATTTTTTAGTAATTCTTGCACAAATACTTGAATGACCCAAATATATATGAGCTTATAATGGACATTATACCTACCTAACCAAAACTAAAATACAATGAATAGCTACTGAAGAATTACCTAAGGCATATGATCAGAGGTCATACAAGCATGACCTCAGCGTCATGAGTAGATCACATCCGGGAAACACCGTGTTTGGCGAGCAGCAAGGGCATAGAGTGTCCATGTCACTCCGCCATCATTGACTACCTCACTGTGCACAAGTATAGTCACATCACGAAGTTAATATAAGAAGTAGAACAACCTTTAGTTTCTCATTCTTCAACTCCTGAAGTGACATAAAGAAACCCAACATGCCAAAAAAAATTCATCTGAAAAGAAAACACAAACAAGATATACTATACACATTCTAGTGTATACTATGGACAAACACATGCATCACAATCATGTAAACACAATTTTTCTGTTCTGATCTTATTCTATCTATATTTTAACATTTGAGAACTAAAATTGAAGATACTACACCAATACGTACATGTATCGTTGTGATATCCATGTGGTTAAACATTTGAAACTTCCACAATCAATAGACGTGCTAATATACCTGGATTGTTCACATTAGTGCAATCTGAATGTCTATCAATAAAAGTTACTCCCTCCGTCCCATAATATAAAACAATTTTGCAAGCTACACAGCGAGTATTATCTTATATATTGTTATTTTCTTTAGTTTTGTTAATAATGCAACCAATCTTACATCACGCGAAGAATTATGAAGGACTAATAGATTAGAAAATGAGGATAATGCTAGTATGCTCTACGTTATCAAGAATTTTGCCTCTTCAGCTTACATGAGCTTGAGGGCCCTGGTGTCATTGATCTCTTTTGCATATTCTTCCTGAAATAGCACAACAATACGGCAGACACAAAAATTGAGCATTGTAAGTGCCTCTTATTCCTTCCATCAAGATATATAAGGACTGTTCGACTGCTTGTGCACTGATGTACATATTTATCAGCATTACAACAGTTTTCGAACTGCTGGATGCGTATGACAACTACAATCTACTATGCCTTACCATAAACGGAACACTATATGAACGACACTTAGCAAGAACTATACCTAATCAAGTGCTACTACACACTATACATCATAGTTGAACAGGCTTTCAGACTTTTTGTACTCAAGAGCATCCATTCTACTGGGTGAACATACTGCAGATGAAGAAAAGCAGTTTTTTTCAAGAGTTCATGGGAAGTTAATTGCATTACATTAGAATTAACCTAAAAACTGATATCTACTTTGCCATGATTTAGCTTCGAAATATGCAAGATCTTTCAATACAACATACATGTATAGACCTAGATCTTCTAATGTACCAGTGTGGAATAAATCAATCACGACATGTTTGTTAAAAGGCCTACACAGGGCAATAGCCAACCATCATGACATGTTCTTGTACAATCACAAAGTTGCAGGCATCTAAAAAATCACCAGAGTATGTAAGAGGCGAAACTGCACAAAAATAACATTAAAAAAATAATTCATTTGGTTCGATACTTACAACTGCTACATCACAAGCATCTCTTGGTGTGCCAGCTGAAAAAAAATCCATCTGCCATCACGCATACAACAACAGTCAAAAGCCAAGCCAAATATTCTATTTCAAAATAGAGGTAAGCAAATAAATTTGTGCAAAAAAAAACGACCAATAGAGCCAAAGGCAAACCAAGGGAGGGACAAATAAATAGGATAGTACAGTCTATCTTCTATCAACAATACAGATAGAATATTTACAAATCAACAATAATCAGTTATATGAACATGCAGAACGAACAGTTAGCATTATGTTATGTACCGCTTAAGAACCGTGAAATAATTAATTTGGCTTGCCGCTTAGCACGGTTTCAGACAGAACGGACCCTAAAATCACTGCTTGTGAAGATTTATGCACAAGTATGAGGTAAGTAAGGGTAGTATTGCCCCTAAAAAAAGGATAGTAATGATCTGCAAAAACCTGATTCAGACAGCAAAGCAACCCAAAAATCAACTAAGTAGTTATCAGTTATCACACTGTTATGGCTACAGAGCAGCAAGCGTCTGAAGGACAAGGATAAGGCATTCACTCTTGTCTAGCCAGTGATAGGACTCAATTCGCTAACAAGGTATATTAACAATATTTCCTCAAACATCAGTGTAGTTACCTCGATCTTCCTTACCTCTGCTTTTGGGTATTCTTAGGGGTTAATACCTATTCAACTTCTGTGGGTAAATCTTGTCACCAACGGCCCACCTGCAACTACTTTTGAGGATTTTTTCCATTATGCGGGCAGAAGAAAAATATATACATGGCCATTCCGCCGGTAGAGCTGAGGCGCGGTGGCTACACACAAACATTACTCACGGATCTCAATGCAGGATACTTAGCGGTGATTTAATAGATGATGCAGCATAGAACAAACATCTAGAAGGTTTAACTAAGATAACTGGCAATCTAACAAGAGTATTTTTGCAGTTCATTCAGAACTCTACTTAGAACTATTGATATTAAGGTCTCCAGGACAAACTATAATTCATGTCAGCTACCTATCAAGAACAATCTATCTGTGAAATGAGAAGCACCTATATAGAACAACTATTTTTTCATTGAGGCTATCACAGTACAAAAACTATTGGAAGAAATAGGAGCTTGCAGCTGACCAGAAAGCAGCAGCTTCACCGGGAGCTTTAGTTGTGCACATGGGAAATCTGAAAATATGGGCTGTTAGCAAACACCCTGAACAGAATAGCTTGTCTGAGCTTCACATTTATGGAAGTACAGATGACATAATAAATAATTTTGCTACTAACTCTCCACAGGATAAGATATTCATGAACCAGCTGCCCAAGTCAAGACTGGATAAACAAGAAAGCATCCATAATCTAGAAAAATCAGATCAGATTAGATCGTACTGATAACACATCCGGGGAAAACAAGAATGCTTTTTCTTCTGAAGAAGAACCACCTCTCCTTTTTATGCAAGATAAAAAACCATCACAAATGTGCGAGTTCCATATTAATTAATCAAGGCTCAAGATAATTAATTAAGGACCAGATGAACAATGAATAAAATCAAATGAAGGCACGTGGATGGTACTTACATAGATGCACATGCATGGATCTGATGTGGGAACGATCTAGCTGCTGGAGATGGGGGAAGATGATGGACAGGAAAACGTATTGGAGAGACGCGGGGACGACTCCTACGACCCCTTCTCCATCTCTCAGCCGCCTACAGGGCACGGCGTGCTGCGCCGCAGCGGGGCGGGGCGCGGATGATCGACCGAAGCAGCGGCGGGATCACAGTGCTGCGGGGGAAGATGAACATGGCTTGGCCTGCTAAGGGAGCACAGCGGCCAATAGTCATGCGGGACGGGACAGAGGTTGCGGAAGGGATGACTGTGGAGGGTGGAGGTGGTGGGTGGCGCGCTGCAGGGCACGACAGACATAGCCTTGCGCTGCTCCTCGTTGCCTGCAATGTGACCACGCCCTACCTTGGCGTTCCGCGATGGCGGCGGCAGCGGCGGCGGTCTCGTAGATTGGCAGAGGAGCAATACGTGGGTGGCGAGGCTAGGAACCCTGGGGTTCCGCAATGGAAGCGGCGGCGGCGGTCTCGTAGGAGTTGGACCGAGGAAGGAGTTGGATCGAGCCGGCGGCGGCGACGGCGATCTCGTAGGAGTTGAACCGATGGGGCTGTGACCTAGATCGATAGGAGTGCTTTTTTGCGGAGTGTTTTTTCGGCTACGTGCGTGGGTGGCTGGGGAAGTGGAGGGGACGAAAAAACCGTCGAAAATAAACCGACGAAAAAAAACCGGACGAAAGTGGTGGGACGAAAATAAAACCTGGAACGCGGCCTACCAACTGGAGGCGTTATTGTGAAAGAGAGGCCAGTAAAGTGTCGTTGCCGGGCCTTAAAAAATTAAGAACATTCTTTTGTTGATATTGGGTTATTCATAGCATTAGTATGTCTTCCTATTCGATTTGTGGGTTGGTTGTTACTGATTGCATATCAAATTTCGCACGTATAAAAAGATAGCCAATAACATACAAAAAACAATTGAAATCCTCTTCACTTGTAATCTATTTCAATAAAACGTAATTCATTAACATATACCGTCGGATCTAATGCGTAAAATAAAGAAAGTGGTACAAAAACATAGAACTCGGTGATTGTGCATTACAAATGATAGGTGGCACATGGATGGCTTTTTATGCTTAAGACCAATCATCCAATGAAAGAATACAGGTTCCGACACATACCTAACCATTTAGAACCATGGCATCACAAAATATTTTAACATTCCCCATCTACTATTCAAAGCTTGGACAGGCCCCATCTACTTTTCTTGGCTCGAAGGACTATGGCCCTCCAACTGCACTCAACTTCTAGTATATCTCTTCTTTGAAGGCCATGAGAACATCATTCAAGAAGATCATTCATGATCATAAATGGCAATTATAATAACTTTGCATAAATTTTTTTCTGATGGGCTTTTAACCTAGTGTTTTCCTAAAAAAAGATACTTAAGTGAATAAAGCATTGCTCGAGATAACATTGTGAGTTGGTTCGTGCTAAGATCATGCGAACTTTCACAAGGATGTCGACAACAAACACCTCATCTAGTAGATTCTCAAGGAAAAATATCCTATTCTACACATATACCAAACCTATATTATTTTTTAGTATTAATTAAGGCTTGAGATTCAACTTTGGCTTATATTTTGTTCAATCTATAATTCCGTATACATGGAAGAATATTGCATTTACAAATCAGAACTTTCTCATTATTAGCAGCAAATATTTTCCGTACAAAATTAAACAGGTCAAACTCTCGGCATGAAATTATGTGTTGGGTCTTGCTTTATTCAGCAAGCTACCATCGACCATATTGAAGTCCATAACGAAAAAGACACAAACTATCATGTTCAATTGAAAAACAACAAAGTGAAGTTTATGGATATATGATATTTCTCATTGCAATTAATGCCACTAAATTTATTGATCCATCAAAATCATGCATAATTACAAAATAAAATTAATCTGAGTTGAGAGGAATAAGGAAGGATCAAACAAAAGAATGAATGGATCGCGCACATACCGCTCATAAGTTCTCTCCGGTTGGAAATGGAACCCAAGATGTGTCGGTGTCATTGCCGCAAAGATCCTTCTCTTCGGTGCCGAGGAACCCCATTTGGCCATTACCTCCGGTGCCACCCTCAACATCTTCTATAACATGTCCGCTTCCACCACCGACATCTTCGCCACTCGATCCACGAAGCCACATCCACCATGTTTCATTTTGTATTACATTACTCTCACATATGACACATAGTACTATTCAACCATGCATATCAGTGAAAATATCGGAATGGATCTCTAGTACAACAATAACTACACACTTTTTCCAGAGTGACTTATATGCTTGCTAACTATCTTCTACACACCACCCTTTGCAGAATCGGCTGCGGTCTCGTGTTCCTTCTCCCACTAACCACCGTGTCACAATTTTGTTGTGGTTATTCTGAATAGTTGTTCTTTATGCGCCTCTGCGAGACTTGTGCGTGAGAAGAGGCTACCCCAATGAAGACGCATTGTTATACGCCAGCAAGAAATCTCCGCGACTGCACCATGCACCGCCGACCACAATGTCAAGTCCATGATCAAAATTAAGAAGTGTTCTTGGCTTCCAGCCTTGGCCAAAAACTGCCACCGTAACGCCATGTGGTCTCTCAAGAGGCGGGAAAGATTCAGGGAAGCACCAGGACATACCTTGTACAACTTCGGTGGTCGTGGTGGGTGGCGTTGATCTCGTCGCCCCCTAGCAATGGCTCCATGGATGGTTAGGGATTTTTTGGAGCGTGCTTTTCCATTGGATGAGATGTGTGCCTCCCTCCGGTGAGCTTGCGACAATACGCTCATGACCGTCGTCCTCCACAGCGTCATTGCCACATGAAACTGAATGAAGAAAGCAAGAAGCATATTGCTTCATGAAAAATCAAATACTATTGCAACTAAATATATAACGCATTAATGAGAGTTTCGAGGTTCTTGTGTGTATAGTCACCAAAGAATAAGGTACAAATATGTTCTTCTTTCATCAGTTTTACGTTTGTAGCTTACCGACAATAGTTTTAAGCCACGCACTATTATAATCTATGAGAGAAACCTCCTGAGCAAACAAACTCGAGCCATGTGAGTCTATTTTATTTTTTATTTTGCAAGAAACCATGTAAAGTCCATTGATATTTGATAGATGAAAAATTGGAAACTAAACATTAACATATTCTAGGGGACCAACACAAGTGAGATATGTGGCCAGTGGTAAAGAATGTTTACCACACTCACAACATAAACAAAATTGTTCAACCTGATGTAACAGAAATTATCGGCGTGGATTTATGTCTCTGCTCAAATTTTCCTAGAGCACAAATTCAAAGTCCTAGTATACCGCTTCTTGGAGAAATCATAATATTAGATTATTTTATAATTAAGGCATGTAAAGGTTGGAACACGCTGAATAAATGTCACTTTAAACAAATAGCCTTGATTTTTTCTATAGTTAATTGCACATGCGTTGCAACAGAGACATACATATTTGAGTGGCTCAACAACAATTGTCTTGTAAATCTCCCTCCTCTCCTGATCTTCCTCCTCTACATATATGCCCATCTCCCTTCCTTTGATCTCCCTCCTCTACATATATCCCCATCTTCCTTCCTCCGTTCTCCTTCCTTCCACCCTCTCTCGCTCATTGTAGGCGTCACAGGGGATGAGACATTTTGTAGAGTACTAATAATTTCCAAGGACCATTGTTCGCCTACATCTATAGCACAAGCCTCCTTCCTCCCACCCGCTCTTCCTAAGGTCTTCCTACCTTCCTAAGGTATTCCTGCAGATAACTATTTTAACCAATTTGCTCGCCCATGACAAATGAAAGGGAACAGAGAAGTAGCGAGGTTTGCTTCGGATATTCTTCCCTTAACATACCATGCTGAACGGAAGCTTCTTCGTTGATTCCTTCACCTATATGACAATCATTAAGCATATCAAATAGGGCTTGGTGTTCAGTAAGCAGCTGGAAAGGATTAAATGGAGTCCGCCTTTCACGAAGTCCCTACCCATGTATCTCGTCGGATGTCTCTTGCGTCAACTCTATAAAATGCTTGTAACAAACTTCTTCCCTGCTCAATACATTGGAGCAACTATGCTGCATTTGTAGAAGAAGATGACTCACAAGGAACAATAATTTTCTCTAAATAAAACATAAGAAACAAGCTTTATGTTGACTTACTACTTTTAATCAAACATGCTCCATGGCATGGCACAAGTATTCATGTTCCTATCAAAACCGCAACCGAAAGTTGCGAAGCACTTGGTTTTATCTCGTAATCTAGCAAACAATCAAGTACCGTCAAACGTGACTACCACGGTACCACATATGCTATGTCATGGGATCGCATATCAATCATCATGAGTCATAAGACAAGAATAATATTAGAGCCAAGATCTAAATGGGGCTTCACCGCAATCTACAAATCGGATTTTCAAAGAAGCATAATCAAGCATGTTGAATAAGTATCATCCGTATCTCAATACCTAATTTTTATAGACTTGCGGTGCAAGTATGCATTAGTAGATAGAAAGCGTATTCTTGTTGTATGTTATTTGTGGACAATATAATTATGTAGTGCACAAGCAAGACGTGAAGACAAGATATTATTTTTTTAGAGCATTTTTAAGTGCCACATACACCATCCCTACCAAAACCCTTAAAACAAATAATTTTGAACTAATCAGCCCGTGTGTTGCACCTGGGGTATAAGTATGCTAACGCTTGAATGTTAATTGTCTGAAACATACATCTTTGTTAGCTAGATCAGGAAGGCTAAGGTTTTCAACAATTCCAATCTGCAAGCACAACCAGACCTCATAGCCTACAAAAAGAAATAAAAGTCAATCTAACCATTCGCAAGAACTCGTGATTGCAGCTTTGAGAGAGATCTAGTCCATTTGTAATTTGGCTAGAAATAAAATCAATCAAACAGGAAAACATCACTTCGTGCTGGGAATGCACTACATCTTGATATAAACATGCTTTTTTGTTTGTATGCCGTGCTCTAAGTTTGTATTGAGAAAATAAATTTAGAAATATGAACCTCAATATTTACATGAGGATTATGCTCGACATGACTCTTTTCGAAAAAAAACATGTGTGCATTATTTCAGTAATATACATGAAAGGCAAAATTGCAAAATGATACAAGTAATCCCAACGAACTGGTGTAGTCCTGGACCAAGCATGCCATTTCTAATGTTTTTGTAGACCTTGAACTGATCATTCTTTGAGTATTCAAGACCTCTTCCCAAATCTGCATTCTCTCCTCCATGAAACATATTTCCTTCTCTAACTACGCTTTTATACGCAAACAATACCAACTATAACATATAATTGCAAAAACATATCTACCAACGTAACATATCTACTAACGTAAAATGGAACACTGATTGTTAGTAAAATACAATTACCTGGACCTAACTTTGCCACACTTAGATCTAGTGACTCCAGAGTAGGTATTGTCCCCACCCTCCAATCTCATCCACCATGAAAAATAGGGGCGACCACCAAAGGCGACAACTTGCTTCATTCCGAACGGAGGAATTGGACTATCATTGTATGGAAACACTTCATGAACAATAGCCACCAACATTACAATTTACCGACCAATCAAAATGAATGGAGCTCCTAACTTTCTAAACAAAGTGTGTATACCTCTGTCAAGTTGCTCACGAGGGAATGGAGATCATCAAATGGTACATTGTTGGTCCCCATATGAGTTGGAGCTTTGGGCTAGAATGTTTATTCCGTTAGAAGATCCTCCTCGAGGAAAACCTAACTTCTCAACGCCTCTCCGCATGAGGCGCTCAAGCAGAAAGTTCTTGAAGTTCGGGTCTCTGGGATGAGTCGGCATATGCACTTCTCATGGTGCGGTGTGCACCTCGTCACTGCAACCTACGTGGCAATAAAGAAAGAAAGAACAAAACACATCAAGCCTAACCACCCATACAAGAGCGACCAAAAGACACCCTAAACCCTAACACTGACGGCGATCACCATGCATGGAGTGAGAGGAAGACAATAGTGTGGTGGTACTGACCATATGTTTGGATGTTGCGCATCCTTGAAGAGGAGATCTCACAGATGGCGATGGAATTGATGCATAGTCCTCTGCTCGAGCAAATCGAGCATGATCATAGTGGTCCTTTCCATGTACATACCCATACGTGCCCTCCTGGTCGCCTCTACTTCAGAGAAACCAGGAGCACACCGACCGGCATCGACATATGGGAAGAGGCGGACCAACCACGGAGGCAATAACATGGACGGTGGCTGCCACCCATACAGCCGGGCATCCCAAATAATTTCTTGGTTGCATATATAAGACATGAGATATGACAGTCATGGATATGAGATACACAGATGTGGACTGGATATGAGATACACGGATGTGGACGGCGATTTTTGAGGAGTGGCTTGACAAAGGTTCGCAGACACATCCGTAGGGCGTTTGAGTCACAAGGATTTTCCAGTCCAATTGTGAGGTGCTTTAAGGCACGTCAAATTTCCAGATTGGCATAAAAAGTGATCATAGTCTAAAATTTTCAAGCCTTGCAGTATCATTATCCTTGTTGAATCAAATTAGGCATTGTATAAATCTGCAAAAAGAAAGCTCACTACCTAAACTGCATAAATAACATGAAGAAAAATTTGCTTAGTTATTATGATAATCTTGCTTGTACAGATATGATAGCCAGGATAATCACCTAGGTGTTTTAATTTTTGAAAGCAAAATTATATCAAGTACTTGTCATATGATCTTTAGGATGAGGATATGAATAAGTTAACATCCAATATCTCTGCAAAATCAACATTACACGTAACACTAAATTAGCTAAAACGAGGAAGATCTCAAGAACTCACAAAGCTTATACAATTGGAAAATATGGCCGATAACCAATCACCGGAGATGTCTCAGTCAAGAAACCGTGCACAAGCATAGTTGCAAAAGTCCAAATAGATCCGCACCTTGGAGAAGAATGACCAAACCATCACCCTCTGGATGAACACATTTTGTGGTACATACCAAATAAAATATTCCTTATTAAATTTTTAAGGCAATACTAAAGTGTATAGACAAAAAAACAAAAAATGCTTTCAACTTACAGCTTCCTTTCTCTGCTTTCTTACATTGCATGTGTATCTCATTCCTACATTTGTGTCATTGGCGTAAGATCACTATGAACGAGGCTCTGCTCAATTAAGCATACAAAACAATGAATTTCTAAAACCATAGAAGGTGGAATCAACTAAAATAAAAGTTTGGTTGAAGTTGCCAAGGACAATACCGGTAAGCGAGATGCATAGGTTGCGACATATTTTCAATAAATGATGGTCACACCAGACAATTACTCATAGTGCATTGCTATCGGTAAAAATATGCTACATTTGTGTCTCTTGAAGCACTTAATAACACCGGTAATGAAGTGTTGAGTGATATCTCCAAAGCTCGCATTAAACCAAACACCAAACATGTTTGCTCTATGAACATGGCAGGAAAAATAATAACTGGGATCATGCGTTGTATTCTTACCGACCATTGACCGTAGCACTTGATGCACATGTCATGGCTGCAGTTAGGCAAGACAACCTTGTTGTTCCACTCAATGTAGATTCTTCATCTATTTCAAGATTGATCTTGGAGGCCGGCCTCTTGCTCTCTTCTTGTACTTCTTCGAGCAAATAACCCTCTACCTCCTGGCCGTTGGAGTTGCCGGGTCCCCTGCTCCAGCTTACGAGGGAAGGAAATATCACAACCGTAGTAGGTAAACAAAGGGGAATTTTTCAGATCACATATCCAAACCACAAATGCTTTTTTGTCCTGTTTTCTACATTCTACGTGACGTTTGTTTAGTTGCCATAGAACTCCCCCGATGTTGGCTTCCCTTTTTGGGTGGACATGGTAGTGGTTCCTTCCAGCCTAAACATGTCGAAACAAAGTGTAATCAGAGGATGGATTTCACGAGAACACAAGTAGTCACCAGAATATGCCTGCTGTGGAGTCTCGCCAAGCCTTTCAACAAGACACACCGGCCGTCTCCGCCAAGACCGGACTTCTGCCACCGACAACGCGTTGTTACAAAAAAAATGTATGGGCAGATAACTAAACCAAATAAAATATTTTAGATGCGTCATTATCACTACAAACTCATATGCCCTGCTCCTTTTATCTTCCACACACAACAACAAGAATAAGTACAGATGCACACATTAGACAATGCACAAAATTCAAGATAAGTACTTAGTATATAATTATGTGTGTTGTAGCATTAATCATAACATGGCTACCCGTACATACATTTTATAATTTATCTATTGCTGAGAATGGCAGGAGTAGAATGAAATACAGCTTACTTATAAAAACAAACCTCCATTTCCAGACCTTATCCTTAACCAAATATGCCAACAATTTCTCAAGCTAAGCGTCTCCACAAAAGATGTAATTTCACACTGCTAATACTACTTCTATAACTAACTAAGATAGTTACCAATTTACACAAAGTCCCCAAGAGAGCGGGCATCCTCAAGAGAGAGTCAAGCCTTCCTTGGGGCTTTGGCAACGTAAGGCAGACGAGATTTAGAGCTTAGATAATGTGGGCAGTTGGGATTGTATCTCTTTACCCCCATCCCCTCCTTTAATATTGTACGCACACTCATGTGTATTTGAGAAAAGAATTACACAAACATGTGTGCATTTGTAGTATCAATCAGAGTTAGTGCATGCCTGAATCAAGATGTACATTTGCTAAAGCTCTATAGGTGCAGAGATAAACAACATAAGGAACAGAGCACCATTTGCTAAAGCTCTATAGATGCAGAGACAAACAACATAAGGAACAGAGTACCATCAGTGATCTAGCAGTACTCACGGCTGGAATATCCAATATATTAATTTCACACATCCACCCACCCTACATTACTTTTCAATTCAACAATTTCAAGCATGCCAGACACAAGACAAAAAGTTTTTGGGAACACACCTCTTTGTCCACCACGGCCAGGGTTCATCTTGCTTGTGGACAGCTCAGCAGCTAGAGCTAGGTCTCCCATCTTCCATCCATGTCTCGCATGTTGCTTCCCATAGATCTGCGGCGTCAGTGCTCAAGGATCACACCCACGGTTCTTCCGCTGCCCCTAGAGACGCCGCTACCGAAAGTGAATTGTAATAGCTTGAGTTAATCGAACTGCAACAAAAGAATGGTTGGTTTCAGATCGGCAGCTAAGCCAACCGATTGTTCCTAAATCTTGAATCAAGATATTTTCTAACAACTGAATCAAGTTGGTGCCGTTAGAAGAAACTTCAATTATTATTTTAATAACTTCAACTTGTTACAACAGTAAATCATAACAACAGCTTTAGCTTATTGTATTGTCAAGTCACCTCGCACGTTATGTTCTTGGCACTTTCTCGTTCTAGGTGTGCTACTGAATCTGTATGTTCTCGTGTAGATAAAAAATCTGCCTTTATGTCATTTAGTCATGAGAAAAATCATAACAATCCTTTTACTCTCTTAAGATTGATTACCCATCAAAATTCTTAGCACATAAGTACCTACTGTGTATGCTCTCAAAAACTGAAGCCGGTCATCGAAAAATCATCAGAGATACACACTAAAGGGACAACAAATACAAGCACCAATTGGCATACATATTTGACGCACCGCTTTTGAACTGCATGTCTGTGGCGCATACGACGCCCATCTAAGTTTGGCGAAGTTCCTATAGGCAGAGGGAAGCAAAGAGTAAGCCCAATTTGAGCGATTTCAAGAGGAAATTCATCGCTCTTTCTTTTTTCCGATGGAGCGAGACTCAAAGAATGTAATCTTGCACTCATCAGTGTCACGAGGTCGCGCGTGGATGCCATCCGCGGCGACCAACGCATCCACCTCCCGGCCGCTACCGGAAGCGCCATGTAGGCGGCCGATCGGGCTCAAGGTCCCAAGGCGTCGAGCGCGAGGAGACGGCGAGCTCGCTCCCGCCTCCCGCCCTCCATCCAGATCCGCCAGAGATCGGGCCCGACCACCAACACCACGATTTCAACAAGAGGTAGGCCAAGATGGGCGCGGATCTGGATCGGGAGAGGCGGCGGCGCCGACGGGATGGAGGAACGAGAGGTAGGGAGGGTTCGACATAGGGTCTCCCTCCGCCAGATCCGTAAGGGAATTCCTCAGGAGGTCCGCATGGCGAGACCGCCCCACCACACAAACCATGCATGAGAGGAGTGAGAAAGGCCGAGGGATCGAGAGGAGCGTAGGTTTTTTTAGTGCGTGGGTTAGGGAAGGACGACGAAAAAAACCAGCGAAAAAAAACCGGACGAAAATGGTGGGACGAAAATAAAACCCGGAACGCGACCTACCAACTGAGACATTAGGGGTAGAGATTACTATAAGAAAAGACAAAAAGAGACATTATCTCCTGTGTGGCCGCTCCACCTCCACCTCCTCTCCCTGGCTTCGGCCGCGGCACTGCGCCCCACCTTCTCCGCCCCCCAAGCTCCGGTCGTCGCCCCGCGCCCCACCTTCTCCCTCGGCTCCGGTCGCCGCCCAATCCTCCACCATCTCATGCCCCCCTGGCCGCGCCCCATCCCCCATCCCCAGCGCGTCGGCCGCCTCCCTCCCCCACACCGACCGCGTCCCTCCCCCTCGTCGGCCGCCTCCCTTCCCGGCTCCGGTCGCCTTCATCCGGCAGCCGATGATGCTCCCCCGCCACCATTCTGCCTCCTCTCTGATGGTGCTACGCCGCCACCGTGTACATGCAGTTCGTCGCCGCACCCCTGTCCGTTCAATGTCGTCGCCACCGTGTACAGGCAGTTCACCGCCGCCACCCTTGTCCGTTCAATGTCCCCGCCACCGCGTACAAGCAGTTCGCCACCGCCATCCCTGTCCGTTCAATCTCGCCGCCGTGGACGCATCCCGCTCCAAGGCCATGCCTTATGCTTCAGCGGCAAAAAGTGGAGCCTGCTGGAGGAGTCGCGGGGTCGAGGACCTCCAGCTCAACAGTCCAACTGCTTCCTCTATGACCGGTCACTCAAGGAGCTGAGTGCAAGCCGCTCCTTGCTGCAAGCTGCTGCTGCACCTAGGACTGCCCGGCACAGCCGCATCCTTTTCTGCTGCTGCTGATGCATGCCCCTACGCAGCTACCAATTCCTGCTATTGTTACCTCTATTTTCTATCTGAAGTTTAGTTCTAGTGCGGTGACTAGCAAGGTACAGAGGTACTGAATGTTGATTCGAGCATAACCCTTACTGACACCTTTAATGTTGCTAATGGTGGTGTTTATGTTGTTACTTCGATCGAGAAGGAAGTAGGAAGGAGAAGGAGAAGGAGAAGGAGCAGACTAGCAACCTTGACGTGGAGGAGAACGAGGAGGCCAAGCGTGCCGCCCAAGGTGCCCCTCAACGAACAGCTCGAGCTCGACAAAGGTAGCTGCCACAGCGCAATCAGTAATCAAATTGATTCATTTTGTTCATTTCCTTCCATTCAATCTGGGGAACAATCAATTGTTCTTTAATCTTAACTTGTTTTGTTTGATCTCAACTTTGAATCCATCTGCCAATTAATTGTTCTTTCCTCATACCTCTGCTCCCGACCCTCGATCCTATTGCATTACAGGAAGTGAGCGAGTTTGAGAGAGATTTGAGATATGAATGTGTATGTGGGGTTGCTGCTGCTATGTATTCTGGTTTTGCATTTACAGGAACTGAGAAGAAATTCAGAAAGATGAATGTGCATGCTGCAGCACTACTGTGTTTGTTGTTTTTACAAAGATGATTGCTATCAAAATTTTGTTGCTTAAAATGCTGCTATTTGCTGATCGATGCATATTTACATAAAAACTCTAAAAAAGTTCGGACAGAACCCCCTAGACCGTTCGAACGCCAAACCTTGTTAAGTTCCCCTTGAAAAAAATCTTATCTTGTTCCTATTTTTTGCAGGTTGCAGCAAAAACAAGTTGCCAAAGTCAAAGTCCCCAAAAAGCCTATTCTTTGCATCTTCAGTACTCACTCAGGTGAGGTCTCAATTTCTTCTAAATCTGAAGTTCAAGTTCTCTGAAAATTTGGCAACAGTTCGATGAAAAGGTTTACCTCAGTACAAAAGTGTGGGTACCCAACCAATTTTTGAAAAATGTTTCTACTTTCTGCAGGTCCTTGTTTGGATGAGAGGGACGACTAGAATGCTCAGAGAAACATCTTTACTTGACCCAGAGGTGGTATAGTTTTATTGATCTCCTTTGTAATACTGTGTGGACTAGAAAATGAATTATTTTCACATCTTGCAATTTTCAGTCAAGTTTTTGTGCCCAAGCTGATCTTAATTTGTCCCTGTACAGTAATAATTAGTGTGTTAATTGTGCATTGCAGCGTTTTGATAGAAATGGTACTTCGTTTGGTTTGTTATATTTAAACTTACGCATCACTGTATGTCTATGTTTATGCTTGTAATTTATCTACTTTGTGTTCCCGGATTTGTTTTAGAGGTCTCTATTCCAGAGTGCCGAGAGGGACTGATGTTAAATGTTGAACTTATGTTTTCGTGTGTAGTTGGTAAGATGTATACTGCACATTAGTGTAGTAAGAGAAATAAAAAAATGCAGCTAATTATTTTAGATGTTAGATTGTCTAGTGATTTTTTTCGCACAAATTGCAAAAAAATGTCGCACTTTCTTTCGCACTTAGTTCATGCGATCAGTTGTTAAAAGTTCGGAGAAGTTTATAATACCTCCAAAGGTCTATGAGAATTTGTTTTTTGCATCAAGTGACAGTACATCTGTTTTGATAGGATGTCCACAAGGAATGATCTTCCATGACGACCAATTCGTGTGAATTCCTCCACTAAACTACAGTTCAGTCAGTTAATATTTCAATAACACGCTCATTTCCGTTTTCTCATTTTAGTCCAGTATAATTTATTATTTTAGTTCAGTTCAAAAAACTTATTTTAACCGTGTAATATACATTGTTGGCAAAGATGACTATAGTTGTTATAGCAAAGACAGTACAAACTTTTTATAAGTTTTGAACTTCTCCCAATTAATATACATGAACTTGATTTTCTTTTTACATGTACTTACAGCAGCTCGTTGGATTTTGTGCGTCTGCTTGTAACATAATCAGTTCATATCTCTGGAGACCATAAGTTCAAGTTCACTAGTATTTACAAATGCTGGCACCAAATTCTGCTACTGCTCCGACCACTCATGCCAAGAACAGAGAGCACAATTCGCAAGGTTCAGAGCAATCTGTCATAGTTGATTCAGTGTCTAGGTCCAGTGGAATCCCCAAGGTTCGTGCAGATTTATGAAATTGCTATGCACGGGGTGAGTTTTGTTTGTTGTGAGTAATGGACTAATGGTTATCTGCTGCTCCTTTTTGTCAGAATTTGTAACGAGTTTCAGTTCTGATTTCACTCGCGCACAGTACCATTGTTCTTCATAGCACACCACCTGTTTGTTCAAATACCTATGAGAGGATAGCACACATGAATACCATACAGTGGAGATGAAAACGTGTGTTCAAAATCATGTCAAACAACGTGCTCCTTTCAAACATATTGGATAAGTGCAAAAATGAACGTTTGCAAGTTCAAAACAGCTAGTTCAATAAGGTATTCAGAGAGCTTTTTTCAGATAAAAGTTTTCCTGCAATTATCATTTTTCGTGTGTGATCATTTCTCCACTTAGAGCAATTTTCATGTGTGATCTGTACTTTAGGTGCTAATATAAGAATTCGTGTCCTCGGGGAGTTAATGTATTACTACCATAGGAGTTCAAAAACTACACCATGAAAAAGTTCGCCCCACGGTACGTTTACACAATGATACTCTAGAAAGTTTATTGGAAAGAATACTTAACATGAGCGGCATGTTTGTTTTAGTGTGCCTAAAGAATGGCCTGAGGAACAAATGCAGCCTTTCTTTACTGTTTCTCTTGCTTATTAAGATCTGAATTGATAGCTTATCTTGAACTGGATATTGCAACAGTTTGGGGATTTTATATTATATGGCATTTGGGGATTTTATATTATATGGCATTTGGGGATTTTGCAGCAGTTTGCCAATAAAGGTTTACACTTCTTCAGATTATGAAAAGCTAGTAAGTTCAGACTCTGGAAGGAGAGATCATCGTTTGTGAAGGTCTGGTGTTTAGTTGGTGGTTATGCGGTACCTACACCGTCACTTTTCGTCAAGACCTCAAGAAGAGATATCATCTCAAGGTGAAAAAAAAAACAAAATCCTTTTACTGCTCTCTTTCTTCTCTCACTCATTCAACTTATTATATGGACACAAAGTTCATGTCATCCTGAATTTGTTACACTGGTGCCAGAGCAAAAAACAGATGCACAAGTTCATCTTCAGTGACACACTCGGTTCAAATTCTAATTTTTAGTTAGTGCAATTCTTATTTTTTTAGTTTAGCGCCGATTTCTGACTTCCTCGGCCGTCACCACCACCTTGTGTAAGTTCGCTGCCGAGAACAAGCACGACCACCTACAGTCTCCGGTGGTCGCCTTGGCCACCCTCGGCCACGAGCTCTTCCACCATGGTTACTCGCAGCCGTCCAAGTGGAGCACAGACATCAGTCCAAGTAGAATTGAAGCCACCATCTTCACCAAGCTCTGCGCAGCCATCCAAGTTGAGCACACACAACAGTACAAGGTGATGCATGATCACTGATGGATTCAGCATCTTTTATTAGTATGAATTCTGCAAGTCTCAATTCTGTGGATGCTTACTGCTCTCTGAAATGACGATGGCGTACTATACAGAAATCTGAATACTCACACTTGCTACTTGCTATAACTGATACTAGGCTTTTTCCATTATGCTACTTGCTACTTGTAGTTATCATGGGTGCTGGCTGGACAGGCTGTTTTTGTTAACATGATATTAGTCAATTACTTTTACAGACCACTTATTGGAATTGGGGCTGCAACTAAAGTAGCAAAAATATGATGTATTTCAAATATCATGCTGAAACACAAGGAAGCTAACGACTCTTCATCTCAAGGTAACTAGTTTCTGAACCTATTATCTAAAACTAAAATTCTCAAGTTCCAAAACCTAAACGAACTGTGTGTTTATTTTGAATGATATTGTTCATTAAACTTTTTTGGAGAGCATCAGTTAATGCTTAGTAGGCTAGAATAAAAACTCTGAATCATGTATCTTCTACAGCTAGCTTATGTTGTTTCTGAAATTGTTATAAATCATTTCACATTAAATATTTTGTATGTATCAGTGGACTTGAATAGTCCACCTGTGTGCTCTGTTTTTTTCGTGTAGTTCATGTTTAGATGTCGGGCAAGCTAAAAAATTAGAGCTCGAGAAATAAATAAAAACCTGAACCACCGGGAAGGTCATTGGATAAATTCACCAGTCCATTCATGATAAGATATTCTATGGAACATTTGCAAAAAAGTAAGGATTTTGTTTTTTGGGTGTTTTCTGTTGATCTGTGCTCAAGAAACATGAGAGTCCTATTGATTATTAGTGAGAGTACAAGCTCAGTGTTTGCAAGCCTTTTGTGATTCTTAAGTGCATATGATGTCTTACACTTGATCTCTGAACTTTAGGTAAGTTCACGTGGACACTATATCAATCCTGATGTAGAAATGTATGTGTGATGTCCAGTTTCTTCTTTCGGTTCAGTTCCATATCTAAAATTCGTTCAGTTCAATTCTTACGTGTCGTCCCGGCAGCGTGTCGCACAACCACCAACCTCCTCTGGTTGGGCCGCACCACCACCAACCCGTCCACAATGGTTGCTGGCAGCCGTCCAAGTTGAGCGCTGATGGTAGTCCTCTGCATGCGTCGACACTCCCGGTAAGTACATGAGTACTAATTAACAAGTTTGATTGCTTCTGAAAACTATTAATGTCAGCTTGTACTGATACATTTGTCGGGTTTTTGGTGGCCAAGTATTATTGATATGGAGATGAATAACTATGCGGATGCGCTCCTGTTGTTTTTCTGGAAAAAAAACAAGATGCCATGTTTTACTTTATGAGCTTTCCAATTTGCATACTTCAAAGTTGCTGCTTGCTCCCACCCGTGAATTGCGCAATTTCAATGGGTGTCGTCGAGAATGTTCAGAAGTATGCCCTTCATGCAAAAGTGTGAAGTTTTGTCAGTATTTTGTATATTTCATTTGGCAGAGGCTTCATGTGATCTTATGGAGCTTTACAGATGTACTTTCATTACACTTTTAAGGCCCTATAGTTCATTATATCATACATGTGTAGCCGTTCAATATGTATTACATGACCGGTTCTTGGAAAAGAAGAACACAATAGTTCGGTCGAAACACAATGATCAGTTTGATAGTGCTCTCTCTTGCCTATTTTGGTTGATGTCCACGAATGGACAAAAATTGTATGGGAAATGTTCTATTATTACGAGCATGTAAGTACAGAAAAAAGTTGAACACGACGTCCCAGATAAGTTTGGAAGAAAAGCTCAAACAAAAAAAACCATGAAATTTCAAAATGGTAAAAGTTCAAGTGGTAAAATGAGAGAAGTACAGAATATCGTTGCAAAACAATGTTCAGTTCAAAAGAAAACACAAAACATTTTTGTTTTATTAGAAAAAATCATTTAGTTCAAAACGGTATAAACTATGCAATTTTGGTATAAACTATGCAATTTTGGTCATGATGATACCATTGAGAAGATACGAGGAAAATTATACCGAAAATATAGAGTAAAGTCTAATATGTAAAAACACGCTCAGTACAAAACCATACAGACATCCGTTCAAGTACTCTTTTTTCGGAATCATTCAAAACTACTGTAAAAAATACCTCTGTACAAACACACCAATAGATCAGTACGAGTACTCTGTTTTTTGATCGGAAAAACAACATGACGTGTCTCACCGTATTCAAAATTACTCTTTAACGGTTGCGAATTTGTGAAAATACTCAACATGACTAAGTTTCGCGTTTTCGATAGCTTTCCAACGGTATATTATTTGCCACATTTCGACAAATTTAAAAAAAATCGCGTTCGAAATCAATTTTGACCGTATTCGACTTCGCTTTTTAAACCGTAAGGAATTAGGAAAATATTTCAATACGAAAAAATTGCATATTTTCCATAGCTTTCCAACGCCGTATCATTTATGTCAATCCGACAAACCGTTTGAAAAAAACATAAAAATATGTTTCACCCAGAATTTCACCGTTTTTCAAATTACTTTTAAATTGTATAGAATTCGAAAAAACTATATATATGGAAGATGCGGATTTTTACCAGCTTTCCAACGCCATCTTATTTGCTCAATTCCGACAAACCGTTTGAAAACTGAGTCCAAATAACGATTCGCGTTTTCGGTTTTGAAAAAAAAAGATTTTTTCAAAACTGCTCTTAAACCATGATGATTTTGCAAAAATGTTCAATATACTTGAAATATAGTTGTCAAGAGATTTCCAACGATATATTACACGCCCCGTTCCGACAAAAAAACTACAATTTTTTTTTTGAAATAAAGAAAACGATCTATTAAACAGAAATGAAAGCATCAGTTCAACCACTTGAATTCATTAGTACAACCTACTGAAACCGTCAGTTCAAGCAGGGTAACAGAATAATATTCTGTTACGCGAAACAGAATAGCCTATACACACACACACACACACACACACACACACACACACACACACACACACACACACACACACATAAACACTATTCTGATCACGGCATCGTAATAATATTCGATCACAACCCGACCTTCCGCTAGTAGTACGTTGAACTTCCTTGTGAACTAGGTTGAACTTCCGCCAACATTGCCCAAATGGGGCTTGCGATATATCGTTGGAAAGCTATGGACACCAATATCATGACCCAACTTGAATTTTTGGCAAAATATAAGTGGTTTAAGAGCAGTTTTGAAAACCGTTTTTTCTTCGCACAAAAAACGTGAGTCGTATTTTCGATCGCATTTCTAAACCGTTTATCGGAATGAGGCATATAATATGGCGTTGGAAAGATGCTGCA
This sequence comes from Aegilops bicornis, assembly GCA_021605145.1. Classification (NCBI taxonomy): domain Eukaryota; kingdom Viridiplantae; phylum Streptophyta; class Magnoliopsida; order Poales; family Poaceae; genus Aegilops; species Aegilops bicornis. The sequence goes on from CM038674.1 coordinate 337,827,156, forward strand.
AAAACGCTCCTTCCACATGTTTAAAGTTTTCTCTAATTCCCTATGGTTAAAGAGTAATTTGAAAAACGTAAAATTTCGTAAACCGAATAAATTGAGTTCGCTTTTGATGTCATTTCTAAACGGCTAATCCAATGGAGGCATATGATACGGCATTGGAAAGCTTATGAAAATGCGCTACTTTTTCATCTTCAAAGTTTTTTTTCTAATTTTCAATGGTTTAAGAGTAATTTAGAAAATGGTCCAAGTCCTACCGAGTTCAGATTTTCGAGCTAATTTTTAACCGTAATGTCCGGATGCAACAAACGATATGGCGTTGGAAAGCTTGAAGAAATGCGAAACTTTTGGTATGTATTGTTTCTCCCAATTCTTTACGGTTTTAAGTCGCTTCAAAATGGCAAAACGTATTTTCGCCGTAATTTTTACAAACTTTATCGGAATGGGGCAAATAATATACTGCTGTAAAGCTACGGAAAATGCAAAACTTTTTCATGTTGATGGTTTTCTCTGATTCCTAGTCGTTTTCAAGTAATTTCAAAAACGGCGGGATCATGCGTTCTGCCTTTATCGCGAAACAGATTCTTCGAAAATGCACCGCGTGAAGAACCTGAACTTCTCGGCGCGTGTACCAGAACTTCACTCCGTTTTTCACGTGATTTTTTTTGCTCGTAGGTCTTCATCCACTTCTCGTGACTCTCCATCCACTCACCGGAATTGAGCAAGTGATATACCAGTGGAAAGCTGCTGTAAGCACATAACTTTCCCGTGTTGATCGTTTTTTCATACTCGTGATGATTTTAAAAGTTTTTCATCTGAAAATCATTCAGCGTAGTAGTTGAACTTCATGCTGTTTTCACGTTGAACTTCTGTGACGTATTTTCGTTTACAATTTTCTCATCCATTCGTCAGTGTTACAAAAATGATATTCCTTTTGTACAAACTTCTCTCACAATAATTTTTTAACTTTCTCCGACCGAGGACTTGAACTTACACAAATGATATTCCTGTCGTTTTGAGTAAATTAGAAAATGGCGAGATCATGATTTCTGCGTTCATCACGAACGGAAATGCACTGCGTGAAGTAGTTGAACTTCTGGGGCATGTCTGTTTGAACTTCACTCTATTTTTGACGTGTTGTTTTTTTCCTGTAACTCCCAAACCACTTACCGGAATTGAGCAAATGATATACCGATGGAAAGCTGATGAAAACTCGCACTTTCCTGTGTTGATCATTTTTTCATACTTGTGATAGTTCAAAAGAATTTTTTCAATACACAAAAATGTGTTTTAAACAGTATACATAAAACTTTTAAACCATTCATCGAAATATAGCATATTATATATTGTTGGAAAGCTTATGAATAGGAGCGTCTTTTACATGTAGACAGGCGTTACAAATTCATTGTCGTTTGAGAGCAGTTTTAAAAATGGCAAAAAACAACATCATTTTTGCCTATTTTTTATATGTAATTGAAGGTCGGACGTCTCGCACTAGAGTTCTTGAACTTCACTCGGAGGAGCACGTGAACTCTTGCAACAAACGTTTTAGGCTTTTAGTTTTACAATCTTATATTCTTATCTAAAACGCATTCCGTGTAGTAGTTGGACTTACTGCTGTTTTCACCTTGAACTTCTCTCACGTATTTTTTGTTCAACTTCTCTCACAAAAAATTTGAACTTTCTTGGGCCGAGCACTTGGACTTCTAGCAACAAAACTTTTAGCCTTTTGCTTTTTCATTCTTTTTTTAATACCAAATGCAAACCATGTAGTACGTGAACTTCTCGCGGTTATCAATCTGAACTTTTCTCGGTTATGTGAAAATATCTGAGTTTTTTTATGAATTTTTAATCTGATTTTCTTAATCCTTTTTTTATGAATTTTGAATCGCTCTATTTTTAAAAGTTGAACTTTTTTTAAGCGTTCTGTTTATAAAAGTTGAACTTCTTTGTTTTTTTATTTTTGAACTTCTTGTTTCCATTTTTAATAATGAGAAAAATCTGAGTTTTCTATAATCATCGAACTTCTATATCGAACCGCTCTAACTTTTTTATTTGAATTTATTTTATATACTTTTCGAAATATGAAAATTGTAGTTTTGTTAGAAACATCAAACTTCTTTCTTTTTTGAATTGAAATTATTTGTTTTATTCTTTAGTAACCAAAAAATTCAAGTTTTTAATTAAATATCAAACTTCTCCATGTTTTTAAATTGAACTTCTTGGTTTTATTCTTTAGTAAAGAGAAAAACTGAGTTTTTAGTGTACATTGAATTACTCTGTTTTCTAAAATTGAACTTCTTGGTTTAATCTTTAGTACTGGGGAAAATCCGAGTTTAAAAAAAGGGGAAAATCTTTTTAAAACTTTTTTTATTCCTTTATTTTAATTTGAACTAGTTATTCTTTAGAACGAGAATCTGAGGTTTTTATCAACTTTGAACTTCTCTTTATTTTAATTTGAACTTCTTAGTTTTATTCTTTAGTAAGAAGGAAAATTGAGTTTTCTGAACTTCCTTGTTTTAAAATATTTGAACTTCTTGGTTTTTTTTATAACGTGGAAAATCTGAATTTTTTATAGACATCGAACTTCACCATTTTTTTAAACTTGAGCTTCTTAGTTTTATTGGTTAGTAACGAGGAAAATCCTTTTTTTATATAAACCGCACCGTTATTTTAATTTGAACTTCTAGTTTTATAGAATGGGGGAAATCTGTTTTTATAAAATCTTTTTGAAATGCTCCTCTTTTTTAATTTGGACTTCTATGATTTTTTTTATAAACGGGGAAAATCCGTTATTTTATTTGAACTTCTTGCTCAAATTTTTTGAACTTCCAAATTTGACTTTTAGATATTAAAAACTTCTTTTTTTTAACATCTGCCAGCTTCGGTTTTTTAAATTTGAACTTCTTGTAGAATTTTGTCGCGACATTTTTATGCATTTTTTGCCGTCAGTGAAATGGCCTAGGCAGTCCTTTTTTTAATTTGATGATGTTTATTCTGTATTTACTACACGTGAACTTCGGAATTTCTAAAACATGAACCTCACAAGCTATTGAAATTGAAAAAAATTAGACACAACAATACACATACATTTATGCGTGTGCCACATGGACAACCAACACATCAACAAGATTGGTACAACCATAAGTTTTCTAAAATCTGAAATTTGGCATTTAGACATTGTATAACTTCCTGATCATTTTCCCTAGCACTAGCGTTTTTGCACATCTCTAAAGCTGTAGTAGAACATGTGTAAAGTCTGAACCGAAGAGAGAGGTTGACTTTTCCTGCTGCATCTGCATAAGAATTTGAAACACATGGTAAAGAGGAGTCAGGGAGCGAATGACATCGAGTGGGCTTTGGGGAAGAAGGTGTATGGCTTGTGTGATGTGTGGGGAAGAAATCCATTGGTAGGAGGAGCGTGCAGGAGGATTACAGCCATCTCCCCGCCCATCCCGTCTCCCTCATGAGTGTGGAGGCCACCGCCATGGATGGATAGAAGAAGGGGTGGGAGGTCGCCGTGGTAGATGCAAGGCGGGGAGGCCACCGCCACAGATGGGCAGGGAGGCCACCGCCATGGTGGAAGCAAGGAGGAAGTCCGGTGGCGCGTGGCCTGGTTCAAGCGTGGGGCGTGCAATTGCGGACCAAGTTGAGGCGTGGCTGGGCGGATCCAGTGAGGGGTGGCGGATCCGGGCCGAGGAGGTGCGTCGGGGGACGGTGGAGGAAGCGAAGGAGGCAGCGTGGTCGGGAGGGAAGTGGCTGCCTCGCAAGGGGTGCGGTCCACGAGAGGAGGCGGGCGGGGTGGCGCTTGGGCAGTGTGAGGAGGTGCACTAGATCCGGGCGGCGGGGAGGCGCAAGGGCCGGGAGGAGAGTGGGAGGGCCTCACGTCGAGGTGCGTGGCCACGGAGGCCGGGAGGCCTCACTGGAGGAGGCGGCACAGGCGAAGGGGCGGAGGGCGCTGGCGAGCGAGGTGGCGGGGACGGTGGAGAAGCGAAGGAGGCAGCGGCGGGATCTGGAATTTCGTGGGGTGGACCAGGAGAAGATCGTGCGAGGTGTGGGGGGGCAGCTTGGTCTGATGTTTTTTGTTCGGGAGAACCTAATCGGGCCCGATATAGGACTGATGTGATCAAAATAACTATTCGATCCCTGTGATCGAATAGCGCTACTCTATATAAATACATACACACACACACACACATATATATATATATATATATATATATATATATATATATATATATATATATATATATATATATATATATATATATCAATGAAGACCAAATCAACATTGCAAAAATAAACTATGAAGTCAAACCAATGTTGAAGACAAACCAAATATGAAGATAATGTAATCATGACGCCAAATGAAAATCTTCAAGAAGTGTGGTGGTGGTGTTACCCACCGTATAGGAAATATTAGACCTAGACACGGCGCACAATTATCGTGGTGCTCCGAAGTCAAATTCCACATTAATGTATTCACACTTAGAGGGTAAGTCTTTATGAATTGAAGATATACGTTACTTCGTGTGTTACACATCTAAGTCATCAATATGCATAAGCGTTAGGATGTGTGTCCATTCACAGGACATTCTAGGATTCTAAGATGTTTAGCTCACACCGCAGCTTGCAAAACCTTTTCTCATCCAAGGGCTTCGTGAAGATATCTACCAATTGCTCTTCAGTGTTGACGTGAATGATATCAATGTCTTCCTTCAACACATGATCCATGAGAAAATGATGACGGATCTGAATGTGCTTTGTCTTCGAGTGCTGAACTGGATTGTGAGCAATCTTGACGGCGCTTTCATTGTCGCAGTAGAGTGGCACATGCTTCATGTTGATGCCATAATCCTTGAGAGTTTGCTTCATCCAGAGAAGCTGAGCGCAGCAAGATCAAGCAGCAATATATTCAGATTCAGAAGTGGAGAGTGATACACAGTTCTGCTTCTTTGAAGACCAACAGACAAGAGATCGTCCAAGAAATGTGAAATGTGCCTGATGTGGACTTGCGATCAACCTTGTCACTAGCATAATCAGCATCTGAGAATCCAAATAGATCAAACTCTGAGCCCTTTGGATACCATAATCCTAGCGTTGGGGTGTGAGCCACATATCAAAGAATTCGCTTCACAGCGAGGTGATGCATTCCTTTGGTGCCGCTTGGAATCGGGCACACATGCAAACGCTAAGCATTATATCAGGCCTAGATGCACATAAGTACAATAAAGAACCAATCATGGAGCGGTATACCTTTTGATCGAACTCTTTACCATTGTCGTCGGGACCCAATTGGCCATTGGTCGGCATTGGCTTCGTGTACCCTTTGCAGTCTTGCATTCCAAACTTCTTCAGGAAGTCTTTGAGGTATTTCTCTTGTGATATGAAGATGCCATTTATCTGCTGATGGATTTGTAAACCAAGAAAGAATTTCAGCTCTCCCATCATGGACATCCGATATTGCTCTTGCATCATACGTCCAAATTCATCACTGTATCTCTTATCAATGCAATCGAAGATAATGCCATCCACATAGATTTGGCATACAAACAGTTATCCATCATATGTCTTCGTCAAGAGAGTGGGATCTAGGGAACCACGTCTGAAGCCTTTTCCCTTCAGGAAGTCTTTGGGTGTGTCATACCAAGCACGAGGTGCTTGTTTGAGGCCATATAGTGCCTTGTTGAGCTTGTACACCATGTCAGGATGCTTTGAATCTTAAAATCCAGGTGGTTGTGCAACATACACTTCTTCGATTTTGCCGTTGAGGAAGGCACTCTTTACATCCATTTAGTACGGAAGAATGTTGTTGTGGTTGGCATAGGCTAGCAGTATGCGAATTGCTTCAAGCCTAGCCACAGGAGCAAAGGTTTCATCAAAGTCAATTCCTTCCACTTGAGTGCAACCCTGGGCAACGAGATGAGCCTTGTTTTTGACAACTTGACCATGCTCATCTTGCTTGTTGCGATAGATTCATTTGGTGCCAATGATACTATGTTTACGAGGATCAAGACGTCTAACTAGCTCCCAGACGTTATTCAGCTCGAACTGTTGAAGCTCTTCTTGCATAGCTTGAATCCATTCAGGTTCCATGAAGGCTTCATCAACTTTCTTGAGTTCAGATATAGATACAAATGCAAAGTGCCCACAGAAGTTTGCTAGCTGTGTTGCTCTTGAACGAGTGAGTGGACCAGGTGCATTGATACTATCAATGATCTTCACAATCTGGACTTCATTTGTGACCCGAGGATGAACTAGGCGAAGATTTTGCCCTTGCTGATTATTGTCATCATCTTCAGTATTGGCTTCAGGTTGAGCATTGTCTTCATGTTGGTTAGGTGCAGAAATGATGATTTCCTCTTCAGCCTGTTCCTCGGTGGGTATGATTTCTCGAGTACCCATTAGCTTGATAGATTCACTTGGTGTAGCTTCATCTAGCACATTTGGCGGTGTGCTCTCTTTGTGAGCCATTAGTCTCATCGAATCAAGACATCTCTGATTTCAACCACTTTATAGTGAAAGAGGTTGAAGACTCTGTAGGTGTGCGAATCCTTTCCGTAGCCAAGCATAAAACCTTCATGTGCTTTCGGTGCAAATTTTGAAGTGTGATGCAGATCCTTGATCCAGCACCTAGCACCAAAGACTTTTACATAGCTGACGTTTGGCTTCTTACCAGTCAGGAGTTCATAAGATGTCTTCTTGAAGAACTTATGAAGATAAACTCTATTGATGATATGACAAGCAGTATCAATGGCTTCAGGCTAGAACTTCCTTCGAGTCTTGTACTCATCGAGCATTGTACGAGCCATCTCAATGAGGGTTCTGTTCTTGCGCTCCACGATGCCATTCTGCTGAGGTGTGTATGGAGAAGAGAACTCATGTGTGATGCTCAATGTATCAAGATAAGTGTTGAGGCCGGTGTTCTTGAATTATGTGCCATTGTCACTCCTGATGTGCTTGATCTTGATGCCATAATAGGTCATGGCACGATTTGCAAAGCGTCTGAAGACATCTTGCACTTCAGTCTTGTAGAGAATTATGTGCACCCAAGTGTATATTGAATAATCATCAACAATGATGTGCAGTAGTAGTAAGGGTAGAGTAATGAGTAGGGCCGAATAAGTCCATGTGTAGCAGCTCGAAGGGGCGTGATGTAGTCATGATTGTCTTCGAGGGATGCTTGGCCCTAGTCATCTTCCTGGCTTCACAAGCACCGCATAGATGATCCTTCTTGAACTTGACGCCCTCGATGCCAATGATGTGCTTCTTCTTCACGAGAGTGTGCAAGTTCCTCATGCCCGCATGTCCTAGCCTCCGATGCCAGAGCCAACACTCTAAAGCTTTTGCTAGAAGACATACGACAAGTTGTGGCCCTGCGGAGAAATCTACCATATACAGATCGTCTCTTCAATACCCTTCGAAGACTAGAGATTTCTCAGATTCCATTAGTACAAGGCAACGATACTTTCCAAATATCACAATCATGTTCAGATCACAAAGCATTGAGACAGACAGTAAGTTGAATCCAAGGGATTCAACAAGCATCACTTTATCCATATGCTAATCCTTTGAGATTGCATCTCTACCTAGGCCCAATACCTTGCTTTTACCAGTGTCAGCGAACGTGATGTGACTTTTAGTAGACAGACGTAGGGTTGAATCAATGAGAAGACTTTGATCACCGGTCATGTGGTTAGTGCATCCACTGTCCATTATCCACTCAATAGCTTTTGGAGTCGTACCCTACAGTGCAGTTAGCGGGATAGGCTTCACCAAGAGTATTGTGAAGCGCAAACATACAACGAACAGGCATATTATCAAAGTTAAGATTCTTGTTTGGTAAGATATATAGGATGCTCGTCAAGAAACCTAGGTATGAAATAAATGGTAAGACCATTCTAGCACTTTATCTTGCGTCCCACAAGATGTTTTAGGTCCCCAGCATTGGCGTGAGAAGTCTTTGATTTTCGGCTTGAGACCTTTCCCTGCAAGAGAAGTTAATTCTTCTTAACCACCCACATCTTAAGGGGTGGCTTAGAAGCAATGAGTCTAAGTGCAACATCTGAGAACTTAGGCTTCGGAGCCCTAGCAAATAGTTTTGCAGGAGGTGAATAATACTCATATGAATATGCAGAAAAATTATTTGATTTATGAACATAGAGGTTAGAAGAAACATGCTCATATTCATGAGTCTGATGATAGTTTCCCTGCAAAACATTGGCGTTAGGGTGACCTTGTGAGGTCCTCTGTCTGTATGAAGCCTTTGGGCCATATGAAGTCTTTGGTCTAGGGTTTGTCTTCTTCCCAGGTGGTGTCATGATGACATTCACGGGAAGCTTCTCAAGACAACTTTTAGGCACCCAGATCTTCTTCAAAGGTGGCCCATTCTTATGTGGTTTTGGGGTACTGCTCAGGCTTCCAGTAGGAACCATCAACATTAATTTTACTCTCGAAACTAACACCCTCTTTCCTAGGGTTTCGGTTCAGAATCTGTTTGTTGAGGACATCACACAGTGTCTGATGCCCTTTGAGGCTTTTGTACATGCATGTTTCAAGCAATGTCTTCAACCTAGCATTCTCATCAGCAATAGTAGTGGTATCCTCAGAAGAGGGGTTAGTTACCACATCAACAGTTGAAGATATTGCAACATCCGAGGCAGTAGAACATTCAGCAACAAAGACAACATTATCACACTTAAGACATTTTAAACATGGTGGGCACAAAATCTTCCTTAGCGGAATTGATCTGTTGAGCAAGAAGTGAATCGTTCTCCTTTTGAAGATCTTCATGAGACGCTCCCAGTTTCTCTAGATCTTGCTTCCTTTGAAGATAATCATAGGAAAGCTTCTCATGAGTAGCTGAGAGTGTTTCATGACGACTTTCAAGTTCCTCATACTTAACACAAAGATTTTTAATGTCTTCGATTAAGGACTGAGTTCGATTCATTTCCTCGTCCAACAGGTCATCGCTTTTGTCTAGCAACTTTTGAATATGTTCCATAGCAATTTGTTGTTCAGTTGCAATTTTAGCAAGAGTCTTATAGTTGGGTTTGGATTCACACTCGAGTCATCTTCCTTTGGAGGTTTGAAAGTAAGCATCACGTGAGTTTACCTTGGCACCTCGTGCCATGAAGCGAGGGTCGGAGCAGTAGTCGTCCTCATCATCGGCTTCATCATCCCGACATGACCATTGTCTTCGGTGTTGAAGATGGACTTGGTGATTTAATGTCAAGCTAGAGCCAGGCGTGGCACACTTGAATCAGACTCCTCCTCAGACTCCACCTCCGCCTCCTCAGAAGCGGACTCCTGCTCTGAATCCATCTCCTTGCCAATGAACGCACGAGCCTTGCCAGATGAGCTCTTCTTGTGAGACGAAGATTTTGATGAAGACTTTGAGGATTTCTTCTTCTTCTTATCATCAGAATCACATTTCCCATTAAGGACACTCTGAGATGTAGTCGCCGGGCTTCTTGAATTTGTGGTATGTTCTCTTCTTGTAGTCACGAGAGGAAGCCTCATCGTTTCTTGAGCTGGATCTTGAAGACTTTCCGAAGCGATTCTTTTTGGAGAACTTCTGGAACTTCTTCACGAGCATTGCTAGCTCCTTTCCAATGTCTTCAGGATCTTCAGAACTACAGTCCGGTTCTTCTTCAGATAAGGAACAACCTTTGCCTTCAAAGCACGAGATCGGCCATAGTTGGGGCCAATAGATGTCTCTCTTCTCAGATAGCTGGAATTCATGTGTGTTGAGCCTCTCAAGTATATCAGACGGATTGAGTTCTCTGAAGTCAGGACGTTCTTGTATCATCAGGGCCAAGGTGTCAAATGAGCTATGAAGTGATCTCAGAAGCTTCTTCACGATTTCATGCTTGGTGATCTCAGTGGGGCCAAGAGCACGAAGCTCATTTGTGATATCAGTGAGGCGATCGAACGTGAGCTGGACATTTTCATTATCGATTCTCTTGAAGCAGTTGAAGAGGTTGCGAAGAACATCAATCCTTGAGTCTCTCTGGGTTGAGACGCCTTTGTGACCTTGGACAGCCAGTCCCAGACTAGCTTCGCAGTTTCTAGTGCACTCACACGACCATACTGTCCCTTGGTCAGATGACCACAGATGATGTTCTTGGTGATTGAGTCCAGTTGCGTGAACCTCTTGACATCAGCAGCGATGACACCTTCACCGACCTTGGGAATGCCTGTCTTGACGACATACCAGAGGTCAATGTTAATGGCTTCAAGATGCATGCGCATCTTATTCTTCCAGTAGAGGTAATCAATGCCATCGGAAACTAGGCACGCAACAGAGACCTTGATTGTCCCTGCAGTCGACATAGCTAAAACTCCAGGTGGTTAAACCGAATCACACAGAACAAGGGAACACCTTGCTCTGATACCAATTGAAAGTGCTAATTATCGACTAGAGGGGGTGAATAGGCAATTTTTATGAAAGTCTTCAAAACACGAGGTCTTTGAAGACAAGCTGTTGGAATGAACCTATATGATATGAAGCGGAAGATGAACTACACTAGACAAGCCATAGTCAAGTAAGCAATATAGAGAAAGCACGAAGACTAACAACAGCTAGGTAGAATGGATCAGAATGGAAGACAGTATGAAGCCAAACAGGTAATAGTCTTCACAAAGTGAAGTAAAATGGATCAAGCAAGCGAGCAATGACTTCACTAAGACAAACTGAAATGTAATGGAAGTAGGGGATAAAACCAGTTGCTTGGTGAAGACAAGGATTTGGTAGACCAGTTCCAGTTGCCGTGACAACTGTACGTCTGGTTAGGGAGGCTGAGATTGAACTCAGAAGACTGTGTCTTCACCTTATTCCCCTTGAGCTAAGGACACCCAGTCCTCGCCCAATCACTCTGGTAAGTCTCCAAGGTAGACTTCCAAACCTTCACAGACTCCGTTCACTAGCGATCCACAATGACTCTTGGATCCTTAGAATATGACGCCTAACCGGCTGGAGGATGCATAGTCCTCAAGTGTAACAAGTCTTCAGGTCACGCGGACAGAAAGACTTCAGTGATGCCTAACACTTTTTGGCTCTGGGTGTTTTGGGCTTTGTCCTCGCAAGGATCTCTCTATCAAAGGCTTCGGAGGTGGGTTGCTCTCAAACGACAAAAGACGCGCACTAACTATGAGCAACCACCAATTTATGATGTAGGGGGTGGGCTATTTATAGCCAGGAGGCAACCCGATATGATATGTCCGAAATGACCCTGGGTCACTAGGGAACCGACACGTGTCCAACGGTCGGATTTCAAACACACGTGATAGCTTGGCTTGGGCTACAAGCAAAGCTGACTCATCCAACTCTGGATAAGATTTGCTCTCATTGTCTTCGCTCAAATACATAGGATTTTGGTTGAGCATCACTTTAGTCATCTGACTTTGTTCACTTGGACCCCACTTAACAATTCGGTGGTTCCTATGACTAAATAAAGAAGAAAAGGAAACTACGAAAGAAACTATGTCTTCGCACTCCATAGTCTTCAAGTTAATGTCTTCACAAGTCATTATCTTCATCGTGAATGTCTTCACGAACCACCATTTTCTTCAATGTCTTCATACATTTTTAGGGGTCATCTCTGGTAGGTAAACCGAATCAATGAGGGACTACTACCTGTGTTATCCTGCAATTCTCACAAACACATTAGTCCCTCAACCATGTTTGTCGTCAATACTCCAAAACCAACTAGGGGTGGCACTAGATGCACTTACATCCTAAATATCTTTCTCCACTTGATGGGATTGACGTTGAGGCCGAGGGGTTCATGCACGGTTCCTCCTTTCTTGTTGCTCCTCAAGGTGAGTGGCTTCATCTTGTTGCTCTAGGCAAAGTGCTTCTTCTTGTTCACGCACTCGGCGGTTGCGCTCTTCGATGGCTGGAGTGGCTTCTTGGAGTGCACATTGTGATTCAAGCGCTTGTTCCTCATGGGATTGTTGCTCTTGGCGTAGTGCGTCACCATCTTGGGTTGCTTGACATTGCGGTTGTCGAGGATGCTCTTGGTCCATGGTATCTTGTTCTTGGCGATGATGTCGTTCGTGCTCTTGAAGTTGGTCTTTGAACCCATTGCCATGGAATGGATTGTGATGGTCGTCGCGGTGATGCGAACGAGATCGAGGACGACTTGCATCGGATGAAGAGTTCGAAGAGTGTCGACTTGAGTGGCACCATCTTGATGAATATGATGTGGATGACGCGCGATTCACGATCATGTGATGAAATTCTTCCATTTGAGTGGAATAATTTGGCGTCAATATTGTCTCGGTTTCTTTCTTTCGATTCACGTAGGTTGGTGGTATCTTGCTTGATGTGGTAGGCCAAAGCTTCACTTTCTTGATGTAGAGCTTGTTGAATGCCGCAGAGATAATTTTTGGTGACGTAGTCGTGCGCTTCATCTTGATCCTCGAAGAGTGGGTTTGCCGAAGTGCTTGGCCTATCCACATAGTCAAGTGGTGGCGATTAGCAAAATGAGAGAACAATACCAACGTTATCTTTTTCTGAAGATTTAGGATGTATTGAGTATCACTCAATGTATTGCTATAATAGTAGAATTAGTATCGAGGAGCTTGGTTAGGATGAGTGGCACAAAATTCAAGCAAGTGTTAGTCAAGATATTGATAACGTTGAAGAGATTCACAAACTGCAGGTAAGACAAATAGATCAAAGCCCTAGGATATCACTTGGAAACACACACACAAAAGATATGTGGGATCCGTGCAACCAAGAAATGAGCTCAAAATGTGTAACCACGGAAAATGCTCTTGTTGCACGGATACTAGAGAGACAATAACTCGATTACTCAAATGGGCAAGATACGCTTGTGCACCAACCTATGAGAGTATCGTGCCATCTTCAATCCCATGTATGCTATGTATGTATGATCCAATATGATGTAACTATGCAAAATGGCTCTATGCTATTGCTTACAAGCTCTTTGTTTCTCCTCTTTTGCTTAGAACACTAGTACAACAACCTGCTATCAGACGGTTTTTACCCCCTTTCCGCGACAGAGTTTTAGACCATCGCCTTGCCTGTGTGTGCGGTAGGGGGGGTCCTTCCCACATGACCCAAAAACTGCCGGGTATAGGGACTAGGAATGCATACGTTTTGCAGAACTAAGCGTATGCGATGCCTGCATCTATCCCAAACGTGATTCGTCAGACAACTATTTGTGATATATTGAATATCCCAAACGCTCTATCCGTGCTACTCGTGTGTGCTGGCTTTACCATCGCACACACTATTCTGTGGTGCAACGTTTACGATGCGCGCCCCATCACAAACAGTTCATGATTGTAAAGCATGTATGATAAGGAGACTATCACATTCACTTCTCCCAAATCATATGCTATACATAACTAAGAAGATAATTTAATAATCGTACGAGTGTTGCATAGGTTTACGAAGCGTTGGACTGTCGTACCAATGTCGTACAGGATAACTATCGCACATGCTTGATACGTCTCTGTAACGCCCACGATGCGACTATATCTCTCACGTGTCGAGGCACGACTTAGAGGCATAACCGCATTGTAGGTTTTGCCGCAAGAAGGGTCATCTTCACACAATCCCATGTAATGAACAAGAATGGGATAAAGAGGGTTGGCTTACAATCGCCACTTCACACAATATTTTAATAAATCATACATCATTCAAAATACACACATAGACCGACTACGGTCAAATCCAAATGAAAAGAAGATAACCCCAAATGCTAGATCCCCGATCGTCCCAACTGGGCACCACTACTGATCAACAGGAAATGAAACAAAAACAATGATCAAGATCTTCATCGAGCTCTCACTTGAGCTGGGTTGCGTCACCTGCACTGGTATCATCGGCACCTGAAACTGTTTGGAAGTATCTGTGAGTCACGAGGACTCAGTAATCTCACACCCGCGAGATCAAGACTATTTAAGCTTATGAGTTGGAAAGGGGTAATGAGGTGGAGCTGCAGCAAGCACTAAGAAAATATGGTGGCTAACATACGCAAATAAGAGCGAGAAGAGAAACAATGAAACGGTTGAGAAGCTAGAAGTGATCAAGAAGTGATCCTGAAACTACTTACGTTCATACATAACCCAAACCGTGTTCACTTCCCGGACTCCGCCGAAAAGAGACCATCACAGCTACACACGCGGTTGATGTATTTTAATTAAGTCAAGTGTCAAGTTCTGTACAACCGGACATTAACAAATTCCCATCTGCCACATAACCGCAGCACGGCTTTTCGAAAGATAATACCTGCGGGGTGTCCCAACTTAGCCCATCACAAGCTCTCACGGTCAACGAAGGATATTCCTTCTCCCGGGAAGACCCGGCCAGGCTCGAAATCCTGGTTACAAGACGTTTCGACAATGGTAAAACAAGACCAGCAAGACCACCCGACTGTGCCGACAAATCCCGATAGGAGCTGCACATATCTCGTTCTCAGGGCACACCGGATGAGACATCCTACGAGTAAAACCAAGCCTCAAGTTTCCCCGAGGTGGCCCCGCAGTCTACTCGGTTCGGACCAGCACTCAGAGGAGCACTGGCCGGGGGGGGGGGGGGGGGTTAAAATAAAGATGACCCTCGGGCCCGCCAAAACCCAAGGGAAATGTATAGGTTGTTAGGCAAATGTAAAACCAAGGTTGGGCCTTGCTGGAGGAGTTTTATTCAACGCGAACTGTCAAGGGGTCCCATAAATCCGCAACCGCGTAAGGAACGCAAAATCAAGGAACATAAGACCGGTATGACGGAAACTAGGGCGGCAAGAGTGGAACAAAACACCAAGCATAAGGCCGAGCCTTCCACCCTTTACCAAGTATATAGATGCATTAATTAAAATAAGAGATATTGTGATATCCCAACAAATCCATGTTCCAACATGGAACAATCTTCATCTTCACCTACAACTAGCAACGCTATAAGAGGGACTGAGCAAAAGCGGTAACATAGCCAAACAATGGTTTGCTAGGAAAGGTGGGTTAGAGGCTTGACATGGCAATATGGGAGGCATGATATAGCAAGTGGTAGGCAGCGCGACATAGCAATAGAGCGAACAACTAGCAAGCAAAGATAGAAGTTATTTCGAGGGTATGGTCATCTTGCCTGAGATCCCGCTAGGAAGAAGAACGAGTCCATGAAGAAGACAAACGGACGAAGTCGAACAAATCCTCACAAACGCGACGTTATCGGAACTAACCCGAAGAAGCAACACCGGAAAGAAGGAAACAATATGGTAAACAACCATCACATAAACATGACATGATGCACAATCAAGTATGATGCATGTCTGGTTTAATGATTCATGGCATGGCAAATGCAACAAACAACACTACAAATTAAGTGGAGCTCAATATGCAACGAGTTGCATATTGAAGAAACACCACATGACTCATTTAGTTCTCTCTCGTTTATGTACCCAATAATATTAAATGTTAAGGGGTGAAGCATATGAAAACTACCTATATAGGCAAATTTAAATGAGGCCGGAACAACAAACAACAATTCCAGAAAATCCTCATGTCCATATTTTAGATTTGGTACTGTTCTGCCCTAAACCATATTTTAGTTGTTTAACATGCAGAGTAAGTGCACCATGTTAATCTATGCATTTTTCCACCCCATTTACATATGAAGTTTGTTAAAAACGGAGCTACAGTTAATTAGTTATGAAATAAACCATTTTAACATGGCATTTAAGCAAACAAATGCAAACAGCAAGTTAAACATTTTTAACATGGATGAAAGTTGCATATTATGAAACTAGATGAAATTCGAAGCATTTTTCATATATAATTTATTTAATTCTGATGCATGGTTTGTGAATTATTGATGCATGAACAAAGAGGGTTTTTTCTGCAAAACTAGCAGTCTCTGGATAATGTCTAAATTCGCAGGCAAGGAAAAAACACATCACGGGCCGAATCTAGCTGGCCCAACAAAGCCTGAGGAGAGGCGCCGATCTCAAGCTCACCAAGCCTCATGGCCCGGTCGGTGGAGAGTTAGGTCGGACCTTGGCGCGGCAAGACGCGGCAACGTGGTTCTCGTCCATGTTGGCGCTGAACAGGTCAACGAGGGTGCGGCGCTGGTCTCCTCGTTAAATGAAGCGAGGGATGCACGGTCGGCATTGCTGCCCGGCTTGGCGGCGGACGGCGTGGAGGCGGACGGATCCGCGGAAGCCTCGCCGAAATGAAGCAGAGGCGGCGTGGGACTTGAGGCGCAGGGCGAGGCAAGCTCGAGCAGATCCGGCGGGTGGCGCTGCTCGGAGGTCACCGGACGAAGCAGGACGACGCGGCGGCGCCATGGAGCTTGGGCGAGCTCCTGCTCGTTCCTGGGAAGGAGAGGGGGGCACCGTGAGAGAGAGAGAGAGAGAGGGGAAAAACAGGAGGAGGAGAGGTCGCGAGGTTGGCCTGGACCTTGGGACGACGGCTGCGGCTTGTCGTTCAGCGCAGGGTGAAGCAGAGGAGGCAGGAGTCGGGTCACGGCAGGCCAAGGCGGGGCACTCTTCTTGGGAAGATGGCAGCCGTGGGCTCTCGGGCATGGGGAGGCGACGAGGGAACCGATGGGGAGGTGCAGGCAAGGTGAGGTCGGCCTGATCCGGGGCTTGGAGGAGCTCCATGGTTGTCCATGGCGGGCTGCTGCCAGAAGGAGCAGCGACGACACCAGAACTTGGTGACTCCGTGGCGACGCACAGAGGCGTGGAACGCCTAGACTGCAAGCGACGGCGCCATGGGGAGGATTCGATGCTGCGTTCTGGTTCACAGAGGCGGAGAGGAGAGCTGAGAGTTTCACCGAAGGAAAGAGAAAGGGGAAGGGAGCAGGGGTGGCGACGACTGCCTGCTGGTTCCGGCGGCTAGCGACGGCGGGGACGAGGTGCTCGATGACGCGGGGGAATCCGGCGGCCGCGGTGTGGTGGTTGGCTCGCTGGGGAAAACGAGGGACAGTGGGTGGATCTGGATCCCGAGGAAGATAGTGGGGGCGGCCGAGAGGGATCGATGGGACATCTCCCTAGATTGATTATAGGGTTGCCTAGTTTATATAGCATTGGGATTAGGCCAGGGGCTACCTAGTCCATCCGATCGTAATCGGACGGTCGTGAATAAATAGCTAGGGAGTCCAAATAAGAAAACAGAGATGTTTTATAGATGTTAGGGGATTATCCGGACCCATCGGTAACAACAAACCGGGTCGGGTACGGGACAACTTTCGGACGCGTGGGAGGGGATCGCGGGCTGACGAGAGAGGTTAGTTGGTTTGACAAGAGGGAACCAAAAACACGGTTGGTCTCGGAACGGTCAACGAAGACAAGGGGGAACGCGGCAACTACGAATGAATGCAAGTTTTAAAAGCAAAGACGGTAACGAATGCCGATGCAATGCGGATGATGCCATGATGAAATGCAACAAGCAAAACAAAACACATGACGACAACGAAAAACATGGAAGGCGTGTGGAGCGTCGGTCTCGGGGTGTTACAGTCTCCAACGTATCTATAATTTTTATTGTTCTGTGCTGTTATATTATCAATCTTGGATGTTTTATAATCATTTTATAGTCATTGTATATCAATTTTTGGTACTAACCTATTGACATAGTGCCAAGTGCCGATTCTTTGTCAAGTCAGATGTTTTTTACATCGTAGGAAATCAATACCAAACAGAGTCCAAAAGCAGCGAAACTTTTTAAAGATTTTTTTGGACCAGAAGACACCCACTAGGCCGAAGAAGCACCCGGGGGGTGCTCCGAGGGGAGCACAACCCACCAGGGCACGCCTGGGGGCCTAGATGGGTTGTGCCCACCTCGGGTGCCCCCTGAACCACCTCTTTACTCTATAAATACCCCAATATTTTGGAAACCCTAGGAGAGTCGACGAAAATCAATTCCAGCCACGCAGTAGTCCGTAACCACCGGATCCAATCTAGACACCATCACGGAGGGGTTCACCACTTCCATTGGTGCCTCTCCGATGATGCGTGAGTAGTTCTTTGTAGACCTTCAGAATCCGTAGTTAGTAGCTAGATGACTTCCTCTCTCTCTTTTGATTCTCAATACAATGGTCTCTTGGAGATCCATATGATGTAACTCTTTTTGCGGTGTGTTTGTTGGGATCGGATGAACCATGAGTTTATGATCAGATCTATCTTTTTATATGCATGAAAGTTATTTGAGTTTCTTTGATATCTTATATGCATGATTGCTTATAGCCTCGTATTTCTTCTCCGATATTTGCGAACCTACTATCAAAGTCAAGATTAAAAATTGTGAGTGTTTTGCTTTGTGTGACTTGGGTGCTAGTGTTTCTACAATTCCGAAATCTTTATGTGATGTGCTTGGTCTTACCGATCTTGAAGAATGCTCTTTAAATTTGCACTTGGCGGATTCTACTATTAAAAAGCCTATGGGAAGAATTAATTATGTTCATATTCTTGCAAATAGGAATTATGTGCCCATAGATTTTATTGTTCTTGATATTGATTGCAATCCGTCTTGTCCAATTATTCTTGGTAGACCATTTTTACGCACTATCAGTGTCGTGATTGATATGTAGGAAGGCAATATTAAGTTCCAATTTCCTTTGAGGAAAGGTATGAAACACTTCCCTAGAACAAGAATTAGGCCACCTTATGAATCAATCATGAGGGCATCTTATGGATCTCAAAACAAAGATGACAAAACTTAGATCCTTTGCTTTATGCCTAGCTAAGGTGTGAAACAATAGCGCTTGTTGGGAGGCAACCCAATGAATAAAATTTATTTTTTGCAGACTAAGGCATAGCCTAGTGGTGGGAAGGGGTTGATGCCTTCCCACCCACACATGTTCAAGGCATGGTACTTGCAATTTGGGTTTGTTACACCAATTATACTATAGGGGGTTCCCTTACAGTCTTTCTGTCAAAAATAAAATAAAATTTATTTTTGCTTGTTCTTTTCTTTTCTTGAGTGTTTGCACAATTATGCTGCTGTTATGATTGTGTTTTTTGTGTTTTAGTTAATGTTCGTGCCAAGTAGAACCTTAGGATCTTCTTGGGTGATAGTTGTTTAATCTTGCTAGAAAAAACAGAAACTTTTGCGTTGTGTGCTTGTTTTGATGATTCTATGGGTTTCTTTGATGAGTTTTTGCCATAGAAAAGTTGGAATACAGTAGATATAATGCAAGAACAAAATATGAATTGGTTTATCATAGTACTTATAGTAGTGATTTGCTTTCTTATACTAACGGATCTCACGAAGGTTTTGTTGAGTTTTGTATGATTGAAGTTTTCAAGTTTTGGGTTATCTTACGATGGATGAAGGAATAAGGAGTAAGAAGAGCCTAAGCTTGGGATGCCCCGACATCCCAAGCTATTATCCAAAGAGAGCAAGCAACTAAGCTTGGGGATGCCCCGAGTGGCATCCCCTCTTTCTTCTAACGACCATCGGTATTTTACTCGAAGCTATATTTTTATTCGTCACATACTATGTGTTTTGCTTGTAGCGTCTTGTATGATATGAATCTTTGCTTGTTCTATTTTGTGTTCTAAGTCTTGATTACTTGCTGGACACACCTATTTGAGAGAGCCTAAATTATACCATGACTTGTTAGAATTGCTCTCTATGCTTCACTTAAATTTTTATGAGCTATGGATTTGCTCTAGTGCTTCACTTATATCTGTCGGATCACGGGTTCCGGCAAAACCCTTGAGGTTCGAACTCTGGGGTGCGCACGAAGATTTCTCTTCCCCTAGCTCACGCTCTCACCACGATCTCAAATCTTAGCTCGCCGGACCCGAAGAACAAGGGACACAAGAGTTTATACTGGTTCGAGCCACCGATGTGGTGTAATACCCTACTCCAGTGTGGTGTGGCGGATTGCCTTGTAGGCCAGGATGAACAAGTACAAGGGAAGAACTACCTCCTCAGGAGAGGCGTTCTTGAGCTCGGTGAGCTTGTGTGGTTGAGGATGATCTGAATGATCCATCCTTTTGCTAAGGTGGTGGCTAGTCCTATTTATAGAGGCCCCGGTCCTCTCCCCAAATATTAGGCGGGAAGGATCCCTAGCAACGCCAATTTGAAGGGGGACAACTAGTACAAGCTATCCTGACAAAAGGTGGTCTTCGCTTGCCAAAGGCTCTGGTGGTGACGCCGTCATGGGCTCCGCAATGACCTCCGTCCTGCCGTCCTGCTGATCTTGGTCTCGTTGCACCGATATGGAAACCTTTGCCTGATGCCTCGGGACTCCTAGCCTGCGCCTGCTCCTTTAGCACCAAAGAGGAAAACAATACTCTGCGCCCGCTGGCGCCCGCCTGGCCTTGGTCATCATGGCTCACGTCACGGACCCTCACGAGGTGCCCCTCGCCTTGATCTCTCCGCTCCTCGTGAGCCAGCCTAGCGAGGCTGCCACTAAGGAGGTCTTGTCTCGCCTGCCTCGCGAGGCTTGGCCCCTCGCAAGGGTCTTGAGTGTTTGCTGGTGAAGATGGGCCGTACAGGGCCGCTAGTGGAGGCACGACGTGGGCCGCAGCGAGCAAGTCTGGGACCCTGCCCTAGAACACCGGCAGTAGCCCAAGGGCCCAAAAGGCACGCTCGGACTTGGCCAGGCGAAGCCAAGGGGGCAAATCTTGAACCGCAGGCCCCTAACCGCTGCGGCCTTGATTGATGCGCGTGGCGGCCCGACGGACGTGGGCGTCTCCGCTTCCCCACGCTGCCTCGGCAACTGCCCGACTTGACGAGTCCCTAGTGCATGTAGAAAAACCATTATGACCTGCGATCGTGGGGGTCGCCGGTTGGCCTCCTCCTGCTATAAATGGGGAGGGGGCGGAGCCCCCGTCACCCATCTCTTCCTCCGTTCCGCTTGCTTCTTCTTCCTCACTCCTCGCTTCACTGCTAGCACCGACACCCATGGCGCCGATACGGAGATTCTCGGCCGCCGAGAAGGGAAAAGCCCCCCGCGAAGAGCCGGGGCCACTCCCGTCGAAGAAGTGGCTGGCCCGCCGCCACGACGTCGCCGTGAGGCCAGATGTGACGAGGCCTTGGCATGAGCGGCCTCCTCCTAGATATCCGCCGCCTTTGTACACCCAGGCAGAGGGCTCCGGAGGAGGAGGCGGTGATCAACGCCGACCGCGTCGCCGCCGTGGTGGCCGCGCCGCAGTGGCAGGCGCCGCCGCCCCAGGAACCCACGCCGGGGGCTCCTCGCGCGAACTGGTGGTGTGGGCGGCGATGCCCCCGCGCTCCTGGATTCGCTTCCCGCAGTTCTTCTCTGCCGAGATGCCGCCGAGGGGTCCCCTCGAGCTGTGGCTGCAGCATGCTGAGTGTGATGCCCCGGCGACGGGGGCGGAGGTTGAGGTCGTCTCCCCGGGCAAGATCTTAATGACCCACGAATGGGGTGAGGTCGTCCGAGTTTGCCGTGCGGAGGGCGCCCTCGCCATCCACTTCGAATATGATGGCGCCTCCACGATGTTCTTCAAGGTCTTCAACGAGGAAGGCCGCCGCCTGGAGTGCTGCCCTTGAGGGGGTCGTCGGGACGACACAACGGCAGGAGCCGGCCCACCGCGGGCCTCCAGCAGTTCGTCCAGCAGCAGCGATAGTGCTTGGGAGTCCAGCGACTCTCCTGAGCTCTACGAGACTCCGGATACGAGCGACGACAGCTACGTGCCCCCGAGCTCTCGCCGAGCCCGGAGCGCAGCAGCGGCATCCGCCCGCCGCCGTCGTTGATCTGGATGGGGATGGCGTTGGCCTCCCATGGCCCACTGTTGATGATGGCGTCAGCGGTGTAGACGCTTGTAGATAGGGCTCCTAGAAACCTTCTTCTTTTGTTCCCTGCGAGGAATCGAGACGAACCCCATGGGGGCGTGTAAAAGATCTGTAGCGCCTTTTGCTAATATTGTCCTTATTATGAAGATTTACGATAGCATGTCCTACTTTGACTCAGTCTCCCCTTTCCAACCTTGCGGTAGCTTGGTGCTCTATGCCGACAGGTCCCGGTCCCCAGGCAGGCTGCAGCCGTCGCTGGTATGCCAGGTCGCGATGCCGTGGTCAAGGCCAGGAGGTCAGCGGCCCGAGGTCCACTAAGAGCTCCTGAGGCGCGATGCTCAAGAGGTCCCCTTTAGCATGCAAGCAGCTACCTAAAGGCAGGAAAGGAAGGCGGCATCACCGTAGCAAGGCTGCAAGAGGTGAGAATCCTATGCCGCAGCGCTTGGCCGACGCGAGTGCAAAACTTATCTTAGCGGTCCAGAGTCAATTCCTTGCGCAGCACCAGATTCGTGCGTCCACGGCCATAGTGTAGCTGGGTTAGGCCCATGCGGGCTTCCCCCTCTTTTTCACGCTCTTCCGTGTGCCCTACGTCCTCGGGTTCCGGCCCTCAAGCGAGCTCAGCCGCCGCTGGTATGCCAGGTCGCGATGCCGTGGTCAAGGCCAGGGGTTAGGGCTGGAGAGCCGGTAAGAGCTCCTGAGTCGCGATGGTCACGAGCCCCCCCTTTAACGTGCAAGCGAATTGCATGGGAAAAGAGGGAGCCCACGGTACCGCCTGCTGTCATCCTCGGGAGGTTCCTGCAGGTTGGTTGGAGAGGGAATATAGCCCGTGATCGCGTTGGTTACCCGGCTGTCGATTGTTCCACAAGAAAGCGAAGGCACTGAGGATCCGATGAGGTGACATGCGCGGAGTGGGCAGCAAGCCAGAGCTTGATCTCTCAGGTTTATCAGCGTTGCATAGACGGACCCGAGCACAAGCGCCGTGCCGGTATGTGGAGCTCTCGCCGCGGGGTAAACAGGTGATCGGTCAGCAACGCCTGATGCAGCGAAATGTAATCAAACAAGTGTTAGTTGCAGGGAACCCACGCGGGGAGATAAGCTAGTTTGGATAGATGTAAGAACGATACCTACCACTGGGACGGACCCGAGCGGCCTAGGGATGATGCAGCCCGAGGGGTGCCCCCAAAAGAGTAAGCTAAGATGCAAAAAAATACATGTCGCGGGGACAGGCTTGGGTGGTCCCTTGAGGACCGTTGCCATCTCCGCCAGGACTGCATGATGCCTGGCCTCCTAAGCCGCCAGGATGCTCTGTAGATGACGCTGGTATGTGAAAGCCGCGTTTGACAGGCCAAACATCATGGGAACATAGCTGTGAGGCGGACCTCGTGACCGGCCAACGCCAAGGCCGAAGCGCTCTGAGATGCGCCTGTTGAGCCTGGAATGTCGACGCGAGCCTTACAGCCGCCCGTTCTCGCCAGGATGGGGAGCTGCGTCGGGTGGTGGGCGGCGGTCGCCGCGTATGGTCCTTGCTTCCTGAAGCTCCTGGATCGCCTTGGTGATGAACTCCCGCGCACTAGGCGCGCCTCGCCTTGTGCCCTCTTGAGGGAAGCAAGCAGCAAAGCACGCGTCCAGGTGGTGCCTGAGCGCCTCCCTCGTGACATTGGCTAGGTCTGAGGCCCTCCAGAAGAGAGCCCCCGAGCCTAGCCTGAGGAGGGCGCCGGGCGCGCCTTCCTATGCGAGGGAGGGAGGTGACCCGGCCGCGGGCGCAGATCCTGAGATGGTGCCACTGGAGACACCGCTTCCCTAAGGCGCTGGATGGAGTAGCTGCTTCTTCTTCTTGGGGATGGCCTCAGGAGGGTACAGTGTGCCTTCATTGTCGGGGTCTTCGATTGCCGCGGCTTGGAAGGCGCGCTCAAGGAAGCACCGCATCTCTTTCTTCACACGGAACCGTGATGATGCTGCCACTGTAAAATCGTAGCTAGTCCATGCATTAGAGTGTTGCATCATGTCTACTTTTCATCAGAAACTTGAATTGGGGAAGACAGGACCCCCAGAACCCCTCTGAATTCCACTAAGGTTTACTAAAAATATTTTCAATGAACCTGAAATGTCCTTCTAAAAAGTTCACCCTCTTTGTCTTGGGTTAGAACCTCTGGCGAAATTGGTGCACAATTTTCTAGGTCAATGTAAGGTCATTGAATTAAATCATATGTAAATTGCATTTGGGCATTTAAATGTTAGTAAATATTTTGAATGCTCAAATAATTCTCAAAATAAGTGTGGGCTGTTGGAGATTTTCTAAACAGAGCCTCCGATTATTTCCAGGATTTTAGAAGTGCTGGCTATTTTAATAAAGCCACAAACTTACGAGAAAAATAGAAAAAGAAAACAAAGCAAGCAGAGGCTTACACAGGCGCCCATCCTGCAAGCCCACCGCCACCAGCCCAGCCACCGCTCCAGCCGAGTCGCTTGGCTCGGCCAAGCGAGGCAGCCAGTGCTCGGCAGGCGGCACCAGTGATGCGCCACGCAGTTGCTCGCCGCCACCGCCTCCTCCCTCACCGTTCTACCACCACAGGTCGGTCACCCACTCCTCCCCGAGCTCGCAGACACGCCCCTTCCTCCCCAAAGCACCTCCCTCGCTCGCCCCTGCACCATGGCCGACTGCTGCTACCAGCGCCACCATGATAACAAGGCTCTCCGTCGTCCTCTGCGCCCGGCGCCACCGTGTCCGTAAGGTCCGCCCTCCTCTCCTTCGGAAAGCAAGTCGAGCCCTGCCGCTCGCTTGCCTCGGCTCTCTGCAAACCGACTCGCCCAACTCCATCACCGCCGAAGATCCCTTTTGCCGTCACCGCCGCACCAGCTCGTCCCTGACCGCGTCGTCTGCACCGTCGTGACCGCCGTGAGCCCAGCTACCTCCTCCCCCTTCTCGTTCTCGCTCTCGAGCCCTACATCGACTGCATGAAGCTTCACCGCATGCGCCACCGCCGAGCTCGTCACCGACGTGTCTCCGGCCAACCACCGGCGACACCACCGTGTCCAACACACTCACCGCATCGCGAGGAGTCCAACGCACCTTACCACGCCACCGCCGTGCCCGTAGCCTCGGGTTCACTTTCACCCGACTCCGGCAACCGCCAAGCTCGTCGCCGGCGACGTTTTCGGCCACCCCGAGCTCAACCACCACCACCAAACGCTGCGGCTTGTTCCCAGCTACGCGTAGATGCCCTCCCCCGCTCATTTGGTCGCCGGAACGCGCTAACGCACTCTCACCGCCGTCGGCATCGCCGCTGGGCGCTAAACACCTCGTGTTTGACCTCGACTTTGATTTGGGTGGGCCCAGTTGACTCCCGAGTCTATGACAAGTGGGGCCCCTACGCTAATTAACTCAGATTAGTTTTAACTAAATTTAGTTAGTTTAAATAACTGTCGACACGCTGGGACCCATCGGGTCAGGTTGACCCGACGTCCCCTTTGACCACTTGACGTCACCTCGACGATCTTGCCGACGCAATAACTATTTTCTGGATTTATTTTTACATAGGAAATTCCAGAAATTGTTACAAACTTCAAAATATCATAGAAATTAATCTGTAACTCCAAATGCAAAGTTTTATATATGAATTTTGATCAGAAAAATTCACTCTATCCATTGGTAATGGTTTCATGCATGACAGAACAAGTTAACCTTGCTGTTTAAGCAGAATAAGATAATGCACTAATATGGCTATGATAAATGAACTAACATTTGAATCCTCGATTCAAATGAGTTCATTCCTTTCTGTTTTAGCTTGCATTAGGCCAAGACACATTCATATTGCCATGTCATAGCATGCATCATATTGTTGCATATCGTCATGTGTTGATTATGTTGGGTGTGTGTCTTTTCGTGGTGAGTTACGCCTCAAGGATAACCCCGAATATCCGTCTGAAGGGCGACCCTACTACCACTACATCAGGCAAGCAACCCATTGATCATTCCGATACAAACCCATGATCTCGCTTCGCTCTTGTTTACCGTGCATTAAGACAACGCGATTCAAACTGTTGTGTGTTGCGGTAGCTGAACCCACTTCCTTTGCATGACTGTCATTGCCCGCATAATTAGATGAAACCCACTAGCATGTGTAGGAGTTGATTGAGCCATATTTGTGTTTCCTACCATGCTATGCTTGCTATGCTTAGAGTTGTGTCGTGTCCGGCTCATTGGGATGATGAACTAGAGTGAAACGTTGTGTCGGTAACGAGAGTGAAGTGTTGAACATGATTTGGTAAAGGTATCGATGAGAGGCCATGTAGGAGTACATGGTGGCTTGTTTCATTGAAGCCATCCTTAAGAACTGAGATCTCTGTGTGTGATTTAAGACTCAGCTACTACCACACATTGGGATCCTTAATTGACCCTCTCGACTTATTAACCACTCTTGTCCTCTGTCCGGGAGTTGCAAAGTAGTTTACGTGTTTGTAGCATCTTGGGGGAGCGCCCTTGGCCTGACCTTAGGGGTGGGCTGTGTTATGCGGTAGGCACGCGATAACCTGATTATTGCAAAGGTTACTGTTTGGTGTCTCGGGAACCCTGCACACATCGTTCGGGGCTGTTAGTGGAAACCTCGGCCGGACTCCCTGCGGATGGAACCTGAATAGGCGATAAACCTGGACTAGGGACTCGTGTGTTTAGTCAGGTCGTGGCCACACCCTCGCTGGGCTTCCGCTTGAAGGTTGCCGAGTACACGTCGTGTAACGACGATAAGTGGTGAGAGTGTGTGTGAAGAAGTACACCCCTGCAGGGTATAAAACTATTCGAATAGCCCCGCCCATGATAAAGGACTACTTGGTCACGTATCACAGTTCATAGACAAGTAAATGGATACTACTAAAAGCCTCAAGATAAGTGTGAGTATCATGGATGGCCCTCTCGTGGGTTGACGAGAGAGGATCCACAGTGGAGTATTGTGTTGGTGATTAGTGGACTCTGTAATACGACAAATGCTTTCCAAGTGGTGTCACGTGGATAACTTAGCCAAGAGTCAAAGCTGGCTTGCTGCAATAACTCCACTACCTTCTTGAGAATGTGCATGTATAGTAGGATTACATTGTAAGACTTACTTGTGTACCTCCGTACTCATGTTGCTTTTAATTAATGTTTTCAGATGACAACACCGCCCCTCCGATGGGTTCTCGTAGACCTTGATGTCGACGAGTGACTAGCCACCCAGGTGGTGGTCCAAGACTTGTGAAGGGCCGATGTAGATAGAAGGGCTTCGTCAAGCCTTCTTTCTTTTTAGTGTCTGTACTCAGACTAGTTTGCTTCCGCATGTGCTTGTATGTTTGTATGACTTGAGTGCCGGGTCGTGTGACCCCTATCTATATGAACATGTTATGTATGGCTCCTCGGAGCCTCTTAAATAAAGTACCTTGAGTTGTAGAGTTTTGTTGTGATGCCATGTTGTATGTACTCATATCGGGCATATTGTGTGTATGATTGAAATGCTTGGTATGAGTGGGATCCGACAATCTAGTTGTTTATCCTTGGCAGCCTCTCATATAGGGAAATGTAGTCTAGTGCTTCCTAAGCGATAGTAGTCCGCTACAGCCCGGTTCACCGGAGTCCTACTAGCCAGACTCTCGCTCTGGACAGTTGACAAGCCGGCATGTGTTTCACTTCGTTCTCGTATGCATCCCTTCGGGAAATGTCACGCGGTGTCATCCGGTGTCCTGCCTAGCCTTCTAATGACCGGGTTACCGGAGTCCTGTTAGCCCGATGCTACAGCTCGGATTCACACGTTGATGACCGACATGCTCGATGTGATTCATGTATGCCTGTCCCCATGGGTTAGTGCCGCTTTGGGTTCACGACTAGCCATGTCGGCCCCGGGTTCTCTGTCATATGGATGCTAGCGACACTATCATATACGTGAGCCAAAAGGCGCAAACGGTCCCGGGCCATGGTAAGGCGGCACCCGTGGGATTACCGTGTGTGAGGCCGCAAAGTGATATGAGGGGTTACCGGCTGGATCGATGTGACTTGGAATCGGGGTCCTGACAGCGTTGGCATCAGTGTCGGACTGCCTGTAGGTTCGCTAAGCCAAACTGGTCGATGTCGAGTCTAGAAATGCTTTAGTTATATGTAGGGGAATTGATTGTGGGAGGGACGTAAGGCTCTTTTTACTCCTTTACCTTATGCCCTCTGATCTGTGTCATTCTCTTCTCATTCTACATGGGTCAAGGACTAGGTTCTCTTCTCTCTATCAGGTTCACGTGTTACTAATCCGTAGTAACTTATAGGATTGTTGTTTACCAGCCCCAGTTCAGTTTTACTACTTTTAGTATGTTATCAGTTGAACCAGAACCTTGATATGATGTTGTTGAGTGGGTTTGCAACCTGTTGTGAATGTCCCAAATCTGTTCCTGAGCATTTACAGCTGTTATGCTGTCCAATTTTCCCTAGAAATTTTAATGCCTTTGCGTTGTGGCCGTGCTTTCAGATGGCCACTCGTACTCAAAACCAAGTGGTTCGCCTGACCCGGTGCCTCGATGTGCCCGGTCATACGGCTATGCTAGTCCGGGTAATGATCGAGACGGGTTACCGTTGGTATCCCGAATACATTGTCGAAGAGCAATTCCGAGACTTTAATCAAAGCCAATATCTCTGCACTGTCAGGATATTTCCTTCTTATCCTGGATCGACCGAGCCCCTCCACTGTTCCTATGGACTCGGGGTCACTATTGAGATGGCTGTGCAGGATGCTGCCTTTTCTATGATGACCATCATGCGAGTCAGGACTGGCCTGCTTCGGAACACCGACTTCCGTTATATGCCAGCTTCACTCCCGGGAGCGCAAGGGTATCTCCAGGCTATCTATGCTGACTCCACACATGAGGACTCACTAACTCGCACCACCGCCGAGATGCTCGAGGATAAGGACCGAGAGAATCGGGCCTTAAGACTGGAACTTTTCAACACCCGTGCCGATCATTGGGCCACTTTGACTTGGTTTGCACCAGCTGTGCAAGCTGGATGTATGGATACTAGGGATCTGTACCCTGTGAGATCTGCTCTGCCAGACATGGTGGATTGGCGTGATGTGGGAGGAATCACCCCACCCCGTGGTCCCCGCAGGCCACCCTTTGTTGGCCCAAGACCTCATCCTAGCCCCTATGGTCCACAAGCTCCTCAGGACCGTCTGTTTCCGAATAATCACGTTGAGCTTCCAGGCTATGGAGGTGACTTCTATGAGGACTAATACGGAGATGTCTGAGTTAGTAGTAGTATCGCTAGTATTGTAATAGTTGTATTTCCACCGTCCTGCGTGACCTGTGGAATATGACTTAGTGTGTATCAATTCCGGAGGTGTAGAAAAATAATGTATAGGAGCTTGGAATGCCTCCGATGAGATGTAACGTCTTTCACCGTAGTTGTACTATAGCCTGGGCTTGTACTAAACTATGAATGGTGTGTATGACCGTTGGTATATATATGGCAGTTTCTATATTACCATGTCATACGGATGAACATCTCTGCATTCCGTGTTATCCATTACATTCTGTTCTTCCTTGCCAAAATTTTGCCATCCTTGTCTAAACCGATGTCTTGTTTCTTAGGATGGTCAACACCATAACAACCCTGCCGCTCCGGAGTAGGTGAAGCCAACAGCTAGGAATGCAAATCTGCCTCAACCGCCTTCTTCGGGCCGGGTTATGCTGGAGGCAGAACAAAACAAGCGTGAGACCAATCGCTTGCTGGAGCGGATTGAGCAGAATACTGCACGCCAGCCGAGGAATGACCTGGTGTCAATCAATGACTTTGTCAAGCTGTATCCACCGAAGTTTAAACATTCCGTCGAGCCCCTCGATGCGGATGACTGGCTTCGTAGCATCACCCACAAGCTACGTTCTGCCAACGTAGCCGAAGCTGATAAGGTTACCTTTGCTGCCTATCACCTCGAAGGCTCTGCTAGCCTTTGGTGGGAAAATTTTGAGGCTATGCGGCCGGTTGGCCAAATCACTACCTGGGCTGAATTCAGTGCGGCTTTCCGTGAGCATCACATCCCGGAAGGTCTCATGGATCGTAAGAGGGAAGAGTTCTGCAATTTCACCCAGGGTAGACTGGCTGTGGATGCATACAGTCGTGAGTTTGGAAATCTAGCACGTTATGCTCCTAATAAGGATCCACCGACGCCAAGAAGCAGGCAAGGTTCCGCAAGGGACTTAGCCCGAAGCCGTAGTGATCTTCGTGCGCGAGTGCATCTCCTTCCAGTTAGTCAACAAGGCCATCGGTCTTTGAGGCAGGACGGTTGACTTTGAAGCTTGGCAAAGCACTCTCGTGACTTTGGTTCTTCATCCGGCTCTAGATCTCGAGCGTCGGTGTGGATTCCAAGCACCGCTCTCGCCACCTGTGTTCACTCCGAGGCCATCTTTTGAGGCGCCTCGGCCCAACTAGCGTGATATGCACCGCCCAAGGCCTATGGTGGCCCCTGCTAATGCTGCTCCACGCCCCAATGTGATAACTTGTTTCAAGTGTGGGGAGACGGGTCACTACATCCGTGAGTGTCCCCGAGAACAACTAACCGGATCGAAAAAGTCTGTTGGCCGTGGTAATAGCAGGAAAGGTGCTTATTGCCAAACCAGCCACCACTGTTCGTGGCCATGTCAATTACGTCTCAGCTGAGGAGACCCATGAGGATCCCAACGTTGTTCTCGGTACGCTCCTTGTTAATTGCCATCCGGCAACTGTTCTCTTTGATACTGGAGCATCTCATTCATTTATTTCTGAGAGCTATGCTCGATTGCATAACACCACATTTTGTGACATGCCCACCTCCATGGTAATTCAAACCCCTGGTTCCAAGTGGCAAACCTCTCGACTCAGCCATGGAAATGAAATCCTTGTCGATAGATTGGTCTTCCTTGCGTCACTAATATCTCTCAAGTCCTCGGACATTAACATCATCTTGGGTATGGACCGGATGTCGACCCATTATGCTAAGATTGATTGCTCTACTAGAACTGTTCAACTCACCCATCCTTGGGCAAGACAGGTCAATGTTTTTGACCCGAGTGTCTAAGCGTCGACTCTACTCCTTAAATGCCAACCCCTTCCGGACCTTGAGGATATTTGAGTGATCCGTGACTTCCGGATGTCTTTCGGAGGAACTGCCAGTGTTCCACACAGCGAGAGATGTCGAGTTCGTGATAGACCTTGTTCCGGGAACCGTCCCAATCTCTAGAAGACCTTATAAGATGGCACCCTAGAACTAGCCGAGCTTAAGAAACAACTCGATGAGTCCTTGCAAAGGGTTTCATCCATCCTAGTTCTTCTCCATGGGCTTGCCCGTCCTCTTCGTCAAGAAGGAGGATGGAACGGATCGGATGGTTGTAGATTACCGACCGCCAATTTGGTCCTTTATTAAGAACAAGATCCGCTCCCGGGATCAACGACACGTATGATCAGCTCATTTGGATCCTCAATCTTTTCAAAATGGATTTGAGGTTGGGCTACCATCAAATCAAAATCAAGAACGGGGACATTCCGAAAACGGCCTTTGTTACTCGTTATGGCCAATACGAGTACACCGTCATGTCCTTCGGTCTAACCAATGCTCCAGCCACCTTCTCTCGGTTAATGAACTCGATCTTCATGGAGTATTTGGATAAATTCGTCATGGTTTACCTCGATGATATACTCATCTACTCCAAGAATAAGGAAGAACATGCCGAACATCTAAGGCTAGTATTGATGAAACTTCGAGAGCATCGCCTTTATGCCAAATTCTCTAAGTGTGAGTTTTGGTTGCCAGAAGTAACCTATCTAGGCCATGTAATCTCTGGTAAGGGCATTCTTGTCAATCCCGAAGCGAGTTCAAGCAAATCTTGTTGGACTCCACCTGAATCGGTCAAGCAAGTTCGGAGTTTCCTTGGTTTAGCGAGCTATTGCCGCCGCTTTGTCGAGAATTTCTCCAAGGTTGCTAAGCCTCTAACCGAACTCCTCAAGAAAGATAAAAAGTTCGAGTGGACCCCACGGTCACGAGTTCAGCTTTCAGAACCGAAAAGACGCTGACATCTGCTCCGTACTTGTTCCACCAGATTTTTCTAAGGACTTTGTTATCTATTGCGACGCCCTGCGACAAGGACTAGGTTGCATACTCATGCAAGATCGTCATGTGATTGCCTACGCTTCTCGACAGTTGCGTCCACATGAGGATAACTATCCCACACATGATCTAGAGCTTGCAGCAGTGGTCCATGCACTCAAAACATGGCGACATTACCTTCTTGGTAATCGCTATGCGAGATTTACACCGATCACCAAAGTCTGAAATACATCTTCACCCAACCGGATTTGAATCTCAGGCAAAGACGTTGGGTCGAGTTGATTACGGATTACGATGTAGGAATAACCTACACCCCAGGCAAAGCCAATGTCATGGCTGATGCACTAAGTCGTAAATATTATTGTAACAACCTGATGTTACAAAGTCAACCGCTTCTCCACGAGGAATTTAGTAAGCTTAACCTTCACATTGTTGCTTGAGGATTCCTTTCCACCCTGGTGGCGAAACCCAACCTTACGGATCAAATCATAACCGCTCAGCGGTATGATATAGGAATATCTCGGATCAAGGGGAACATTGCTAGCGGAGCTGCTAAGTGTTTCTCCATAGATGAGCGAGGTGTTGCCTTCTTTGAGAACCGCTTGGTGGTTCCCAAGAAACAACAGCTGCGGCAATTGATCCTTAAGGAAGCGCATGATTCCCCTCTCACCATTCATCCGGTAGTACTAAAATGTATCAAGACCCTCGCCAGAGGTTTTGGTGGACTAGGATGAAGAGAGAAATCGCTCAATACATTGCTAATTGCGGCGTCTATAGTCGAGTTAAAGCGAGCATCAACGGCCTTTGGCACCCTTCAACCTTTGGAAATTCCTGAATAGAAATGGGATAAAATCGGTAGGGATTTCATTACCGGGTTTCCCAGGACAAAGAGAGGGAATAATGCTATCTTCGTTGTTGTCGATCATCTTTCCAAAGTAGCCCACTTCCTACCCGTTCGTGAGAGTATAACCGCTAGCCGACTAGCTGATTTGTACATCTCCGAATAGTGTCTCTTCATGGTGTTCCATTGGAGATTAACTCAGACCGTGGAAGTCTTTTCACCTCTCGATTTTGGGAGAGTTTCCAAAATGCTATGGGAACTCGTCTCTCCTTTAGCACCGCCTTCCATCCTCAATCAAGTGGTCAAGTAGAACGGGTCAATCAAATTCTGGAGGATATGCTTCGAGCTTCTATCATCTCTTTCGGTATGAATTGGGAGAAATGCCTTCCATTTGCCGAGTTCGCTTATAACAATAGTTATCAAGCTAGCTTGGGCAAAGTTCCTTTCGAAGTTCTTATGGACGAAAATGTCGAACGCCTCTTAAGCGGTCGTAAACCGGGGAAAGACAACTCTTTGGCCCGGATATGATCGAGGGGAAGCAGAGCGAGTTAGCGTTATTCGTGAGAAATTGAAAACAGCCCAATCTCGTCAAAAGAGCCAATATGACCACAACATAAGCCTATGTCTTATGAAGTTGGCGAGAAGGCTTACCTTGGTTACACCTTTAAAGGAACCCATCGATTCGGTATCAAAAGGCAAATTGGCTCCTCATTACATTGGACCTTTTCGCGTTCTTGCCAAACGGGGAGAAGTTGCCTACCAATTGGAACTACCTCCGCATATTTCCAGAGTTCATGATGTCTTCCATGTTTCTCAACTCAGGCGTTGCTTCTCGGATCCCATCCGTGGAGTGGACCACGAAACACTTGATCTCCAAGATAATCTCACATATCGAGAATATCCCGTTCGTATCCTTGATCAAGCCGAGCGTACCACTCGACGCCAGAATATCAAGTTTCTCAAGGTTCAATGGTCACACCATTCCGAGCAAGAAGCTACTTGGGAAAGGGAGGATCGTCTTCGACTTGAGTACCCCACCTTCTTCCCGACGGATCCTAAATTTCGGACGAGATTCTTTTGAGTGGGGGTGAGTTGTCACATCCTAGCTAGTCCATGCATTAGAGTGTTGCATCATGTCTACTTTTCATCAGAAACTTGAATTGGGGAAGACAGGACCCCCAGAACCCCTCTGAATTCCACTAAGGTTTACTAAAAATATTTTCAATGAACCTAAAATGTCCTTCTAAAAAGTTCACCCTCTTTGTCTTGGGTTTGAACCTCTGGCAAAATTGGTGCACAATTTTCTAGGTCAACAGAAGGTCATTGAATTAAATCATATGTAAATTGCATTTGGGCATTTAAATGCTACTAAATACTTTGAACGCTCAAATAATTCTGAAAATAAGTGTGGGCCGTTGGAGATATTCTAAACAGAGCCTCTGATTATTTCCAGGATTTTTAGAAGTGCCTAGCTATTTTTAATAAAGCCACAAACTTACAGAAAGATAGAAAAAGAAAAACAAAGCAAGCAGAGGCTTACCTGGCACCCATCTGGCAAGCCCACCTGCCGGCCCAGCCCACCCACCGCTCCAGGGAGCTGCTTGGCTTGGCCAGCAGGCAGCCAGATGCTCGGCAGGCGGCACCCGGCGTGCGCACGCTTGCCGCCGCCTGCCTCCTCCTCACCGCTGCCGCCTGTCGGTCACCCACTCCTCCCCCGAGCTCGCTGACACGCCTCTTCCTCCCCAGCACCCCTCCCTCGCTCGCCCGCACCATGGCCGACGCTGCCGCGCCCGCGCCACCGTGATAACCGCGCTCTCCGTCGTCCCTGCGCCGCGCCACCGTGTCCAGAAGGTCCGCCGCCCTCCTCTCCTTCGAGCAAGCCGAGCGCCGAGCGCTCGCTTGCCTCGAAGCCTCTACACCGACCTCGCCCGACTCCATCACCGTCGAAGATCCCTTTTGTCGTCACCGCCGCACCAGCTCGTCCCTGACCGCGCCTTCTGCACCGTCGTGATCGCCGTGAGCCCAGCTACCTCCTCCCCCTTCTCGTTCTCACTCTCGAGCCCTGCATCGACTGCATGAAGCTTCACCGCACGCCACCGCCGAGCTCGTCGCCGACGTGTCTCCGCCAACCACCGCCACACCACCGTGTCCAACACACTCACCGCATCGCGAGGAGTCCAACGCACCTCACCACGCGCCGCCGTACCCGTAGCCTCGGGTTCACTTTCACCCGACTCCGGCCGCCAAGCTTCGTAAGCCGCGGACGTTCCAGCCACCCGAGATCAACCACCACCACCAAACG
This sequence comes from Aegilops bicornis, assembly GCA_021605145.1. Lineage (NCBI taxonomy): Eukaryota > Viridiplantae > Streptophyta > Magnoliopsida > Poales > Poaceae > Aegilops > Aegilops bicornis. The sequence goes on from CM038674.1 coordinate 337,862,113, forward strand.
CTGCGGCTTGTTCCCGCCTACGCGTGAATGCCCTCCGCCGCTCATTTGGTCGCTTAACGCAGCTTAACGCACTCTCACCGCCGCGTCTGGCCTCGCCGGAGGCTAAACGCCGGCATGTTTGACCTTTGACTTTGACTGTGTGGGCCCAGGTTGACTCCCCTGAGTCTATGACAAGTGGGCCCCCCCTCTGCTAATTAACTCAAATTAGTTTTAACTAAATTTAGTTAGTTTAATTAACTGCTGACATGCGGGATCCACTGGTCAGGTTGACCTGGATGTCCCCTTTGACCACTGACGTCACCCTGACGCACTGCTGACGCAATAACTAATTTCTGGATTTATTTTTACATAGGAAATTCCAGAAATTGTTGCAAACTTCAAAATATCATAGAAATTAATCTGTAACTCCAAATGCAAAGTTTTATATATGAATTTTGATCAGAAAAATTCACTCTATCCGTTGGTAATGGCTTCATGCATGACACAACAAGTTAACCTTGCTGTTTAAGCAGAATAAGATAATGCACTAATATGGCTATGATAAATGAACTAACATTTGAATCCTCGATTCAAATGAGTTCATTCCTTTCTATTTTAGCTTGCATTAGGACAAGACACATTCATATTGCCATTTCATAGCATGCATCATATTGTTGCATATCGTCATGTGTTGATTATGTTCGGTGTGTCTTTCGTGGTAGGTTCTGCCTCCGAGGATAACCCCGAATATCCGTCCAAGGGCGCACCTACTACCACTACATTAGGCAAGCAACCCATTGATCATTCCGATACAAACCCATGATCTCGCTTACGCTCTTGTGTCTTGCATTAAGACAACGCGATTCAAAGCTGCTGTGTGTTGCGGTAGCTGAACCCACTTCCTTTGCATGACTTGTCATTGCCACAAAGAACTAGATGTAACCCTCTAGCATGTGTAGGAGTTGATTGAGCCATATTTGTGTTTCCTACCATGCTATGCTTGCTATGCTTAGAGTTGTGCCTGGTCTGGCTCATCGAGATGATGAACTAGAGTGAAAGGTTGTTTCTGTAACGAGAGTGAAGTGTTGAACATGATTTTGTAAAGGTATCGATGAGAGGCCATGTAGGAGTACATGGTGGGTTGTTTCATTGAAGCCGTCCTTAAGAACTGAGATCTCGTGTGTGATTTAAGACTCAGCTACTACCACACATTGGGATCCTTAATTGACCCTCTCGACTTATTAACCACTCTTGTCCTCCGTCCGGGAGTTGCAAAGTAGTTTCGGTGTTTGTAGCATCTTTGGGGGCCGCCTTGGCGCTGACCTTAGGGGTGGGGCTGTGTTGCGGTAGGCACGTGTACGCAGTGTACCGAGTCGCCTGCTTGGTGACTCGGGAACCCTGCCCACATCGTTCGGGGCCGTTAGTGGAAACCTCGGCGGACTCCTTCGGATGGAACCCGAATAGGCGATAAACCTGAACTAGGGACTCGTGTGTTTAGTCAATTAAGTGGCGACACCCTCATTGGCTTCAGCTTGAAGGTTGCCGAGTACACGTCGTGTAGCGGCGATCGATGGTGAGAGCGTGTGTGAAGAAGTACACCTGCGGGGTATAAAACTATTCGAATAGCCGTCCGTCATGATAAAGGACTACTTGGTCACCTATACAGTTCATAGACAAGTAAATGGATACTACTAAAAGCCTCAAGATAAGTGTGAGTACCGCGGATGGCCCTCTCGTGGGTTGACGAGAGAGGATCCACGGTGGAGTATTGTGTTGGTGATTAGTGGACTCGTGTACGACAAATGCTTTCCAAGTGGTGTCACGTAGGATAGCTTAGCCAAGAGTCAATCTGGCTTGCTGCAATAACTCCACTACCTTCTTGAGAATGTGCATGTATAGTAGGATTACATTTGTAGAAGACTTCCGAGTACCTCCGTACTCATGTTGCTTTAATTAATGTTTTCAGATGACAACACCGCCCCCTCCGATGGGTTCTACGTAGACCTTGATGTCGACGAGTGACTAGCCACCCAGGTGGTGGTCCAAGTCTTGTGAAGGACCGATGTAGATAGAAGGGCTTCGTCAAGCCTTCTTTCTTTTTAGTGTCTGTACTCAGACTAGTTTGCTTCCGCATGTGCTTGTATGTTTGTATGACTTGAGTGCCGGGTCATGTGACCCCTATCTCTGTATGAACATAAAGTTATGTATGGCTCCTGAGCCTCTTAAATAAAGTACCTTGAGTTGTAGAGTTTTGTTGTGATGCCATGTTGTATGTACCCATATCGGGCATATTGTGTGTATGATTGAAATGCTTGGTATGAGTGGGATCCTGACAATCTAGTTGTTTATCCTTGGCAGCCTCTCATATGGGGAAATGTAGTCTAGTGCTTCCTGAGCGATAGTAGTCCGCTATGACCGGTTCACCGGAGTCCTGCTAGCCCAAAGACTACCTCTTTCTGGACACTTGACCGGGCCGCATGTGTTTCACTTCTTTCTGTATGCATCCTTCGGGAAATGTCAGCGGTGACATCCGAGTCCTGCCTAACTTTGCTACGGCCGGTGCGAGTCCTCTTAGCCCAAAGTGCTACAGCCGGATTCACACGTTGATGACCGACATGCTCGATGTGATTCATGTATGCCTGTCCCCATGGGTTAGTGCCGCTTTGGGTTCCACGACTAGCCATGTCGGCCGGGTTCTCTGTCATATGGATGCTAGCGACACTATCATATACGTGAGCCAAAAGATGCAAACGGTCCCGGGCCATGGTAAGGCGACACCCGTGGGATTACCGTGCGTGAGGCCGCAAAGTGATATGAGGGGTTACCGGCTGGATCGATGTGACTTGGAATCGGGGTCCTGACAGCCACTCCCTGGCATCTTGAGGACGTTGTAGCCGTGGTGGGTCACCGCCATGAACTTGGCCAACACTTGATACCCAAGGATGGCGTTGTACGGCGGACAGATGTGGGCGACGTCGAAGTCAATGAGCTCGGTGCAGTAGTTGTCGCGCTGGCCGAAGGTGACAGGGAGGCGGACCTTCCCTATCGGGGTGGTGGAGCCGTCGGTCACTCCGGAGAAAGGCTTGGTAGGTCAGTAGCTGATCGTCACGACACTTGGAGACTATCGAGCGTCTCGGCGAGCAGGGACATTGAGCCCCTCGCCACCGTCGATGAGGGTCTTGGTGACTTGGACATTCTTGATGTGGTGAGCAAAGCATCGGGAGGGCGCCGGCGTAGTCGCGCCTTGAGCTGGTCCGGAGCGAAATAAGATGATGGCGCACTTGGACCACATGAGCGGGCGTGGCCTCGAGCTTGGGAAGGGCCGCGTTCACCTCATGAAAGCAAATCGCTTGAAGATGCGTTGGGAAGCTGGGGCCCGAGCACCGCCCAAGATGCAAGCGATAGCGCGCGGCTCCTGGAAGCCCCCAGCCCCCTCGTCCTGATGGTGGTCGTCGTTCCTTCTTGGCGGTGGCGGCAGCGGAGGGAGGCCAGGATTGCCCTGAGGACGGTCCTCACGAGGCTGGTCCCTCCAGGACCCTCACAAGGCTGGTCCTGCCAGTGGTCCTCACGAGGCCGGTCGCGCCACTCCTGACGGGGGCCGCGGTTGTCCCAGCGTCCTCCATTTCGTCCTCCTCCTCGCCCATAGCCCAGGTCGTTGCGCTCGGGGCGTCGACCGAAGCATCCATCTCGAATAGCCCTGAGCTCTTGGCAGTCATTGGTGTTGTGGCTGTGTATGTTTTGGAAGGCGGACATTTGGCCGCTCTTGGATGACTCGAGGTGGTCCCAAGCGCTTTGTATTCGGCTCTGCCATGAAAGCACGGCTACCCCTTTGCTTCACGTCCTTGGCCTTGGCTTTCTTATCTTCTATTCCTAGAAAATTACATGATGAATGGGAACCTACTATCAAAGTCAAGATTAAAAATTATGAGTGTTTTGCTTTGTGTGACTTGGGTGCTAGTGTTTCTACAATTCCGAAATCTTTATGTGATGTGCTTGGTCTTACCGATCTTGAAGAATGCTCTTTAAATTTGCACTTGGCGGATTCTGCTATTAAAAAGCCTATGGGAAGAATTAATGACGTTCTTATTCTTGCAAATAGGAATTATGTGCCCACAGATTTTATTGTTCTGGATATTGATTGCAATCTGTCTTGTCCAATTATTCTTGGTAGACTGTGTTTACGCACTATCGGTGCCGTGATTCATATGAAGGAAGGCAATATTAAGTTCCAATTTCCATTGAGGAAAGGTATGGAACACTTCCTTAGAACAAGAATTAGGCCACCTTATGAATCTATCATGAGGGCATCTTATGGATCTCGAAACAAACATGACAAAACTTAGATCCTTTGCTTTATGCCTAGCTAAGGGTGTGAAACAATAGCGCTTGTTGGGAGGCAACCCAATGAATAAAATTTGTTTTTGCTTTTTGTTTTCTGTTCTTGAGTGTTTGCACAATTATGCTACAGATATGATTGTTTTTTTGTGTGTTTTAGCTAGTGTTTATGCCAAGTAGAACCTTAGGATCTTCTTGGGTGATAGTTGTTTAATCTTGCTGGAAAAACAGAAACTTTTGCGTCCAGAGTCAGAATTGTAAAAAATTACAGAAGCCACGAAAAACTCTGAATGTTTTACAGTAGGTTGTCATACAAATTGGTCAGGTCGTCCTATTTTTTCAGGATTTTTGGAGTTACAGAATTATTCGAAATATTCAGATTACTACAGACTGTTCCGTTTTGGCAGATTCTGTTTTCCTTGCGTTGTGTGCTTTTTTTGATGATTCTATGGTTTTTCTTTGATGAGTTTTTGCCATAGAAAAGTTGGAATACAGTAGATACAATGCAAGAACAAAATATGAATTGGTTTATCACAATACTTACAGTAGTGATTTGCTTTCTTATACTAAAGGATATCACGAATGTTTTGTTGAGTTTTATGTGATTGAAGTTTTCAAGTTTTGGGTTATCTTATGATGGATGAAGGAATAAGGAGTAAGAAGATCCTAAGCTTGGGGATGCCCTGGCATCCCAAGCTATTATCCAAAGAGAGCAAGCACCTAAGCTTGGGGATGCCCCGAGTGGCATCCCCTGTTTCTTCTAACGACCATCGGTATTTTACTTGAAGCTATATTTTTATTCGTCACATACTATGTGTTTTGCTTGGAGCGTCTTGTATGATATGAGTCTTTGCTTCTTTTAATTTGTGGTCTAAGTCTTGATTCCTTGCTGGACACACCTATTTTAGAGAGCCTAAATTATGCCATGACTTGTTAGAATTGCTCTCTATGCTTCACTTAAATTTTTATGACTATGGATTTGCTCTAGTGCATAACTTAAATCTTTTTGAGCACCGTGTGCTTAGTTATTTTGGAAGAAATGCTCTCTTGCTTCACTTATATTTATTTTAGAGTTAGTAAAATTTTCAAGAAATTCTCTCTTGCTTCACTTAAATTAATTTGAGAGCAAGAAATTTTATGCTCATGATCTTCACTTATATTTGTTTGAGCTTATCAAAAGCAACACATGAAAATTAGTCCCAAAGTGATAGATATCCAAGAAGGATATAATAAAAACTTTCATGAAGACCATTGGACAAAATAAACTTGATTCTTAGTAATATTTTTGAGATATGATGATGTGATATGTGAGTCATGTTGATGAGTAATTATGCTTTAGTAAGAATATTGGTGTTAAGGTTTGTGATTTCCTATGCAAGCATGGAAGTCAATAATTATGCAATGAAATTATATCCTACTTGTGGTGCATTATTCGGTGTTAATTATGCTTAATGCTCTCTTATGATATTATTCGTTTCTTGGTTGGTCGCTTCTCAATCTTTTGCTAGCCTTCATTTTGCACTAAGTATGATCACTACTTGTGCATCCAAAAACCTTTAAACCAGTTTTGCCACATGAGTCCATTATGTCAACCTATATGCGGTATTCTTTTGCCGTTCTAAGCAAATTTGTATGTGCCATCTCTAATTTTCAAAATAAACTTCTCTTTTGTGTGTTTGTACCGCTCACGAAGCGGTGAGGGGTGGTTGATATTTTCCATGCTAGATGTGTCATTCTCACGATGAGTGTTTATTCACTTGTCATTGCACGAGAGTAAGGCAAAGGTATTAGGGATGCCAGATCTGAAATGAAAATGAATTTGCTTTATGTTGTCAAATAATAAATTCCTTGGAAAGTGTTGGTATGGAGGGCACTCGTGGATACGGTTAGCCATGGAAAGTGAAAGTATGGTTTAAAAAGGAATAAACTTTAATTTCTGTTTGGGAACCGCCTATGATATATCTAGCATGGAAAGTGTTGGGAACTCTAAGTCGTTTTCGTTGGTGGGACAGGCACACCTCACAAAATGTTTTTATCTCTCAATTTTCTCTTTGAGCTCTGGCACCTCTACAAATCCCTACTTCCCTCCGTGAAGGGTGTTTCTTTTACTTTATGCAATTTTTATTTTTGAATTTGAGTCTCCATCTGATACGTCTCCAACCTATCTATAACTTTTGATTGTTCCATGCTATTATATTATCTGTTTTGGATGTTTTATGGGCTTTACTATGCACTTTTATATTACTTTTGGGACTAACCTATTGACCTGTGAGCCGGTGCAGTTCTGTTTTTCCCTTGTTTGATGTTTGAAGAAAAGGAATGTCAAAGCAATTTAAATGGAATGAAGCCTTACGGAGAAGTTATTTTTGGAAGGAAAGCAACCGGGAGACTTGGAGTCCACGTCAAGGAAGCAACGAGGAGGCACGAGGCGTATTTATGGCGACCCGACCGAATGGATCAAGTCTCTGTGCTTTTCGTGTCATCCACTGGATCGGTATCTTTGACACACACGATCGAAGGATTTATATGAGGTAAATCACATGTAAAAAATAACGTAGATACTATTACCTCAATCCAAAATATAAGCGGAAGCAACAAGGTTGTGGATTCCCATCAACACCAACGGCAAAGTTGAGTATAGGAAATCGTAACCCTAACGTATCACTTACTGTCAGTTCGAGAAGTCGCAACATGAAAAGTTGCGGCCCGAAAACAATTGACACATGGAATACGCTGGCAATGTAACACATAGAGAATAATGAATGATAAGCACATACTACATGCATATATGGCTGGTGGTAAAGCTCTCTGATTCTGATTTTGCATAAAGCCGATTTTCCCTCTTGCAAAGGAATAAATTTGTTTAACTATCATGGTGGTTGTGAAACATTGAGAATGGTTGACGACATCCTCAATCCCAATTAAAAGTACTCATTAAACCCAAACAAATTATATTAAGTAACGTGATGAGATCAACAGGATATCCAGTACTAGATACTCAAAATTGTCCATAGCAGGGACACGGCTAATCATGATTAGTTTATACACTCTCTGAGGTTTCGCACTTCTCCCCACAAGACTCGATCGCCTCCGTTTGGTTTCTCGCACTACATGGTGTTTGAGAGGCGGATGGCCGAGACATAGTCTTTCGAGCGCTAGCACCTTACGATGGGTGGACCGGTACACCTACATCCCCTACATCTGCTAGTCCACCACTATAAGAGTTACATACGACTTAGTCGACTATGCGAGCCCATAATGGCTTGTGGCTGCACACTAAGTTTCTAGTTTGAATAATCTCATGATCCCTTTGAGCCGGGTGGCGGTCCCAAAAAATAGGCAAGTCCTGAAACCCGGTGCCTAGACGAGCAAGTCTGGAGTAACCAGGTGCCTCAATCCACCAGATGTGTGTTTAAGTTGCCACCTTAGATAAACCATTAATTATCAATCTCACATCATCATGGATATTCACTCAAACCCAATCCACGTCTCTGAGCATAGCATGGCATAATAAGCAAACGTAGAAGTAACTCCCAAGGGTTTGATAATAAAACAGGTAATAGGTACTACCTCAACTACTTCCCATAACCCCCAATTTAATTAGATCCTAATCATGCAAGTGTTTGAGGAATAGACCTAATGCATAAAACTGGGTATGAGAAAAGTATGATCAAAGTGTTACTTGCCTGCAATGTTGAAGAAGATGATTCATACTCAAAACTCTTGATAGTTCTACTCGTCACACTCCGGTCAATCTATCGTGAGCAAGCAGTAGTAACCACACATAAGCAATCACTCAAAAGATCGGAAAGAGCGAAGAAAACAATTAGGGAAAACATCAAAACCAATCAAATAACTCTTGCAACATAAAACAATTTCTAAAAGTACCAAAATTATGTGAATTTGGCCTTATCGGAAAAGTTTAGGTCAAGAGCTTCGATTTGCAAAAAGAATCAACTAAATCGGATTCTGAAACTCAAGTTATGATCAAGCGAAGTTCAAATTCAAATCTGATCTAATTCAAATTTTAAACTTTCGAAAACATGTTTGAGTTGTATTACTGGATAGAGGGATAAATAACGAAGAAGTGGGCATTGGTTTCATGGATTCCGACTTACGAGTAAAAAGTTATGAGCGTTTGAAGATTAGGGACTAATGCAGTAAAAATAACACTACGGATAGGTCCACGACGGAAATTAAAAATAAAGAGAAATCTATCGAGCTAACGCCGCTAAACAAAACCGGAAGAAAAACCGTAGAAAAACCAATCTAGGGTTTCGGAAGAAAATCAAGCGAAAAACCGATCTAGAAAGCGGAGCAAACCGAGCGATTCTGAAAAACCGAACCGAGGAAAAGAAAAGGTGACGCAACTTGTTGGCAAGGCTAGTACTCGAGAGGCGAGGGCTCCAAATGGGCGGGCGGCAGGTAGGCCAAGGCTGGTGGGGCGGGGCGGCGGGCAAGGTGGTCTTCTTGACTGCCATGGAGAGGAGAGGAGAGGTGAGGAGAGGAGAGGAGAGGTGTTGATTTGATGTGTTAGAGGGGGTGGTGCTTGGGTATTTATATTGGGGAAGGGAGGGTTTTGCTTGGGGTAGGGGACAAAGAAATAGACTAGGATTAGGAAACAAGAGGAATAGATCTAGGAATGAATCTGGAATAAACGAAGTAGGAAAAGAGTCCTACTAGGACTTGGGAAAAGGAGCGGCTCCTGGCTCCTTTGGTGCGTCTTGTGTGTGATGGCCTTGTGGCCTTGGCGGTCGGCTAGCGGCTTGGGCCTTTGGCCCCATAAGCGCTATGATTTTGTTTTTAACAAAATTTTCAGAGAACTAACATAAAAAAAAACAAAATGACTAAAACTTTTATATAGGCAATATAATATACCAAAATTTATAGAAAAAGATTTTCTACAACATGGACATTATTATAGCATTAAATAAAATTCACACAAATTTAAATAATTCAAATAGTGCTCTTGCTCTAATAAAATCCAATAAAATCATTTTAAAAATGCCAAAATGAATTCAAATTTATTCCTCTCCAATTTTTTTGTTATAGGGAATCATGTTACCCTATTTTCCATGTATTTTATTTTTGGAGAAAAATAATTTGAATAAAACTCAAATAACTCCAAATTGAAAATAAATTCAAAAGAACTTTGAATTTATTTCTTTGAAACTCCCTACTCATCTTTCATATGTTTTGAAGAAGTCATTTTATCTTCGCTCGTGAAAATCATTGAGTTGCTTAAAGTTTCAGAATTGGAAATATTTTCCAAATGAAATTCAAATATTTTCAACACCCTTGTCATTTAAATAAATGGAAGAAGTCATGTCATCTTCTTCTCGAGGGTTTCGTGATGAAAAGAATTTGAATTCACGAAAAGCATAAAAGCAAAAATGAAAGTTTGGGAAAGTCCTTTTATTCCCTCTCATTTAACTTTCAAAAAGTTTCGAATTCACTCACTTTCAGTCAATCAATCAAACAATCAATCAAAACTATCTATTTATTATAACATTCCAAAATTTAGAATTTTGGGATGTTACACGCGCCCACCCCCTGGGCACGCCCTCCACCCTCATGGGCCCCTCGTGGCTCCCCTGACGTACTTCTTCCTCCTATATATACCCATATACCCTAAAACGATCGGGGACCAAAATAGATCGGGAGTTCCACCGCCGCAAGCCTCTGTAGCCACCAAACCCAATCGGGACCCTGTTCCGGCACCCTGCCAGAGGGGGAACCCTCACCGATGGCCATCTTCATCATCCCGGCGCTCTCCATGACGAGGAGGGAGTAGTTCACCCTCGAGGCTGAGGGTATGTACCAGTAGCTATGTGTTTGACCTCTCTCTCTCTCTCTCTCTCATGTTCTTGATTTGGCACGATCTTGATGTATCGCGAGCTTTTCTATTAAGTTGGATCTTATGTTTCTACTCCCCCTCTACTCTCTTGTAATGGATTGAGTTTTCCCTTTGAAGTTATCTTATCGGATTGAGTCTTTTATGATTTGAGAACACCTGAAGTATGTCTTGCCGTGCGTATCTGTGGTGACAATGGGATATCACGTGACTCACTTGATGTATGTTTTGGTGATCAACTTGCGGGTTCCGCCCATGAACTTATGCATAGGGGTTGGCACACGGTTTCGTCTTGATTCTCCGGTAGAAACTTTGGGGCACTCTTTGAGGTTCTATGTGTTGGTTGAATAGATGAATCTGAGATTGTGTGATGCATATCGTATAATCATACCCACGGATACTTGAGGTGACATTGGAGTATCTAGGTGACATTAGGGTTTTGGATGATTTGTGTCTTAAGGTGTTATTCTAGTACGAACTCTAGGGCTGTTTGTGACACTTATAGGAATAGCCTAACGGATTGATTGGAAAGAATAACTTTGACGTGGTTTCGTACCCTACCATAATCTCTTCGTTTGTTCTCCACTATTAGTGACTTTGGAGTGACTCTTTGTTGCATGTTGAGGGATAGTTATATGATCCAATTATGTTATTATTGTTGAGAGAACTTGCACTAGTGAAAGTATGAACCCTAGGCCTTGTTTCAACGCATTGCAATACCGTTTTCGCTCACTTTTATCATTAGTTACCTTGCTGTTTATATATTTTCAGATTACAAAAACCTATATCTACCATCCATATTGCACTTGTATCACCATCTCTTGCCGAACTAGTGCACCTATACAATTTACCATTGTATTGGGTGTGTCGGGGACACAAGAGACTCTTTGTTATTTGGTTGCGAGGGTTGTTTGAGAGAGACCATCTTCATCCCTATGCCTCCCACGGATTGATAAACCTTAGGTCATCCACTTGAGGGAAATTTGCTACTGTCCTACAAACCTCTGCACTTGGAGGCCCAACAACGTCTACAAGGAGAAGGTTGCGTAGTAGACATCAATCTCTTTTCTGGCGCCGTTGCCAGGGAGGCTAGGTAAGCGGCACTCACACCCCGTCAGTCAAGCTCTTTTCTGGCGCCGTTGCCGGGGAGGTGAGTGCTTGAAGGTATATCTTTAGGTCTTGCAATCGAATCTTTTTGTTTCTTGTTTTAGCACTAGTTTAGTTTATAAAAGAAAACTAAAAAAATGGAATTAAGTTTGCCACATACGCTTCATCTTTTTAATATCTTTCGTGAGTATGATGGAAAGGAAAATTGTGCCAAAGTGTTAGAAGAAGAATGCATTAAAATGTTTGGCACTAAATCTTTGAATGATGAGCATGATTGCAATGTTGTTAGTATGAACTCCTTGAATATCCATGGTACTAACGATGATTGCACTAGTTATGATGAAAATGCCTCCTATAAACATGTCAATTTGTGGAGTGCATTGGGTTTGCAAGTATACACCAAATAGGGAAGATAGATATTGCAAGAGGCATAAGCATTTAGAAACTAAATGGTTGCTTGAAAGGCTAGATGCGTGTGCTAAAAATTTAAACTTTCTTAGCCGTACTTGTGAACTTTGCAATGAACGTGATCATTTTAGTACCCAATGCAAATTGTTTCATGATCGTATCGTGTCCAAAAATTGTGATGACTTGATTTCCCTTGCACATCATAATGAACTTAGTTTGCTCTTGGGTTATGAAGAAATGAAACGTATAACTGAGGATATTCCAAAATTTGCCCTTGGTAGAGTTCTTCATTTTGATCTAGAGGAAATTTATATGTATTGTGCGGTGAATTGCAGTGAAAATCCTTATATTGCCAACTACATAAAGAAAAGAAAACAAATAGAAGATGAAGAGAATACTAATGAAAAGGAAGAGACTTCCCGATATCCTCCTATTATTTCTTATGATGAATCAGGTAACGAGGAGGAGCCTTCTATTCAACCAATCTCATTAATAAGGAGCTCCAAAAAGAGGATTGAACCCACACATGAGGTGAAGAAGAAGAAAATAAAAAGGAAGAGAGGTAAAAAGATATCTCTCCCAAATAATGTTGCTCCTATTATTGTAGTGCCTCATGAAAATGAAAAAAATAATAATTGTGGAAGATGATGCACTTGATGATGATCTCGTTATGCCTATTGCTTGTTGTGATGATTGTGATTGGGAAGATAATAATACTTCGTATGATCTTGAAAATCTTTTTGGCACTTGCTTGGAAGAATATGATAATTGCTATACTATTGGTGTTATCCATACTATTAATGATGAGAGTGATTATGCTTATGATACGAAAAGGCCCAAGCTTGGGGATGTTATGTTTGATGAAGATGATGTTTTTGAGAATATATTTGCTGCAATTAATGTTTGTCCCAAGCTTGGGGATGCTATGTTTAATGAAGATGATATTTTTAGTCTCCCAAGTTTTGATATGCAAATTTGTTATGATGATAGCATGCCTCCTACTTATGATGATTATATTTATGAAAGTGGGTTTGGAAGAGTGTCAAATTTAGGAAGTAATGATCCCACTATTTTGGAGGGTGTTGAATCTTTTAATATTTATGAAAGTGGATTTGAGAGGTCATGACTTTTATTTAGTAATGATTCCACTATCTTGGAAGAGGTTTCAATCGATTATGATGAGAACAAAGTTGCTACTTATGATGATTATTGTGATGAAACTTATGCTATAAAAAGTAGTGATGATTATATTTATAAAACTTGTCATGATTATGATTACCCTTTTTCTGAACATTATTCTTTTAATGTGGAAACAATTTATAGTATTCAAGTCTCTTATGATACTCCCACTATTCCGAATGAGAAGAATTTTGCTTATGTTGAGAGTAGTAAAATTTCTATGATTGTAGGTCATGAAAAGAATGCTTTAGGTGCTGGTTATATTGTTGAATTCATTCATTATGCTACTAAAAATTATTATGAGGGCGGAACATACGCTTGTAGGAATTGCAATAATATCAAGCTTCCTCTCTATGTGCTTAAAGTTTTGAAGCTATGCTTGTTTTCCCTTCCTATGCTAGATGATTCTTGCTCCAATAAGTTGTTTGTTCACAAAATCCCTATGCATAGGAAGTGGGTTAGACTTAAATGTGCTAGTAATATTCTTCATGATGCTCTCTTTTTGTTTCAATTCTTATCTTTTATGTGAGCATCATTGAAATCATCATGCCTAGCTAGGGGCGTTAAACGATAGCGCTTGTTGGGAGGCAACCCAACTTTATTTTAGTTTCTTGCTTTTTGGTTCTGTTTAGGAATAAATAAACCATCTAGCTTCTGTTTAGATGTGTTTTTGTGTTTTAGTTAGTGTTTGTGCCAAGTAGAACCTTTGGGAAGACTTGGGTGAAGTCTTTATGATCATGCTGTAAAAAACAGAAACTTTAGCGCTCACGAGATTAGCTTCACATTTTTACTGGAGAGTGCTATTTAGTTGATTCTTTTTGCAGATGATTACTAGACAAATTCCTCAGGTCCACCAATTTATTTTAGAATATTTGGAGTTCCAGAAGTATACGTTTGATACAGATTACTACAGACTGTTCCGTTTTTGACAAATTCTGTTTTCATTGTGTTGCTTGCTTATTTTGATGAATCTATGGCTAGTAAAATAGTTTATAAACCATAGAGAAGTTGGAATACAGTAGGTTTAACACCAATATAAATAAAGAATGAGTTCATTACAGTATCTTGAAGTGGTCTTTTGTTTATTTATTTCGCTAGCAGACTTACGAGTTTGTTGTTAAGTTTTGTGTTGTGAAGTTTTCAAGTTTTGGGTAAAGATTCGATGGACTATGGAATAAGGAGTGGCAAGAGCCTAAGATTGGGGATGCCCAAGGCACCCCAAGGTAATATTCAAGGATAACCAAGAGCCTAAGCTTGGGGATTCCCCGGAAGGCATCCCCTCTTTCGTCTTCATTCATCGGTAACTTTACTTGGAGCTATATTTTATTCACCACATGATATGTGTTTTGCTTGGAGCGTCATTTTATTTTCTTTAGCTTTGCTTGCTGTTTGAATAAAATACCAAGATCTGATATTATTAAATGGGAGAGTCTTCACATAGTTTTATAATTATTTAACTACTCATTGATCTTCACTTATATCTTTTTGTAGTAGTTTGTCGTTTGCTCTAGTGCTTCACTTATATCTTTTAGAGCACAATGGTGGTTTTATTTTGAAGAAATAGATGAACTCTCATGCTTCACTTATATTATTTTGTGAGTCTTTAGAACAGCATGGTAATTTGCTTGGGTTATGAATTTAGTCCTAATATGATGGGCATCCAAGAGGGATATAATAAAAACTTTCATATAAAGTGCATTGAATACTATGAGAAGTTTGATTCCTTATGATTGTTTTGAGATATGAAGATGGTGATATAAGAGTCATGCTAGTTGAGTGGTTATGAATTTGAGAAATACTTGTGTTAAAGTTTGTGATTCCCGTAGCATGCATGTATGGTGAACCGTTATGTGATGAAGTCGGAGCATGATTTATTTATTGATTGTCTTCCTTATGAGTGGCGGTCGGGGAATGACGATGGTCTTTCCTACCAATCTATCCCCCTAGGAGCATGCGCGTAATACTTTGCTTTGATAACTTCTAGATTTTTGCAATAAGTATATGAGTTCTTTATGACTAATGTTGAGTCCATGTATTATACGCACTCCTCTTCCTTCCACCATTGCTAGCCTCTCTAATACCGCGCACTTTTCGCCGGTATCATACACCCACCATTTACCTTCCTAAAAACTGCCACCATACCTACCTATCATGGCATTTCCATAGCCATTCCGAGATATATTGCCATGCAACTTTCCACCGTTCCATTTATTATGACACGCTTCATCATTGTCATATTGCTTTGCATGATCATGTAGTTGACATCGTATTTGTGGCAAAGCCACCGTTCATAATTCTTTCATACCTGTCACTCATGAGTCATTGCACATCCCGGTACACCTTGGAGGCATTCATATAGAGTCATATTTTTGTTCTAAGTATCGAGTTGTAATTATTGAGTTGTAAGTAAATAAAAGTGTGATGATCATCATTATTAGAGCATTGTCCCAGTGAGGAAAGGATGATGGAGACTATGATTCCCCCACAAGTCGGGATGAGACTCCGGACTAAAAAAAGGGGCCATAAAAAAAAGAGAAAAGGCCCAAATAAAAAAAAAAATAAAAAATGAGAGAAAAAGAGAGAAGGGGCAATGCTACTATCCTTTTACCACACTTGCGCTTCAAAGTAGCACCATGATCTTCATGATAGAGAGTCTCCTATGTTGTCACTTTCATATACTAGTGGGGATTTTACATTATATAACTTGGCTTGTAATTCCAATGATGGGCTTCCTCAAAATGCCCTAGGTCTTCGTGAGCAAGCGAGTTGGATGCACACCCACTTAGTTTCTTTTGTTGAGCTTCCATACACTTATAACTCTAGTGCATCCGTTGCATGGCAATCCCTACTCACTCACATTGATATCTATTGACGGGCATATCCATTGCCCGTTGATACGCCTAGTTGATGTGAGACTATCTTCTCCTTTTTGTCTTCTCCACAATCACCGTTCTATTCCACCTATAGTGCTATATCCATGGCTCACGCTCATGTATTGCGTGAAGATTGAAAAAAGTTTGAGAACATCAAAAGTATGAAACAATTGCTTGGCTTGTCATCGGGGTTGTGCATGATTTAAATACTTTGTGTGGTGAAGATAGAGCATAGCCGTATTATATGATTTTGTAGGGATAGCTTTCTTTGGCCATGTTATTTTGAGAAGACATGATTGCTTTGTTAGTATGCTTGAAGTATTATTGTTTTCATGTCAATATTAAACTTTTGTTTTGAATCTCATGGATCTGAATATTCTTGCCACAATAAAGAGAATTACATGGATAAATATGTTAGGTAGCATTCCACATCAAAAATTCTTTTTTTATCATTTACCTACTCGAGGACGAGCTGGAATTAAGCTTAGATCTTGTCGTCTCCAACGTATCTATAATTTTTGATTGTTCCATGCTATTATATTATCTGTTTTGGATGTTTTATGGGCTATACTATGCACTTCTATATTATTTTTGGGACTAACCTATTGACCCAGAGCCCAGTGCCAGTTCCTGTTTTTTCCGTTGTTTTAGTGTTTCGAAGAAAAGGAATATCAAATGGAGTCGAAACGGAATGAAACCTTCTGGAGAAGTTATTTTTGGAAGGAAAGCAACCCGGGAGACTTGGAGTCCACGTCAAGGAAGCAACGAGGGAGGCACGAGGCGGCGCGCCCACCCCTGGCGTGCCTCCACCCTCGTGGGCCCCTCATGGCTCCTGACGCATTTCTTCCTCCTATATATACCCATATACCCTAAAACTATCGGGAACAGAATAGATCGGGAGTTCCGCCGGCCCGCAAAGCCTCCTCTGTAGCCACCAAAACCCAATCGGGACCCCTGCTCGGCACCTGCCGGAGGGTGGAACCCTCACCGTGGCCATCTTCATCATCCCGGCGCTCTCCATGACGAGGAGGGAGTAGTTCACCCTCGGGGCGAGGGTATGTACCCGATAGCTATGTGTTTGATCTCTCTCTCTCTCTCTCTCTCTCTCTCTCTCTCTCTCGTGTTCTTGATTTGGCACGATCTTGATGTATCGCTAGCTTTGCAATTATAGTTGGATCTTATGTTTCTTCTCCCCTCTCTCTTGTAATGGATTGAGTTTTCCTTTGAAGTTATCTTATCGGATTGAGTCTTTTAATGATTTGAGAACACACGATTTATGTCTTGCCGTGCGTGTCTGTGGTGACAATGGGATATCCGTGACTCACTTGATGTATGTTTTGGTGATCAACTTGCGGGTTCATGCCCATGAACTTATGCATAGGGTTGGCACACGTTTTCGTCTTGATTCTCCGTTAGAAACTTTGGGGCGCTCTTTGAGGTTCTATGTGTTGGTTGAATAGATGAATCCAGATTGTGTGATGCATATCGTATAATCATACCCACGGATACTTGAGGTGACATTGGAGTATCTAGGTGACATTAGGGTTTTGGTTGATTTGTGTCTTAAGGTGTTATTCAATACTGATTCGGGGCTGTTTGTGACACTTTACGAGGTGAATAGCCCAACGGATTGATTGGAAAGAATAACTTTGAGGTGGTTTGATACCCTACCATAATCTCTTCGTTTGTTCTCCACTATTAGTGACTTTGGAGTGACTCTTTGTTGCATGTTGAGGGATAGTTATATGATCCAATTATGTTATTATTGTTGAGAGAACTTGCACTAGTGAAAGTATGAACCCTAGGCCTTGTTTCAACGCATTGCAATACCGTTTTGTTCACTTTTATCATTAGTTACCTTGCTGTTTTTATATTTTCAGATTACAAAACCTATATCTACAATCCATATTGCACTTGTATCACGATCTCTTCGCCCAACTAGTGCACCTATACAATTAACATTGTATTGGGTGTGTTGGGGACACAAGAGACTCTTTGTTATTTGGTTGCAGGGTTGTTTGAGAGAGACCATCTTCATCCTACGCCTCCCACGGATTGATAAACCTTAGATCATCCACTTGAGGGAACTTTGCTACTGTCCTACAAACCTCTGCACTAGGAGGCCCAACAACGTCTACAAGGAGAAGGTTGCGTAGTAGACATCACCATCTTCTCTTATAAAAGCACCAACCAGGAGGCACTATGATCGAACTTGAGCATTGGGTGTAGCTAATATGCGAGTGTGTTTCATGAATGGATCAATGATTGAGCATGATGGGCTAGGGATAACTTATTTTAGCGTTGATATTTTGAAAGACATGGTTGCTTGTTGATATGCTTGAGTATTTAAGTTATCATGTCAAAACTAGACTATTGCTTTAAACAATATAAATGTCCAAATGTCCATGCTATAAAGAAAAGAATATGATATGACATGTTAGGCAACATTCCACATCAAAAATTTTGTTTTTATCATTTACCTACTCGAGGACGAGCAGGAATTAAGCTTGGGGATGCTAATACATCTCCAACGTATCTATAATTTTTTATTGTTCATGCTGTTATATTATCAATCTTGGATGTTTTATAATCATTTTATAGTCATTTTATATCATTTTTGGTACTAACCTATCGACATAGTGCCAAGTGCCGATTCTGCTGTTTTACGCATGTTTTTACATCGCACTAAATCAATGCGAGCGGAGTCCAAACACAATGAAACTTTTTGGACGAGAAGGCGTCCAATGGGTCAAGAAGCACACAGGGGGTGCCCAGAGGAGCACAACTCACGGTAGCGCTGGCTCAAAGGGCCTAGGTGGGTTGTGCCCACCTCGGGTGCCCCCTGAACCGCCTCTTTACTCTATAAATACCCCAATATTCTAGAAACCCTAGGAGAGTCGACGAAAATCAATCCCAGCCGCCGCAAAGTCCAGGACCACCAGATCCAATCTAGACACCATCACGAAGGGGTTCACCACTTCCATTGGTGCCTCTCCGATGATGCGTGAGTAGTTCTTTGTAGACCTTCGGGTTCGTAGTTAGTAGCTAGATGGCTTCCTCTCTCTCTTTTGATTCTCAACACAATGGTCTCTTTGATTTCCATATGATGTAACTCTTTTTGCGGTGTGTTTGTTGGGATCAGATGAACTTTGAGTTTATGATCAGATCTATCTTTTTATATCCATGAAAGTTATTTGAGTTTCTTTGATCTCTTATATGCATGATTGCTTATAGCTTCGTATTTCTTCTCCAATATTTGGTTTTTGTTTGGCCAACTCGATCTATTTATCTTGCAATGGGAAGAGGTGTTTTGTAGTGGGTTCGATCTTACAGCGCTTGATCCTAGTGACAGAAGGGGAACCGACACATATGTATCATTGCTACTAAGGATAAAACGATGGGGTCTATTTCTACATAAATAGATCTTGTCTACATCATGTCATCGTTCTTAGCTATGAACGCATGCCCCCAAATAGCTTGGTCTGACATCTCACCCAACCATAACACAGAACCTATAGGAGTCCATCATGGTTAAAACCCCCTTTTGCTTCCGGTCAAAGGTGGACCATGTGCGGGACCAGAAATGCGTGCTTGTGGCACGAGATGGGTGAGACCACATATGAACCACTCGCGGGTGGCCCAACTATATGTATGAAAAGGGTGTTGTGATATTTAAATACCCAATTCACAACTTTGATGTGGCACATGTGCCTTGCAAATTAACCGGACATCCCCGACCCCACAGAGGTTCAGGAAGTGAGAAGTAAGTGCCCCCCCCCCCACACACTTTGAGTCGGTGGGAGAGTGCATATCACTAAGACGTACTGTCACACGGACCAAGAAGAATCCACCTTGGTATTCACGCATGGGCATGCACTCAAACTTAGGTCTGGAATCTCACCATGACCTATACTATATGGCAACACGAACCAAAGAAGGAGAATCCACCCTAGTAACCTCTCTCATTGTTGGTTGAAGGATGGGCGCCACATGGGCCCATGAATATATAGGCTTGCGATAACCAAGCGAGGGAGAGTGTCTAAAGACAACCACTGCATGCATGTGTCCCAAACATATGTATGGAGGTGTGTGATGCATGCATATATTTGAATACTCAGTGCACAACATGGATGTGGCGCCTGCATAAAAAATCACACAATCCCCACACAGATCGAGGTTCATGATGCGTCGTGTACTGGTCCCCCCCCCCACTTTGATCTGGTGGGAGGGATTCATGCGTACACGTGCACTCAAACTATATTATGTGATCTCACAGCATGACCTATATCGTAAGACAAACCAAAATTTAATCCCCTCCTAAGTCAAATTAACCTCAATCGTTGTCTGTCAAAGTGATGGACCAAGCAGGCCCAGATATGGAAGCATCATGGATAACCATGTGAGTGAGTGCAAGAGGACAACCACCATTGCTTGCATGTGGGCCAAATGTATGTATGGAGGTGTGTGGTTATGATGTTTGAATACCCAAATGCACAACTTTGATGTGGCACCTGCCTCGGCCGTAAAGTCCCCACACGGAGCGAGGTTCATGATGTGTAGTATATGTTGGTCCCCTCTCCCTCTTCGACATGTACTATATACTCCTAGCATAACACAAACCAAAAAGAATCGTCCTTGTTGGTCAAATTAATCTCTCTCGTTGGGTCAAAGTGATGGAGGACGACCTCGCGAGCCCACAGATGGAACACGCGAGTGAGTGTCCTATAGGACCACCATCGTCTACATGTGGCCCAAAGAGGTGTTGTGTGATGTTTGAATACCCAATGCACAACTTTGATGTGGCAACTACCTCGGAAACTGGAAAGTCCCCACACGGAGCGAGATTCATGACGCGTAGTATATGCTGGTCCCCTCCCCCTCATCGACATGTACTATATATTCCTACCGTATCACAAACCAAAAAGAATCCTCCTTGTTGGTCAAATTAATCTCTCTCATTAGGTCAAAGTGATGGAGAACGACCTCACGGGCCCACGGATGGAAGCATCGCACACGAGTGAGTGTCTTATAGGACAACCATCGCCTGCATGTGGCCCAAAGAGGTGTTGTGTGATGTTTGACTACCCAATGCAGAACTTTGATGTGGCAGCTGCCTTCGAAACCACAAAGTCCCCACATGAAGTGAGGTTCATGACGAGTAGTATATGCTGGTCCCCCTCCCCCCTCTTCAACACATGCTATATACTCCTACCCTAACACAAACCAAAAAAGAATCATCCTTGTTGGTAAAATTGACCTCTCTCGCTGTAGGTCAAAGTGATGGACGATGGCATCGGAGGCCCACAGCTACCGTCACACGCGAGTGAGTGTCCTAGGACAACCACCGCCTACATGTGGCTCAAAGAGGTGTTGTGTGATGTTTGAATACCAAATGCACAACTTTGATGTGTGATGTCTACTACACAACTTATTCTTGTAGACTTGTGTTGGGCCTCCAAGCGTAGAATTTTATAGTAGAAAATTTCCCTCAAGTGGATTACCTAAGGTTTATCAATCCGTAGGAGGCGTAGGATGAAGATGGTCTCTCTCAAACAACCCTGCAATCAAATACAAGCAATCTCTTGTGTCCCCAACAAACCAAATACAATGATAAATTGAATAGGTGCACTTGTTCGGCGGAGAGATGTTGATACAAGTGTAGTATGGATGGTAGATATAGGTTTTTGTAATCTGAAAATATAAAAACAGCAAGGTAGCAAGTGATAAAATGGAGCACAAATGGTATTGCAATGCTTGAAAACAAGGCCTAGGGTTCATACTTTCACTAGTGCAATCTCTCACTAGTGCTACCATAATTGAATCATATAAAAATCCCTCAACGTCGATAAAGAGTCACTCCAAAGTCCTTATCTAGCAGAGAACATAAGATGAAATTGTTGTAGGGTATGAAACCACCTCAAAGTTATCTTTTCCGATCAATCTATTGAGCCATACCTATAAGTGTCACAAACAAACCTAGAGTTCGTACTAAAATAACACCATATGATACGCATTAAGAAACTCTAATGTCACCTAGATACTCCAATGTCACCACAAGTATCCGTGAGTTGATTATTCGATATGCATCAAACACCTTAAGATTCATAATATTCAATCCAACACAAATAAGTTCAAAGAGTGCCCCAAAGTTTCTACTTGAGAAAGTAGGACGAAAACGTGCATCAACCTCTATGCATAGATTACCCCAGTATCACCATTTGGAATTCGCAAGTTGACTGCCAACACATATATCAAGTGAATCAATAGAACATCCCATTGTCACCAGGGGTATCCACATGCAAGACATACATCAAGTGTTCTCAAACCCAAAATATTCAATCCGCTAATAGTGAAACCTCAAAGGGAAAGACTCAATTCATTACAACAAGATAGAGAGGGAGCAATACCATATGATCCAACTATATTAAAAAGGCTTGCAGTACATCAAGATCATGCCAAATCAAGAACACGAGAGAGAGAAATCAAACACATAGCTACTATTACATTCCCTTAGGCCTGAGGGTGAACTACTCCCTCCTTATCATGGTGACCGCCGGGATGATGAAGTTGGCCTCCGGTGATGATTTCCCCCTCCGACAGGGTGTCGGAACAGGTCTCCAGATGGGATTTATTTGGAGGTTTGCGGCGGCGGAGTCAAAGTTCTAGGTTATCTTTGGGGGGTTTCTCTATTTATAGGAATTTTTAGCATTAGCATCACGCAAAAAGGTGTTACAATGGGCCCACAAGGCACTTGGGCACCATCACCCCCTAGGCGCGCCCAAGTGGCTTGTGACCACCTCGTGGCTCTTCTAGTCATCCCACGAAGCTTCGGGGGTCTCTTTTTTTCCAAAAAAATCATTAAAAAGTATCATCCCATTTGTCAAATTCGTCCAATTTGTGGATGCCACTTCATAAATATCGTCCAGAGGCTATTATAGGTGTTGCGTCACCTTATTATTGGGCCCAGCCCATGTAATTTCAAAATACTGAAGTATAAGCTGTTTTTAGAGTCCGTATGTGTGGGGAAAACAGAGTTAGGGTTGGTTTCGGACCCCTCCTCCAAGGGGCTACAAAATCCCCCCTCTTCCTCCATATATACAACCCTTAGAGTGTCATTTAGAATTTGTGTTTTTTTAGATTAAAGTTCGCCATAGCTCCAACATAGCGTACTTCGTTTGTGTTCAACGACCAGACCAAGACGTCACATAACCCCACTTTCATCAATAACGCTTTCCTCTTATATTCGCAATATACATATTGCAATCTCAGTTTCTTGCTTGTTCTTCGTTTGCTCGCAGGAAATAGACCCTCATGGTCAGGTTGATCAGCTCCAGCGTGGTCAATAACCCTCGGAAGTTGGTTTAGCGATTGCTAAGGCGCGACGTCCCGCACGTTTGTACTCTGATTGTCAAAGTCTACTCCCACAGAAAACTATAATCACCTTCTCATCGAAAGATGGGACACCTTTGCCTCTATCACGGTCATGAAGAGGTACTTCATCATCCTTGTTGCCCCTCCGATGATGCGTGAGTAGTTTACCACAGACCTATGGGTTCGTAGTTAGTAGTTAGTAGATAGATGGCTTCTTCTCTCTTTTTGATCTTCAATACAATGTTCTCCTCGATGTTCTTGGAGATCTATTGGATGTACTTCTTTTTTGTGGTGTGTTTTTTGGGATCCGATGAATTGTGAGTTTATGATCAGATCTATCCATGAATATTATTTGAATCTTCTCCGAAATCTTTTATGTAGGATTGTTATAGCCTCTTATTTCTTCTCCGATTTATTAGTTTGGTTTGGCCAACTAGATTGATTTACCTTGCCATGGGAACATGTGCTTTGTGATGGGTTCGATCTTGCGGTGCTCAATCTTAGTGATAGAAAGAGACATGACATGCATGTATCATTGCTATTAAGGGTAACAATATGGGGTTTATTCATACGTGAGTGTATCTTGTCTACATCATGTCATCGTTCTTATTGCATTACTTTGTTTTTCCATGAACTTTATACACTAGATTCATACTGGATAGCGGTCGATGTGTGGAGTAATAGTAGTAGATGCAGGCAGGAGTCGGTCTACTAATCTTGGATGTGATGCCTATATACATGATCATTGCCTTGGATATCGTCATAATTATTTGCTTTTCTACCAATTGCCCAATAGTAATTTGTTTACCCATCGTATGCTATTTTCTCGAGAGAGGCCTCTAGTGAAAATTATGGCCATCGGGTCTATTTTCTTTCATATTAAAGCCAAAAATACCTTGCTGCGATTTTTCTTTATTTTCTTTATTTTTGTTAGATATATTTATCAAAACCTATACAATTTAATCTATCTCAATATCATTGAGGGATTGACAGCCCCTTTACGTGTTGGGTTGCAAGTATTTGTTGTTTGTGTGCAGGTGTTGTTTACATAGTGTTGCTTGGTTCTCCTACTGGATTGATAACCTTAGTTTCATAACTGAGGGAAATACTTAATTCGGATCACAAGTAGCACTAGCGTAAGCCGAGCAGTGAAGGTTCCGGTGTGAATAGTGGTTTCGGTGACAACCGGTCAATCGATTTTAAATATGCGGAGTTTGCAAAGCCGGACGCACTACAAAAAAAGACACACCCATGACATTTTGGTCTGAACGAATTTTTTTCCTGTCATGCTTATGACACTTCTATGACGATAATTATGAAAAAACCCGATATCATCATAGATGTGGTGGGCTCCTACTTCTATGACAAAAAATCATGACAGAAAATGAGCTTGTCGTCCTGGGTAGGCCGGAGACGCACCTGCATGACATTCTTTGTGCCGTCCATGATGGAAAAAATCGTGGTAGAAGCAAGGGCGAGGAAAATTTCGGGGAGTTCCCGGTTACGGTGGGTGGACGGGGCCGAGCGATGCAAGAAGGGAATGCGTGTTTCTCTTGTACACGTACGCGCGTGTGTGCAAGGCGTTGGGCTCTAACTGAACCCGAGCGAGGCGTTTGCTTACTAAACTCGAGAGATTGCACTAGCTAAATTACTGAAACCAAGCAGTTGATCGATCCCTGGCTTTAACTGAACCCAATAGAGGGATTCCTTCGCTAGTGCTGCTAACTGAAGCCGATCGAACCTGCTGCCTCTTGATGAATAGTGAATGTGGGGTTGGTTGAACGAGTTGAGACGTAGGTGGTTGGGGTTGGATGAACAGTTCCCGGTGGGGGTTGGATGAACAAGACCCCATGGTAGTAGTAGTAGGCCGTTGCCGCTGGATGAACAGGACCACGAGACGAGGCCACCACAGCCGAGCTGGTTGGGGGTGGATGAACAGTAGCCGGTGGAGGGCTGGTTGAACAGTAGCCGGTGGAGGGCTGGATGAACAGTAGCCCGTGGGGTGGAGGCAGGAGGAAGACGTGGTGGATGAACAGTTCAGGTGGAGGCTGAAGGAAGTCGAGGATGGGTGAACAGTAGGTCGTGGAGTCCCGATTTGCGGTACGCCACACCCCTCTGATGAAAAGGACCCCTGTTTCGACCGTAGCACTCCAACACAAGTCCATTTCCTCCGTTTTGCGGTACGCCACACCCCTCCCGATGAACACGACCCCCGTTTTGACTGTAGCCGGTCGAACAAAAGGCCGTTTCCTCCATACTCCGGTACACCACACACCTCCCGATGAACTAGATGCCATTTCGACCGTAGCCGGTTGAACAGAAGGCCGTTTCCTCCGTCTTGCAGACGCCGGACCACTGTTTAATTTGTTCCGTCCAAGCCGGTTGGCTCCCGTTGAACAGGATGCATTCCGACCCAGTCTGTTGCCTCCCAATGAACAAGATGTTGTTTCTTCGTTCCGACCCAGCCGGTTGGCTTCCCAATGAACAGGATGCCGTTACTGCCGTCCGTTGCCTCTCCATGTACACGAGCCCTCGCCGTACATATGCGCGAGTACGCGTTCGAGACCCCGCCCGTATGTATGTACATGGATGTATTTTTTGGCATGTGGATGTACATACGTGTACGCGGTTTAGAAGGGACTGCGTGAACTACTACGTCGTGGGCTCTACTACTACACGTGCCGCTGCTTGCTCAGCCACGGTTCGTCGTTGCAGAGAGACCGATCGACCAGTATGTACATATACGTTCGCGACAATGCCATGTATGCTTCGACTAGGTGGGCCCCGGCTGTCAGGGAGGATAAGGAGGCACTTCCTTGCGTGCGAAGATATTGATGGTGGGTCTGAGCTGTCAGGGGGAGGATTCATTTATTTTCACGCCTAGTATGGAGGCACTGTCCTTGCATCCGAAGATATAGTTGGTGGGTCCCAGCTGTCAGGGGGGAAAACATTTTTTTTGCAAAATACAGCTAAGCCAAAATACAGAGGCCCTTCCGGTAGGTCCCTGCTGTCAGGTGGAGGAACCATTATTTTGCGCGTAATAAGGAGGCACTTCCTTGCTGCGGCCGTGGATCCACCAGTCAGCCCCTCCACGTACAGTCCTCTTGCGATGTAAGTCATTCTTTGACCACGTTGACCATGATAACCCACAAGTATAGGGGATCGGAACAGTTTTCGAGCCTTGTCCAAGGTGAATTATTGCCAATGTCTCTTCCCAAGAATCATGATGGACAAAGTGACAATTCAAAAGGAATGGATCCAACATTATGTTACTATCGAAATTAGAAATCCTTTTATTTTCATCTATTAAAGAGTATTTAAGTTCTTGAAGTACTTGGAAGGTTTGTTTTAAATTGTCAACGAACAAATATTTTTTTAACAGGATTTTGTTATGCGTTAGTAAATAGTAAGATGAAGAAAAATGCAATATACTAGCTACAATAGCGCCTAAGGGCCCAAAAATTTCTCGAATAGGAATTCTAGGATTCCATTCTTTTATCGCATTGGGATGTTTTTAATTCTTGAATAAACCAATTCGAGAATAGTTGGATGCCGACAAAATCATCAAAGAGGTAGAGTATTCAACCCAAATTTATTGATTCGACACAAGGGGAGCCAAAGAATATTCTCAAGTATTAGCAGCTGAGTTGTCAATTCAACCACACCTGGAAACTTAGTATCTGCAGCAAAGTGTTTAGTAGCACAGTAATATGATAGTGGTGGTAACCATAGCAAAAGAGTAGTGCAAGCAAAGTAATATTTTTGGTATTTTGTAGTGATTGTAACAATAGCAACGGAGAAGTAAATAAGCGGA
Organism: Aegilops bicornis; assembly: GCA_021605145.1. Lineage (NCBI taxonomy): Eukaryota > Viridiplantae > Streptophyta > Magnoliopsida > Poales > Poaceae > Aegilops > Aegilops bicornis. The sequence goes on from CM038674.1 coordinate 337,889,033, forward strand.
AACCAGTATATGGAAAGCTCGTAGGCACCGGATCAGTGATGGATAATTATGCCGGACGCGGTTCATCATGTAACAGTCATAACATAGGGTGATATAGAACTAGCTCCAATTCATCAATATAATGTAGGCATGTATTCCGAATATAGTCATACGTGCTTATGGAAAAGAACTTGCATGACATCTTTTGTCCTACCCTCCCGTGGCAGCGGGGTCCTAATGGAAACTAAGGGATATTAAGGCCTCCTTTTAATAGAGAACCGGAATAAAGCATTAGCACATAGTGAATACATGAACTCCTCAAACTATGGTCATCACCAGGAGTGGTCCCGAATATTGTCACTTGGGGTTGCGGATCATAACACATAGTAGGTGACTGTAGACTTGCAAGATAGGATCAAGAACTCACATATATTCATGAAAACATAATAGGTTCAGATCTGAAATCATGGCACTCGGGCCCTAGTGACAAGCATCAAGCATAGCAAAGTCATAGCAACATCAATCTCAGAACATAGTGGATACTAGGGATCAAACCCTAATAAAACTAACTCGATTACATGATAAATTTCATCCAACCCATCACCGTCTAGCAAGCCTACGATGGAATTACTCACGCCTGGCGGTGAGCATCATGAAAGTGGTGATGGAGGATGGTTGATGATGACGGCGACGAATCCCCCTCTTGAAGCCCGAACGGACTCCAGATCAGCCCTCCCGAGAGGTTTTAGGGCTTGGCAGCGGCTCCGTATCGTAAAACGCGATGATTTCTTCTCTCCTATTTTTTTCTCCCCGAAAGCAAATATATAGAGTTGGAGTTTTCGTCGGAAAGTCTCCAGGGGGCCCACGAGGTAGGGGGGCACGCCCTAGGGGGGGGGCCACCCTCATGGACAAGGTGTGGGCCCCCTGGTCTTCATCTTTGGCGAGGATTTTTTACTATTTATTGTAAGGTATTTCGTGGAGTTTCGTGTCATTCCGAGAACTTACATTTTACGCACATAAAACAAAATCATGGCAATTCTGCTTTGAAAACAACGTCGGTCCGGGTTAGTTCCATTCAAATCATACAAGTTAGAGTCCAAAACAAGGGCAAAAGTGTTTGGAAAAGTAGATCTGACGGAGATGTATCAACTCCCCAAGCTTAAACCCTTTCTTGTCCTCAAGCAATTCAGTTGACAAACTGAAAGAGAAAAAGAAAAACTTTTACAAACTCTGTTTGCTCTTGTTGTTGTAAATATGTCAAGCCAGCATTCAAGTTTTCAGCAAAGATCATAACTAACCACATTTGCAATAATTCTCAGGTCTCACAATCACTCATATCAATAGCATAATCAACTAGCGAGCCATAATAATAAATCTCGGATGACAACACTTTCTCAAAACAATCATAATATGATATAACAAGATGGTATCTCGCTAGCCCTTTCTGAGACCGCAAAACATAAACGCAGAGCACCTTTAAAGATCAAGGACTGACTAGACATTGTAATTCATGGTAAAAGAGATCCAATCATAGTCACACCCAAAATAAATTAACAGTGATGAATGCAAATGACAGCTGTGCTCTCCAACTAGTGCTTTTAATAAGAGGGTGATGACTCAACATAAAAGTAAATGGATAGGCCCTTCAGAGGGGAAGCGAGGATTTGTAGAGGTGCCAGAGGCTCGGTTTTGAAATAGAGATAAATAATATTTTGAGCGGTATACTTTCATTGTCAACATAGCAACTAAGAGATGGCGATATCTTCCATGTCACACACATTATAGGCGGTTCCCAAACAGAATGGTAAAGTTTATACTCCCCCTCCACCAACAAGCATCAATCCACGGCTTGCTCGAAACAACGAGTGCCTCCAACATACATCAGGTCCTAGGGGGAGTTTTGTTTGCAATTAATTTTGATTTAGTTTGCATAAAGCATGGGACTGGGCATCCCGGTGACCAGCCATTTTCTCTTGAGTGAGGAGAGGAGTCCACTAGAGGGAGTCCTGGATTAGGGGGTATCCAGACAGCCAGACTAAAACCTTTGGCCGGACTGTTGGACTATGAAGATACAAGATTGAAGACTTCGTCCCGTGTCCGGATGGGACTCTCCTTGGCGTGGAAGGCAAGCTTGGAGATACGGATACGTAGATCTCCTTCCTTGTAACCGACTCTGTGTAACCCTAGCCCCCTCCGGTGTCTATATAAACCGGAGGGTTTAGTGCGTAGGACCAACAACGATCATACCATAGGCTAGCTTCTAGGGTTTAGCCTCTTCGATCTCGTGGTAGATCAACTCTTGTAATACTCATATCATCAAGATCAATCAAGCAGGAGTAGGGTTTTATCTCCATCGAGAGGGCCCGAACACAGGTAAAAACACCGTGTCCCTTGTCTCCTGTTACCATCCGCCTAGACGCATGGTTCGGGACCCCTACTCGAGATCCGCCGGTTTTGACACCGACATTGGTGCTTTCATTGAGAGTTCCACTGTGCCGTCACCGCAAGGAAGGATGTCTCGTCTTGTCTTTAAAGACAATATTACCGCCGGGGGAATCTCGTCTCGTCTCGTCTCGTTTCATCATGACCGCCTGTTCGGCTGCTGCACCGACGATGACTTCTCGGGTCATCGAGAACAGCCTCCACGTCAACTCGGAACTTGCCGAGCAGATGGATCCAATGGAGCTCTCTTCCCTAAACGAAGCTCTTGGATCGTGATCGCCACCCTAGGAGTCGCTACGGACTATGATCGGATTGGGTTTAAACCCGATCAAAGGGATATTAACTCCCCACCGGTCACCCATCATATTGCGGTGGCGGAGGAACAATGCGGCGATTCTTCCTCTATCTTGAGGACTAACTATGTCCGGATTCCCGAGCTCTCCGAGCCGGACACCCGTTTACGGGGGGACATCACCCAAGCCTCGAACCTAGAGTCAGGCGGTGGGCCGAACTTATCAGGCAACATCCACGGAACCCGAACTTCCAAGATTGGAAACTCCTCGGCCCCTGGGTCTCAGTTGGGTAAGGGTTGGACTCAATTCCACCCACCCACCCAAACATAAGCGATCTCTCCCACATCGTGCAAGAGCCCCTGTGAAAGCGATACACCATTATTGGGCTGATTCCACCTTGTGATGAACAAGGTTAAGGACTGTCGCGAGGAAGATGCAATCTTATTTTTCTGCAATAATTGCACGGACAAGGGAATCCTTAATGCCATAAGTCGCCGTGACATATCACGCTTCGCTGACTTGGCGTCCATAGTATGAAAGTACTGTGCGATGGAAAGCGCCTGGAAAACCGAATCTAAATTCTAGGATAATCCGGCTCCAAATACACACACAGTCCGAAGTAAAAGGGTGCACTATCATAAGACACCTGAGTTAATTACAAAGAAGCAAAAACCCTCTACGGGGCGTGGAACCGTATTGGAGGGATGGCTCAATGGACCCTGCAAAATTCACAGTACGGCGGATACCATACCAACGCACAGCCTTAGAGCATGTTGGATACTCCGATAGGTGGCCAAAAGCGGCGAAGATCTTCTCATCCCAGATGCCACAGAGCACCATCCCGGGGATAACAATACGGTATTAACAGTCTTTGAGACCTTCGCATCAAATAATAGGCGCAAGCGAACACTTCGCAGCCTTGCTGAAATCTGCCACGTGGCAGAAATAAATCCATGGAGTGACACGGCTATTACCTTCAATGCCAGTGACGAACCTAAATTCCGAACAGCCCGAGCACCAGCTGCACTGGTCCTCAGTCCAATTGTGTACGGCTTTCGACTCACCAAAGTACTCATGGACGGCGGCAGTGGATTAACCTCATCTATGAGGAAACTCTTCAAACAATGGAAATAGACTGGAACTGCATTGAGCGAAGCAAAGACAACCTTCAGAGGAATCATCCCGATGGGAAGCACGCTGTCTTTGGTAAAATCACACTAGATGTGGTATTCGCACACCAGAGAACTATAGGTCGAAGAAATTACATTCCAAGTGGCCCCGTTCAGTAGCGGATATCACGCCCTTTTAGGGCGCGAGGCGTTCACGATCTTTCAAGCTATACCCCATTACGGGTACATGAAGCTCAAGATTCCCGGGCCCAACGGAATCATCACTCTCGTTAGTGATCCGGACACAGCACTCCGCGCCAAAAACAAAACAACCGCATTGGCCTTCGAGGCATTATCCGAAGCCCTTGCGGCCGAGGAATTAACTGCGCTGCGCTCCACAGTGGACAGGGACGACGTGATACTTGATAAGAGATCCAAGTCCACCTCTTTTAAACCAGCAGATGAAATAGTCAAATTCCAAGTCCACCCAACGGACCCTACAAAAACAGCCTCCATCGGGGCACGCGATTAAACACCGCCGTGGACGCCGCTTACTGGGAGTTCTGCGAGAATTGGGACATATTACTTTGGCATCCCTTAGATATGCCAGAATCCACCTTGTTGGCCGAGCAGCCTTAATATTCTAAAAGGATTCAAGCGGTCAAGCAGACTCTTCAGCGTTTCTCTAAACCTAAGAGACAAGCTATGGGAGAGGAACTAGCCAAGTTATTGGAGGCCGGATTCATTAGAGAGATAAAACATCCGGACTGGCTAGCAAACCTGGTGATGGTACCAAAGAAGGACAAATCACAGGCGCCTATGTATTAGCCGATTTCAAGGACCTCAACAAGGCTTGCCCAAAGGATCCCTTCCCCCTCCCCCGCATCGATCAAATTATCGATGCTACCACAGGACACGATTCATTGTGTTTCCTTGACGCATACTCCAGCTACCACCAAATCAAGATGGCAGAGTCCGACCAAGCCGCATACGGGCGTTCATCACACCATATACGCCCCGTCCGTTTCAACACAATGCCTTTTGGGCTCAAAAATGCCGGCGCAACATATCAGCGCATGATTCAGACATGTCTGGAGAAACAGATCGGCAAAACAGTAGAGGCATACGTAGATGATGTGGTCATCAAAACCAAACACGTCGACTCTCTAATAGACGACTTGAGGCTCACATTCAACAACCTCCACACATACGACATCAAGCTCAATCCAGAAAAATGCGTTTTCGATGTACCAGCCGGAAAGCTCCTGGGCTTCATCGTCTCCGGTCGAGGAATTGAAGCAAATCCAGCCAAAATTCGAGCTCTGTCACAGTTGGCAATCCCAACGGACCTCAAACAAATCCAGAAATTAACTGGATGTGTGGCGGCTCTAAGCCGCTTTATCTCCCGCTTAGGTGAAAAGGCATTACCTCTTTATCGCCTTCTTGGTATGCCGAACTCTTCGAGTGGTGGACGGATCTTTTCTGCCGGATTGGAAGAAATAAAGGCCATACTGGCGACCAACCCAATCCTGGCCGTGCCTAACATCGGCGAACCAATACTATTGTACATTGTGGCAACCCATCAGGTTGCAAGCGTAGTGCTCGTCGTCGAACGAGAAACGGACGGACATAAATTCCCCCTTCAAAAGCCGGTCTATTATGTATCCACTGTCCTCACTCCATGCAAATCACGGTACCCACATTATCAAAAAATAGCCTATGCGGTATTCATGGCATCCCAGAAGCTGCGACACTACTTTCAAGAGTGTTCAATTACAGTAGCCTCGGAAGTGCCACTTAATGATATCATAAACAACTGCGACGCCACGGGCCGGATTGCCAAATGGGCCATTGAGCTCCTCCCGTTCGACATAATATACACACCCCGGCGAGCCATTAAGTCGCAAGTATTGGCCGACTTTGTCACCGAATGGACGGAAACCGAACTCCCTAAAGAGTAGGTGCATACTCCAATTGGATCATGCACTTGGACGGCTCCAAAATGCTAGCTGGTCTAGGGGCTGGCGTCGTCCTGACGTCCCCAACTGGAGATACAGTTCAATACGTACTCGAGATACTGTATACAGACTCCAACAACGCAGCCGAATACGAGGCCCTGTTACATGGTCTCCAGATGGCAGTTTCCATGGGCATTCGACGCCTACAGGTGCGTGGGGATTTGAACCTCGCAATATCCCAAATAAATGGAGAATTCGATGCCAAGGATCCGAAAATGGCGGCCTATCGCAACGCCGTCCTCAAGATGTCAGCTCGGTTCGAGGGGCTTGAATTCCACCATGTGGCTCGGGAAAACAATCAGGCGGCGGATATCCTCGCCCGCATCGGTGCAAAATGCGATATAGTCCCACCCGACATCTTTTTGGAGAGGCTGTTTAAGCCATCCGTGGTATGGGAAGGGGACACCGGTAACAATAGTCCGGACCCGGTCACAATGCCCGATACCGAACACTCTGACATCATTGGAGGCTCTGCCACCGAAATAACACCTTCAGCCCACGTAATAATGGCCGTCATCGCCCCGTGGACAGAACCATTCCTGGCCTACCTTACTAGGCAGGAACTTCCCAAGGACCAAAACGAGGCACACTGCATAGTGCGCGGTCGAAAGCCTACAAGGTCCACGAGGGAGAGCTGTATAAGAAATCCACTACCGGAGTCCTTCAAAGGTGCATCTCCGAAGAGGAAGGGCGCAAGCTTTTGGCAGAAATTCACGCCGGACTCGGCGGCCACCATGCCGCAGCCCGGGCCCTTGTAAGCAAGGTCTTCCTTACAGGTTTTTATTGGCCGACGGACCGGGCAGATGCACGTGACTTGGTCCAACGTCGGGTTGCCGGCTCTTTGCAAACCAAAGCCATATGCCACCTACCGCCCTTCAAACAATCCCCATTACCTGGCCCTTCGCGGTCTGGGGGCTTGACATGGTCGGACCCCTTAAAGGGGGATCCCATAAGAAAAAGTACTTACTGGTCATGGTGGATAAATTCACCAAATGGATAGAAGCCAAACCTGTTAAAACGGTCGAATCCGGACCGGTGATAGACTTCATATCCGGCTTGTACACCGTTATGGCATCCCCACAGCATCATCGCGACAACGGCACGAACTTCACGGCCGATGAGGTAAAACTTCTGCGGCAAAGAACATGGGCATCAAGCTCGATTATGCTTCGCTCTATCACCCCAAACTAATGGTCAAGTTGAGCGAGCAAATGGTCTTATCATGAGCGGCATCAAAACCCGCATTAGTGCGGTCCTTGAAGGAATCTAACACACACCGGGTAGAGGAGCTCGACTCCAGACTGGGGCTGCGGACCACGCCGAATCGTACACGGATACACACCCTTCTTTATGGTGTATGCGGCACAGAGGCGGTTCTGCCCTGCGACATAATTCATGACTCACCTCGAGTGCGCATGTACGAAGAAAGAGAAGCCGAGCTCGATCGGCAGGACAGTCTGGACACCCTGTAGGAGGAACGCGACGTGGCAAAAGCCCGTTCCGCATTTTATCAGCAACATGCTCGAAGATAGCAAAGCAGAGAAGTACGGGCCAAAACTTATAACGTTGGCGAGCTAGTTCTACGTCTGCTGGAGAAGAAAAATACCAAGCTCGAGCCCAAATGGGAAGGTCCCTTCATTATTGATCATGTTCTGACCGGTGGAGCGTATCGTCTGCGGGATGCATCGGATAACCGACTTGAGCCGAACCCATGGAACACAGCCAGGCTTCAAAGATTCTACGCCCAATGCCGGACTCTATGTTCGTCTCCTTCCTCTGTCCATTTTTTGCATATACATTATCTGTTTTTTTCTTTCTCTCTTTCTCCTTTTTTCTTTCTCAAAGCCTTCAAAGGCCAACTTGTGCCTTGCTTGCACACTATTGACGCGCTAACCGCGCTCATTATACCTGGGGGCTTCTTACACAGAAGCTTAATTATTTATCTGGGCTTCATGCCCCGCACATGTGTTATTCTTCCGCATGTACCTTTTCGTCGCCATTATATGCATCGATATGACTTAAGTTTTTGCCAAAATTTGGGTTGCCTGCTCTTGTATTTATGCCCCTCGTTCCCGTTAATTCGGCTAGGGCATAAAGGGAGTACCTCTGCGATTATTCTTGCCGTCAACCGGATGTGTACCTCGGTGGGTGAAGCCGAAAGCTAGCGTTCTTAAGGGAATATTCGGTCGGTGAACAAAAGATGATTTTTATTTATTTTCCATATACGCCCCCAGATGTTTTTTCCCTGCGTCTCTTTTCGCAGTCCGGACATGCACTTTAGGGCATGCATACCAAGGGAAAGGAACCCTTAACGGAACTATTCTCCCTGGAAGATGTTTCTTACTACCCACGTAATATAACATAACTAGTTGGGTACTTGTCTGTTCAAGCACTAATGACCCCTACGCCTGGTTTCCACGCATAACCCGGTTCTTATATAATCGGCGGGTATTCGGATACACTCCGGACTATGGGGTCCCGAGGTTGAAGCGAAATGGTCCGCCATGACAAATGATTTACAATCCGGCTAGAAGGCATTATACATGTCACTTTAATTACATAGTCATCTAGATTGACTAAATTCCTCTTCTATACCATCCAACAGGCTGTCTAGCCTACAATCCCGTTGGGAATACTTTGCGGCTAATTCTACTTGCCCGTACACTAAGCTAACGGGATCTCTTTCCCATCGGCCCCACAGTCCGACCTCGGCCATGTGGTTTGGGTCAGCCTTGGTATACCGCGTCTTCACCATGGCCCAGGCTTCCCTGGAACCTTGATGGCAGGCCGATATCTTCCATAATCGTAAGTGCTGCCGCGCTCCCTTGAGCTTCTCTGCAAGCTCTCCAAGGCCTTCGGGCAGGGAGACGGATGGCCACAAGGCCTGGGCAATACCTTGCATCACCTGCCGAACTTGTTCGTGCGGTTGTGAGAGCTACGGTAGAAGATCACCCACAGACCGGGGATCTCATCCGGCGGGACAACCCGTCGACATACCTACGAGACATAACTACGTTAGGCTGGCTTCTTCGCCGAACTCTTTTTTAACAAGTTCGCTCAAGCACTTACTGAAAATGCCGTGTCGAAGCCGCTTATTCTCATTCATGGAGTCTGATAGCTGGGCGCGAACATCCTTTAGTTCCACGCTCGGTAGGTGTTGGCATCACGGAGATCGTTTTCTCTGCCTAACTTTTTGTAAGCACTTTCGCCGCCAGCCTTTAGCCGTTGTACGACATGTTGCTCATCCGGATTCACTCCGGCGTCATCTGCAATATTTATTGTCAGATTTGCAGGCATACCACACTCTATATGGTAATTATCATTCTTTGAAACAAATGTTACCCGAGGAGGCCTTCTCGGACTCCTTCACTGCAGCGACTGCGGCCCGTAGCTGGGCCTTGCACTCTTCAAGGTCATGAGACAATTGGGAGTTCTTCTCTGTAAGAACCTGCACAATAAATGATCCGTAAATCAGTTATTCTAACTGTTTCAAGTCTCAGGGGCTACTGCTATATATAATCATCAAATTTTCTTACCCGTATATCCTTTACATACTGGTCCGTGGCTCTAGCTAGACCATTTTGAGCCGCACGGATATATGTATCTCCTGAGTTGAAGGCGTCAAACGCTTCTTGGGAGAAACAAACGTCACAGAGTACGGCTCGGCGACGCCTGTGATTCATGCCGCTCTCCACTTCGGAATTTGTAGTGGATATTTTATCCGCATCCTCTGTAGGAGGAGCATCCGACGTGTGCCTCGTGTTAGCTTCCCGTCACGTATGTCGCCCCCTGGAGCTCGGCCGTAGAGGCGTGATCGGCAACCTCTCCGGATATAGTCCATCGAGCGTTCTTCCTTCTAGGAAGCACAGGTGTTAATATGTTTTTACAAAATGAAAACCACGGAGTGAGGTGTTACATCATACCTCTGCGTCGGCGTCTCTGTCCGGACCGCCTTCCTTTCTAGCCTGTCCGGCCTCGAAGCCCCTTGTTGGGGAGCTGCCACGGGCTCGGCGTGGCGTCCCGAGGGCCTTCCCTATAAAACACCGTTTGTATACGGTAGGTGAAGTGCATAAAAGGGAATCCTTTTTAAAGGTGGGACTTTGGTCTCATTTACCTGCGAAGCAGGGAGTAGCCCGGGGTAGTCGGCTGTAATGGCCACCATGGCGTCATCACAGCTCAATTGGTAGAACACCCTGTTAATCAGCTACACGAATATGTCTGGATCCTCTTTAAGGCCGGGGTCGAGGGACCGTTCAGGATCCTCTGGTTGTGGAGGTGGGCTGTTGATCTCCCTTACCGCTTTACGCAGTTCCTACGATGAAATGACAAGATGAAGTATTTGCGGCAAAAATGCGGAAGGGTGGATATAAGAGTGGCAGCTTACCCAGCTCGGAGGGTTGTACATGGAAAATCCATCCCGTGGCTTGATGCGGAGAAACTCCTCTTCCTCTCCCTTGTAGAAACTGGACATGATTTTTGCCAAGGCAGCAATTGAGTCCGGCCCCTTACGGCCGCAGTGGGTGGCATCATCTTCCCCGTTGAAATCCCACATGGGGTGGCCTCGATATTGAAGTGGCTGCACCCCCCGCATAATGCATATTGACATAACCTCGGTTATGGTCAATCCTGATTCGGCCAGCAACTTTATCCGGCCCATCAGATAAAATACATCTCTATCATCTTCCTCCTGAGGGCTCCGTGGGCGCCAGCTTAGGCGTTTCTTCAAAGGAGCGTTGTCGAACTCAGGAAGACCAATCCGGATAGGATCCGGGAGGGGAACATCCTCCATGTAAAACCACTCCAAAGGCCAGTCCTCGGACGTTTTCTTCGGGGTACCGGATAGGTATCCGGTCCCGGCGATGCGCCATACTTCGGCTCCGCCCACTTGATATATTGATCCCCTCTATGAACGGGGCACAAGGCAGAACAACTTCTTCCATAGTGCGAAATGAGCTTCGCAGCCCAGAAACAATTCGCAAAGAGCTATGTAACCAGCGATATGCAGTATGGAGGCAGGGGTGAGGTTGTGCAACTAGAGGCCGTAGAACTCCAGGAGCCCTCGGAGAAATGGATGGATTGGAAATCCGAGTCCCCTTAACAAATAAGGGACAAGGCATACCCGATCTCCCTTAGAGGGATTGGGAAAGCTCTCCGCCTGCTCCCCGCCATTATAGGTGGCGAGCACGGCTCGAACCGGACCATATCTGGCTGGGGAGAAATCCACAGTCAGTAGCTTCACTAATTGGTATCTTGGGATGGAACACCTATCCCAATCTCCGGGCTTGGGGCTGCGGGAGCGAGAGGAGGAGCTGCGCTGGCCGGCCATGCTAGAATGGATTTTTTCGGGCGCGCTCCGATGAATGCTCGCTGAGGGAGGATGTTGTGGTTTGGATCTGAGAATCCTCGTCTCTTTAATAGACAGTTCATTCGCAGAGCTAGGGTGGTAAATATAAAAACACCCTGGCTCCTCACATTCGCTTGACACGTGGAAGACGACCATTATTAGACGCAGAAGCCAAGAAGCACAACATTTACGAGAAGCCGGACACTATTTAACAGGTACTCAGAGTTTGAAGAACCCGCCTTGCAATGCCGAAGACAATCTGCGCGCCGGACTCATCGTCATTGAAGCCTGGTTCGGGGGCTACTGAGGGAGTCCTGGATTAGGGGGTATCCGGACAGCGGGACTAAAACCTTTGGCGGTTGTTGGACTATGAAGATACAAGATTGAAGACTTGCCTCGTGTCCGGATGGGACTCTCCTTGGCGTGGAAGGCAAGCTTGGCGATACGGATATGTAGATCTCCTTCCTTGTAACCGACTGTGTAACCCTAGCCCCCTCCGGTGTCTATATAAACCGGAGGGTTTAGTCCGTAGGACCAACAACAATCATACCATAGGCTAGCTTCTAGGGTTTAGCCTCTTCGATCTCGTGGTAGATCAACTCTTGTAATACTCATATCATCAAGATCAATCAAGCAGGAGTAGGGTTTTACCTCCATCGAGAGGCCCAAACACAGGTAAAAACATCATGTCCCTTGTCTCCTGTTACCATCCGCCTAGACGCACAGTTCGGGACCCCCTACCCGATATCCGCCAGTTTTGACACCGACACCACTCCTCTTGAGAATAACCCGCCTAACATGGAAGATAAGGGCAGCCTTGGTTGATACATGAGCTATTCGAGCATACAAAACAGAATGTTTATTTGAAGGTTTAGAGTTTGGCACATACAAATTTACTTGGAGCGGCGGTAGATACCGCATATAGGAAGGTATAGTGGACTCATCTGGAATAACTTTGGGGTTTAAGGGATTGGACGCTGGCGGTATTCCGCTTAGTATAAGTGAAGGCTAGCAAAAGGCGGGAAGCGACCAACTAGAGAGCGACAACAGCCATGTACATGCATTAAAATTAATAAACATTGGATGCAAGCATGAGTAGGATATAATCCACCATGAACATAAATATCGTGAAGGCTATGTTGATTTGTTTCAACTACATGCGTGAACATGTGCTAAGTCAAGTCACTCAAATCATTCAAAGGAGGATACCACCCCATCATACCACATCATAACCATCTCAATAGCAAGTTGGCACGCAAGATAAAACATTATAACTCATAGATAATCAAGCATGGCACAAGCAACTATGATCTCTAATTGTCATTGCAAACATGTTTATTCATAACAAGCTGAAACAAGAACGATGAACTCATCATATTTACAAAAACAAAAGAGGTCGAGTTCATACCAGCTTTTCTCATCTCAAACCCATCCATCATATATCATCATAATTGCCTTTCACTTGCACGACCAAACAAAGTGAATAATAATAAGAGTGCACGTGCATTGGACTAAGCTGGAACCTGCGAGCATTCAATAAACAGGAGAAGACAAGGCAATATGGGCTCTGGGTTAAATTAACAATAATGCATATAAGAGCCACTACAACAATTTAATCATGGTCTTCTCCTATCGACCCCCAAAGAAAAGAAAAGGAATAAAAACTATTTACACGGGAAAGCTCCCAACAAGCAAAAGAAGAACGGGAAATATTTTTGGGTTTTCTTTTTTTAATTATTACTACAGCAAAAAAGTAAACTACCACTAATTTTTGGTTTTTCTTAAGGTTTATCAAACACACAAGAAGAAAGAAGGAAAAAGAAAATAAACTAGCATGGATATTACAGTGAAAGAGTATGAGCACCGACATCCAGCAATGAGTGTGTGTGAACATAAATGTAATGTCGGTGAGAAATACATACTCCCCCAAGCTTAGGCTTTTGGCCTAAGTTGGTCTATTGCCAGGGATAGCCTGGCGGATACCCGTAGGTGTAGCTGGGGTCGTACTGCGATGCAGCGACTATCGCCTCCTGAGCAGCAGCGTGGCGTCGAGCTGCCTCCGCTCTCCTCTCGTACTCATCCGCCTCCTCTCTGGTAATAGTATATCTTCCGTTTGCCTGGTAATCAAAGAAGGCAGGAGGCGGGGAGTAATACGGACAACATGCCGTTTGTTAAAGATTAGTCGATATAAGAGAGGTGACTCGGGCCTCTCGACAAATTGGTGCGACGCCATAGAGTTATAATCTAAATATGCAGGAGGCAACTCCATATCGCCCTCACGAACAACTATCTCAAGAAATTTAGCTAAACGGGTTGCATAAATTCCTCCAAAGAAATCTCCATTATATCTATTATGATGCAACCTACGAGCTACAATGGCTCCCATATGATAAGATTGGTCTCCTAACACAGCATTCCTGAGAATGCTAAGGTCGAGGACACACATGTGACATGCTTCATCTTTAGCATTTATGCATCTACCTATGAAGAGAGCAAAATAATGTATAGCAGGAAAGTGAATGCTCCCTATGGTAGCTTGCGTTATATCTCTAGATTCCCCTACAGTTATACTAGCAAGAAAACTTCTAAATTCAGATTTAGGGGGATCCCTAGCACTACCCCATGATGGAAGTTTGCAAGCAAAAGTGAAATCCTCTAAGTCCATGGTATAAGATTTGTCATAAATATCAAACATGACTGAAGGAGAATTACGCGAAGATGAATACTCAAACCTCATCACAAATGAGCTTGTGAGATCATGATATTGGGGGCATTTGTCAGCCTCAAAATCCTCAAGGCCGGCATTGCAAATATGCTTTAAATTCTTCTTTAATTCCACATGACGATCCATAAAATTTTCCGACGGCCATTCGCAAGGCCGCACTAGAGCGTCTCTTGGTGGTTCCTCGTCAGCATCACGCATAGCAAGCCTGGGTCCTTGTTTCTTAGAAGAACCACCTTGGAACATCTTCCTAAGCATATTGTTCTTCTCTGAAAATTTTCTGAAATTTTTAGTAACTTCCAACAAAAGTGAACCAACTTCAGTAAAACTGATAGTAACTACTCCTACAAGTGCCTAGAGCTTATATCAAGCATTAGAACTACTTGGAACCATATAAATTTGACATGCAAGCTCAAGAACATGGTCACCTATGCAGCACAAATTTGCAAAGAATAAAGCATTAGAACAAAAAACTAATTGGACCAATGAAGGAGTCACATACCAAGGAACAATCTCCCCAAGCAGTTTTGCGAGAGGTGCTTTGAGCAAGGAGATCGAAAATCACACCAAAGAGGGCTGGAACTCATGCTTGAGTTGGTTTTTCATGGTTGTGTGAGGAAGAGGAAGAAGATGGGTGCAGGGATAAGTGGAGGAGGGCCACCGTGGGCCCACGAGGCAGGGGGGCGCGCCCAGGGGGGTAGGGCGCGCCCTCCACCCTCGTGGCAGTGGCAGCTCCCCAGCTGTAATTTTTGCACAAGAAATCCTCAAATATTCCGAAAAAATCATATTTAATTGGCATGGCATTACGAGGACTTTTATTTTCGGGTATTTTTATATTGCACGGATAAATCAGAAATGCAGACGGAAAAAATACTATTTTTACTTTATTTCTACTAAATAACGAGAAAGTATAAAGAGGGCATGAAGGTTGTGCTTCTAGTTTCATCCTTCTCATGCTCATCAAAAGGAATCCACTAACAAGGTTGATCAAGTCTTGTTAACAAACTCATTCCGATAATCATGAAACCGAGAAATTTTGAATAACACTAAGTTACCTCAACGGGGATATGCACATCCCCTATAATAAGTATATCATATTTCTTCTTGACAGTAGGAAGAGGAAATTCAAAACCTCCAAATATAATTGATGGAATTTTTCCAATAGAGTTGATACTATGGACTTGAGGTTGTTTCCTCGGAAAGTGTACCGTATGCTCATTACCATTAACATGAAAAGTGACATTGCCCTTGTTGCAATCAATAATAGCCCTGCATTATTAAGAAAAGGTCTTCCAAGAATAATAGACATACTATCATCCTCGTGAATATCAAGAATAACAAAGTCCGTTAAAATAGTAACGCTTTGCAACCACAACAGGCACATCCTCACAAATCTTGTGTATAGCAAGTAGATTTATCGACCATTTGCAAAGATATTTCAGTAGGTGTCAACTTATTCAAATCAAGTCTACGGTATAAAGAGAGAGGCATAACACTAACACCGGCTCCAAGATCACATAAAGCAATTTTAACATAATTTCTTTTAATGGAGCATGGTATAGTAGGTACTCCTGGATCTCCAAGTTTCTTTGGTATTCCACCCTTAAAAGTATAATTAGCAAGCATGGTGGAAATTTCAGCTTCCGGTATCTTTCTTTTATTTGTAACAATATCTTTCATGTACTTAGCATAAGGATTCATTTTGAGCACATCAGTCAATCGCATACATCATAAAAGATAGGTCTAATCATTTCAAAGAAAGCGCTCAAAATCCTCATCATCCTTTTTCTTGGATGGTTTGGGAGGAAAAGGCATGGGTTTCTGAACCCATGGTTCTCTTTCTTTACCATGTTTCCTAGCAACAAAGTCTCTCTTATCATAACGTTGATTCTTTGATTGTGGGTTATAAAGATCAACAGCAGGTTCAATTTCTACATCATTCTCATTACTAGGTTGAGCATCATCATGAACATCATCATTAACATTTTCACTAGGTTCATGTTCATTACCAGATTGTGTTTGACATCGAGACATGGAGATATCATTTGGATTATCGTGTGGTTCAAGAATAGGTTCACTAGAAGTTTGCACAGTTCTATCATTTTCTTTTTCTTCTTTTTAGAAGAACTAGGTGCATCAATATTATTTCTCTCGAGAATCTTGCTCAATTTCTCTTAGGGTGGCCTTCAGGATACAAAGGTTCCTGAGTCATTCTACCAGTTCTAGTAGCCACTCTAACAGCATAATCATTTTTCTTACTATTCATTTCATCAAGCACTTCTTTTTGAGCTTTAAGTACTTGTTCTACTTGAGAGGTAACCAGAGAAGCATGTTTGCTAACAAGTTTAAGTTCATCTTTAATATTAGTCATATAATCACCCAAGTGTCTAATCATATAAGCATTTTGTTTTAATTGTCTAGCAAAATAAGCATTGAAGTCGTCTTGCTTAAACATAAAGTTATCAAACTCGTCCAAGCACTGACTAGCAATTTTAGTAGGAGGGACTTCACTTTTATCATATCTATAGAGAGAATTTACCTTTACTACCCGTGGTCGGGATATCGGATCGAGGAGGTTCTTCAATAAATAAAGGATTAAGATCATATGTTTCTTCAATAGGCGTGTAAATTAAGACCATGTATTTCTTCAATAGGAGGTAAATTCTTAACATCTTCAGCTTTAATACCTTTTTTCTTTCATAGATTTCTTTGCCTCTTGCATATCTTGGATCGAGAAATAGAACACCTCTCTTCTTGAGCTGGATTAGAATAGGCTCAAGACTGGAGGCAGGCTGGCTTAGGAGCGGCTCAGAGGTGCCCAATTATTTTCATTTGTCAACATATTATTCAATAGAATTTCAGCTTCATCCGTGTTCTTTCACGAAAAGAGAACCAACACAACTATCCGTGTAATCTCTTGGAAGCATCGGTTAGTCCATTATAAAAGATATCAAGTATTTCATGTTTCTTAAGAGGATGGTCAGGCAAAGCATTAAGTAACTTGAGAAGCCTCCCCCAAGCTTGTGGGAGACTCTCTTCTTTAATTTGCACAAAGTTGTACATTTCCTTTAAAGCAGCTTGTTTCTTATGAGCGGGGAAATATTTAGCAGAGAAGTAATAAATCATATCCTGGGGACTACGCACACAACCAGGATCAAGAGAATTAAACCATATCTTAGCATCACCCTTTAATGAGAACGGAAATATTTTGAGTATATAAAAGTAGCGAGATCTCTCATCATTAGTGAACAGGGTGGCTATATCATTTAATTTAGTAAGATGTGCCACAACAGTTTCAGATTCATAACCATCGAAAGGATCAGATTCAACCAAAGTAATTATATCAGGATCAATGAAAATTCATAATCCTTATCGTAGAACACATATAGGTGAAGTAGCAAAAGCGAGATCAGGGCCTCATTTTATCTCTAAGTGATTCTTTGTTCCATTTAGCTATTAACCTTCTAAGCTCATCGTTATCATTGCAAGCTAAAATAGCAGCGTAAGCTTCTCTATAAAAAATATAACCTTCAGAATAATAGGCCTATCCTCATCATCATTTTCATCAATATTTTCAGATTCAATAATTTCTTTCTCTCTAGCCCTAGCAATTTGTTCATCAACAAATTCACTAAGGGCACACAGTAGTATCAAGCATAGAAGTAGTTTCATCATAAGTATCATGCATAGCGTATGGCATCATCAATAACATGCGACATATCGGAGCTTAATAGCGTATGTGTTTAGGTGTCGCTAGCTTACTCATAATGAGAGGTGAATCAAGTGCGAGCTAGATGGCGCTTCCTTACCTCCCCTCGTAGTTGAGGGATACATTTTTGTTTTCTCATCTTCCAAGTTCTTCATAGTGTCCAGCAGATATAAATCCCAAGTGACTCAAAGAATAGAGTTATGCTCCCCGGCAACGGCGCCAGAAAAAGGTCTTGATAGCCCACAAGTATAGGGGATCGCAACAGTTTTCGAGGGTAGAGTATTCAACCCAAATTTATTGATTCGACACAAGGGGAGACAAAGAATATTCTCAAGTATTAGCAATTTGAGTTGTCAATTCAACCACACCTGGAAACTTAGTATCTGCAGCAAAGTGTTTAGTAGCACAGTAATATGATAGTGGTGGTAACGGTAGCAAAATAGTAGTGCAAGCAAAGTAATATTTTTGGTATTTTGTAGTGATTGTAACAATAGCAACGGAAAAGTAAATAAGCGGAAACCAGTATATGGAAAGCTCGTGGGCACCGGATCAGTGATGGATAATTATCTTGGGATCACGGTTCATCATGTATGATCATAACATAGGGTGATAGAACTAGCTCCAATTCATCAATATAATGTAGGCATATATTCCGAATATAGTCATACGTGCTTATGGAAAAGAACTTGCATGACATCTTTTGTCCTACCCTCCCATGGCAGCGGGGTCCTAATGGAAAGTAAGGGATATTAAGGCCTCCTTTTAAT
The DNA here is from genome assembly GCA_021605145.1 of Aegilops bicornis. Lineage (NCBI taxonomy): Eukaryota > Viridiplantae > Streptophyta > Magnoliopsida > Poales > Poaceae > Aegilops > Aegilops bicornis. Next base: position 337,907,416 of record CM038674.1, read on the forward strand.
AGAGAACCGAACAAAGCATTAGCACATAGTGAATACATGAACTCCTCAAACTATGTTCATCACCGGGAGTGGTCCCGATTATTGTCACTTGAGGTTGCGGATCATAACACATAGTAGGTGAGTATAGACTTGCAAGATAGGATCAAGAACTCACTTATATTCATGAAAACATAATAGGTTCAGATCTGAAATCATGGCACTTGGGCCCTAGTGACAAGCATTAAGCATAGCAAAGTCATAGCAATATCAATCTCAGAACGTAGTGGATACTAGGGATCAAACCCTAACAAAACTAACTCGATTACATGATAAATCTCATCCAACCCATCACCGGTCCGGCAAAGCTTCCTACGATGGAATTACTCACGCATCGGCGGTGAGCATCATGAAATTGGTGATGGAGGATGGTTAATGATGACGACGGCGGACGAATCCCCTCCCGAGCCCCGAACGGACTCGGATGAGCCCTCCGAGAGGTTTTAGGGCTTGGCGGCACTCCGTATCATAAAATGTGATGATTTCTTCTTTTGTATTTTTTCTCCCCAGAAGCAAATATATAGAGTTGGAGTTGGCGTCGGAAAGTCTCCAGGGGGCCCACGAGGTAGGGGGCGCGCCCTAGGGGGCGCACCCCCCACCCTCGTGGACTGGGTGTGGGGCCCCTGGTCTTCATCTTTGGCAAGGATTTTTTATTATTTATTGTAAGGTATTCCGTGGAGTTTCAGGTCATTCCGTGAACTTTTGTTTTCTGCACATAAAACAACATCATGGCAATTTCTTTGAAAAACAGCGTCGGTCCGGTTAGTTCCATTCAAATCATACAAGTTAGAGTCCAAAACAAGGGCAAAGTGTTTGGAAAAGTAGATACTGACGGACGGCGTATCACAGACCACACCGAGAGCACCAAAGGCGGTGGGCGATGGCGAGCCTAGGAAGGGAATGACCTGAGCGAGGGAAGACTTCGGTAGTTGTTTCCCCATGAAGGGCGTGCAGGTTCACCGGATGGGCTGAAGTGTGAGGCTGTCTTCGCCCAGAGAATAACAGCAGGTGCAGGTGAGTATGCGGGGATGGCTGCATCAGTGAGGGAGTAGATTGGGGAGGCGGTGAGGAGCTGCTTGGCAGCGTGAGCCGACCACGGGAGGCAAGAGCAAAGTGGCACGATCGGGCGCTAGTTTGGGTAATTTGGAGCAAGAAGACCGAGGGTTTGAAGAAGCACTACAACCGTTGGATGGACATCGATTATCCACAAGGTGGAGCTAGAATCATTCATATTGACTAAGTTGACAAAACCCTCCATCCACACAACTTAGTAGGCCCACAAGTCAGCCTCCAACTATGGTGGGTCCCGAGATAGCGGTGTAGTATTCATTTTTGTGTGCGTAATAAGGAGGCACTTCCTTCCGTGCAAAGATATAGCTGGTGGGTCCGAGCTATAAGCGGTAGGAACATTTTTTTGCGAAATACGGAGGCCCTTCCGATGGGTCCCTGCTGTCAGGTGGAGGAAACATTATTTTGTGTGTAATAAGGAGGCACTTCCTTGCGTGCGGCCGTGGACCCAGCTGTCAGCCTCTCCTCGTATAGTCCTCTTCCGATGGATCTCGTTCATTGACCACGTTGACCACGCGACGCTGAGAGCATCGGGGCGGTGGACGACGACGAGGCCTAGGAAGGGAATGACCCGGAGCCGGGGAAGACTCGGCAGTGGTTGCCCACGTGGTGGGGAGTATGAGGGCTTACTAGTCCGACTGCCATCGCAGGAAAATAACATGGGGTGTGGGTGAGTAGAGGAATGGCCTGGCCAGCGATGGAGTAGGGTGAGGTGGTGTGGCCTATGCGGCAGCACTGCTGGCCACGGGAGGCAGGAGCAGGTGATGAGGACATAGACCTGGGGTAGGGTAATAGGCCTGACCTATACGTCCTACCTAAGGTCCTTGTCTTAAAAGCAAAGAAGTTCAAGAGTCAATGGAGAGGATCTAGCAAAGGTGTCGAGTGAAATCCACTCGACCTTCCATTCACTCGGAGACTCCTCTTTATCCAGGTCACTCGACCATTAAACCACTTTCGACGTGATAAGAAGACCTAAAGCAGCTGCGTGCAGAACGGTCGGGCATTTACTCGTATATTTAATGATCATTTGTAGCACTTTATTACAGGCGTTACCTGTAACGCTCTCTCTTTATGAATATTGAACTCCTTGTAATGTGGGCTGGCTGGGGTTCTGGCGCACTCTATATAAGCCACCCTCCTCCACTGGCACAAGGGTTCGCACCCCCTATAACTCACACGCATATAATCCAGTCGACCGCCTCCGGGCTCAAGACGAGGGGCTGTTACTTCCTCCAGAAGGGCCTGAACTTCGTAAACTCAAGGTACAACTCCTCAAGTAGCTAGGATCTTGCCTCTACATCCTAATTCCATTCTATCTGTCATACTTAGAACTTCTGACGAGTTGGCGCCCCACCATGGGGCAGGTGTCTTAGCGACTTGTTGGAGAAGTTGCGATTTTTCCATCCCCATCAACATGATTTCAGCGGAGGTTTGGCCGAGGTCCGCGAGATCCCGTCTCGGCCTTCGTGTTCTGTCGACGACTCCGCTTGGCTCCAAGAAGCTCCACTCGACTTTGAGGCACTCCCCGTCCGCGGGGCAACGCACTTTCGCGCGTGCGTCCGCGGCGTCCTCCTACGACAGCCGTTGACTCAATATCGGTCGGCTCCTGTGCTGTCCTCCCTCCTCAGAGCCCAAGCGCAGCTGCCCGGTCGGTCGAGGCTTCAGCGGTGGGTGAGGCACGCGTGGCTCGCCGATCGGCCACCCCCAAGTCATGGCAATCGAGCCCGACGAAACTCTCTACGGCCTGCTGGACCGGGCTCCAGAGAGATCAGATCCGAAAAGTGCGACAACAGTGACCCCGCGGTGGAAGTCCTAATGGTCAATGGACCTCGCAGTCCTCCTGGCTTCCCCCGCGGCGACGGTGGCGATGGCGGAGGCGATCCGTCGCATGTCCACGAGGAGTACCTCCCTGAGCCCCTCTCTTCGCAGCAGAGGGAAGAACTTCGCCGCCGGAACATGGATGCACTTCACACTCCTACCGTTGGAGAAACCCCCGAGGCCCGAGCCTTGGAGGATGCGCGCCTGGCCAACTTAGGCTGGCCTTTTCGGCTGAGAGAACCTCCAAGACGCACTCGACGAGCGTGCTCGACAGCAGTTCAGAATCCAAATGACGACAACTTTTTTCCGCCTCCAGCGGGTATATCGAACTCCGATCCAGAATCTCACAGTGCAGCCCTAATAGCGTAATCAATCCAGCCTTCCCAAATGTGGTTAGCGAGAGGTTTGATGCAGATCAGGGCTTTACTCTGGGCAGCGGGAGAACAGAATACAGCTGTGTCGCAGTTGCGGAATAGGATCCATAGTAGATCCGGCATGCGGCGAATCTGCGGTCGACTCACTGACCCAAGATCGCCTCAGGCGTGAGGGACGTGGAGACCGGCGAGATCGACAGTAAACCGTGAGCGATATGATCACCGAGTCGATCACGATGATCGCTGCCGAGTGCCCACGCCTCCCCAAGGAGTGGGTCATACGTGCCTCGGCGACATGATGATGAGCAGACGCCTCAGTGGTGGGCGAAGGATTCCAGTCGACCCCATGGAACCGGGCTTTGATGTGAGATCTATTCTCGTTCAGGGTCTGGTCGACAGAAACAGAGCTCACAGAGAAGGCCATGACAGAGATTTTCCAACCAGCAGCAGAGTGCATGTCTCAGGTCTAGAGTGTTTCAGCAGAGCCATTAGGGCTGCGGTGATTCCTCCCAACTTCAGGCTGGCGACTGAGTCGATGAAAGTTCACTGGTGAGTCCAAGCCTGACACTTGGCTTGAGGACTACCGAGTGGCTGTTCAGATTGGCGGCGGCAATGATGAAGTGGCCATGAAGCACCTTCCTCTGATGTTGGAGGGCTCGGCCAGAGCATGGTTAAATCAGTTAGCACCCGGCAGTATTTATAGCTGGGAAGAACTTGCCCGAGTGTTTGTCAGAACATTCAAAGGAACATGCAAACGACCAGTAGGGCTAACAGAGCTGCAATCTTGTGTGCAGAAGCCAAATGAAACTTTGAGGGATTATATCCAGAGATGGATCACGTTGCACCACACGGTGGAGAATGTGTCTGATCACCAAGCAGTTTATGCCTTCAAAGAAGGCGTCAAATGTCGAGAGTTGAATCTGAAGTTCGGTCGGACCGGAGATATGTCTCTGAGTCGAATGATGGCGATTGCCACCAAGTATGTCAATGGTGAAGAGGAGGATCGGCTCCGGAGTGGCAAACACAAAACAGTCGCCCACGAAACCGGAGGAGGAAACTCCAGAGCAGAAGCGCAAAGCCGAGCCAGCTGCTCCTGGAGAAACCTTGGCCGTGACTCAGGGAAAGTTCAAGGGGAAGCCCAAAGTACCGTGGAGCCCCAAGAAAATAAAATATCAAGACGGAAATGATGTGTTGGATTTGCCATGCCACATTCACACAAAGAAAGATGAAGAAGGTAATCTAATTTACCCGAAGCATACCACTCTACAAAGTGTCGGCTCCCTAATCCAGGTTCCGAGAGAAACAATGAGGAAAAGGAAAAGAGTCAGACAAAGTTGAGGACAAAGAGGAAAGTGACGATGGTTACCCCACGCCAATTTATTTCGATGATTTTCTAGCGATGTTGAGAGCAAAAGTCGATGAAAGTCATCAATAGAGAGGTAAACATGGTCATCGGTGGCCCAGTTATTTGAAATGGTCTCGGACTGCCATTACATTCGAGCGGTCGATCACCCGACACACATAGCCACCCCCAGGAAAGCGGCGTTGAGTGGTCGACTCGATGGTCAAGGCACTTTCGTTTGACTAAGGTTCTGATGGATGGTGGCAGTGGCCTGAATATACTTTTGTGGAGACGTTGAAAGGAATGGGCATTCCGATGTCCAGACTCAGTGAAAGCAATATGAGTTTCCATGGAGTTATTCCTGGCAAGAAGGCTGAGTCACTCGGCCAGATCACCCTTGATGTAGTTTTCGGTGATTCCAAGAATTAC